>JARYHS010008074.1:262915503-263152780 GCA_031002005.1 Vandiemenella viatica
CTACCATCATGCCTGTATCCATCTTGCTCTGCATATTCCATTCAATAGTAATGCTAGTAATAAAATAGTACAAATTTGATTAAATTCTAATATTTAAATTAAAAATGTATGGCCCATATTTATCAGAACCACAAATTCTTGTGTGTAAACCTTAGGCTTGACATTTCAAAAAAAAAACTGGGAAAAAGAAAAAATATGTGCGCCAAGAAATTATATTATACAGGCATGTACTCAGTCACTTTAGACTCTTAGATGTGTTGGTTGGTGAAGATATCAGGAATTCTAGCGATGACAGCGAAATGCCTCATTTCTTGCGTCTTTGTTATGATAGAGGGCATGTATTATAAAGTATCATACTTTTTTTGCTATATTACTGTTCCTACGAATAAGTATGCAAAATACAACACATTTAACTGAATGTGTCATCTGTGTTCACAACTTCTGCAAGAAAAAGTACCTATCGGCCAGCGATTTTTGTTCACTCACATCATTGATTACCGCATTGGAGTCGGGGCAATAATAGCGGAATTCATGTTGTACTCCAGTCGACTCATGTTCCCCTCGGCCATTATTTCTGAACATAACCATAAAGTATGCAGAAACAATTTATTTTTGGTAAACTATACAATCAATTAAGTTCCAAACGAAATGTTAGTGCTTTATGTTGAAAAGAAATAAATTGAAGATGGTGGGAAAGGAGAAATGAGCATCCATAAATTAAAAATGAGTCTTTTTTTTGTTATACTAGATTGTAGAATATGACTCCAGCTGTAACACTGAAATGAAACCAACAACTAATATCTAGTCCAGTAAGCCGAAAATATATGTATTAAGGCAATAAATAATCTATTTCCTTTATATACTTTTTATTTCCCTCATCAAAAGACAAATATACTTTATTTTTTCTAAATAAGTTGGTAACTCTATGAGAGGAGTCCCATAAAATTTTGGGTCTTTTACACCTCCAGCAACTCTATCAATACTTATTTTTCTTGATTATCAGATGAATACATCTCAAATTAATAGAAAAAGGGGTAACCAGACAGTGTGAGCAGTACCGGGCGAGGCTTTACATGGCCAGTTTTCAGGCAGAGTGGTGGGGCCGACTTACCCCCACCCTTTCGCCCTAAATCAGATGGAATTTCCACCTCACCTCCCTGCCTGGTCTCACAGCAAAAACGTGTCCAGGAACTGACTTTAGACAACCCGTTTTCAGGGCCGAAGGGGCGTGGCCACGATTTATGGAGACCAGGTCGGGTCGTCTAAAGGGCGCTTATCCTTTGCGAAAGGTTGGCCTCTTTTACTAGTTTCCCTGGTTCTGACTTTTTAATTCCTGATGCCAATGTAGTGGCACTGATTCTATCTTTTTACTAAATTTCAAATTTTGTGATTTCAGAATGTACATAATCATGAACTAGGCCATGTCATGTATGCAAATAACCTATTAAATTACTTATGTCTACTATGTGGACTTTTGAAAATGTTTACTTAATTCGGCAATCTGTTTCTAAATTTACTCATGATTTTTCTATTAAATTGTGTCTGTGTAGAATATTACAAGAACTACGTTTAGTGTGAGTTAGGGATGGCAATGTCCTTCCAAACCTTTAGTCAACATTTTCTCCTTCATTTCTGAGACATCATTCGCACCAGCAACAATCAAACAAAATTGTCAGGTGACCGTGATACACGCTCTTTTTTTATTCCACAGATGACTGTTGAAAGTGTAGCTCCTGGTATCATCATTGAAGATACTTTCCTATTCTTGTTGTGATGAACTGATGATGATGCTAATCCCCAGCCATAGCTGTTCGAATATATATAAACCTTCTCCAGTTTAGCAGCATTCGATCTCTGCCTCATATTTCTTTCCACTTGTATCTCGTTTTCCTTCACATGTGCTTCTTCATAATCATCCCAAACTTCTTGAAGAACACTAAATGTTTTTGTTTTTTTTACTGGAACTGTTGTTACCTCGACTTTTGGCATAGGCCTAAATGATGCTTTATCACTGTTTTTTGATACATATGTTCACATTTTCAGATTCTTCAGTGTGTCATTTTCTTCTGAAATCTGATCTATTCTCCTTTAACGATTTTTCTCTTTCTTTGCTAATTAAACCTGAGTTTATCACATATACATATATTCTTGCGGTCATTAGCTGTGGACATTCATTGCATGGTTTTGTCTTGAATTTGCTTGTGTAACAATCACATTTGCAGTTTTCACTCTTACCTTGCATGATGAACACAAATCTGATTCTCCATCTAAGTTTATATACATTTTATACATAACTTCATGCGCAGCAATTTATGGTTTTCACTGACTGGTCCACCAACGTTACTACTTGTGGTCATCGTCTTGCCATATTGTTGATTTGATTCACCTTGGCATGTGTGCTGTCCTGCCTCCAGATAAGTATAGAATAAATATGTATTAAATCACCACAATGACATAAAAAAATTATCAGAGAAATATATGCATATTGAATAAATGAATAGATTGTTTGAGGAAAAAGAAATGTTATATATTCACCACATTTTTCATGTTTTGCTAAGCTTTTCTATGGCTTTATCAACAATGTAAACTAAATGTTTTATTATTTATGAAATTTGTTTGGACATATCATTATTCCATTGGTTGTTATTTCAGGTAACTGATGAATTTGAGTTCCAAAGGAAACGACTCTCAATCTCTCTGAGGATAAATCTGAATTGACTGAAGGTGGCCCTGAGAAAACTGGATTCTCACACTTCACAATAACTGTTCATGAAATTCACATCAATGATTTGAATTTTTAATTTAAATACCTATATTTGACTTTATTGGCAGAAAAAAAATAGAAAAATATGAGCAAAATATTATCAGCAATTAGTGTTATCTGGAACATATTTATTATGGTCTCCATACACTTAAGACCACTGGAATGTTTGGACTCAATCTTGCCACATGACCATGGAAAGTAACTCTCATTTTCTAACACAGTCTAAGAGCTTCTCTATACATTAGAATCCTCTGAGTTGCGACACCTCCCTAATTCTCCAGGTCCTGCATTGGGACCGGTTCTTCCTCAGAATCCTTCCCTCTCTGCTTTCAGATACTCAAACAGGCATCTGCTGTTTAGTGATAAGCATGACTGTGATATTTATGGATGGTAATAATTAATTTTCAGATATGCAATCTCATATTATAATTAATGAGTAGGAAATAATGAACATATCGTAATACTAATATGAAAGGTTAAGGGCATAGTAAAGTTCAAGACTGTACACAAAACAAGATATACACAAAGATACTACATTTTAGATTACCTCTTCGTTATGTGAAAACTTACTTTACTTTTTCATGTCTAGAACTAGTTTCAATAAATCCTCTCGGGTGTCCAGCCGGATGGTGTTGCATAAACATGACGTTTCAACAGCTAGCTCTGCTATCTTCATCAGGTGTCAGGGCTCTTCTAGCTGTCCCAAGCTGACTGTCACCGCCTAGACTGACTTAGAAACACCCCACCCTGTCCAAATGTGCTAGGGCCCATGATGCTGGTAGGTCCACTCTGATTGGTCGTAAGCACTGGCTTAATCTGCAGTCCGCAGTGGCGCCTGACTGGTGCCATTTGTGCCCTCCATGCCTTGCTGTGCAGATCTGCTTCGCTCTTGTCATCGATCACTAATGATTGGTCTCCAGGCTTTGATCAGATAGAGCCCACCATCCCTATTTATGTTGTTATCATTTAGCCAGATTTCCAATGACTCACTTATGACCGAGTCCCAGAAGGAAGAGACCCTAGCCAGCACTACAATTTTTCGAACTCTAGCCTGTGTTCTTCATCGAAGGCATGTTCGGCTATCACAGACTTTCCAGTTGCATCAGCTTTAGGTGTCGTTTGTGTTCGGTAAGGTGCTCTTCGATCGTTCTGATGGTCTGACTGATATACAATGCCACTGGTATGGAAGAAATTCCAGGTGTCCTCAAGCCTAAGTCATCATTTACCGAATGCAGCATATCATATATCTTGGCAGGAGGCCGGAAGATACTTTTATCCCATACCGCGCTAGGAGTCTTCCAATTTCCCAAGTCCCCAGCATATGGAAGGAAAGCAAGAGTTTTTGGTGGTTCTTCTTGCTCCGATGGTGATCTTGGTGGCTTCTGAATAAAGGCATACTCTATCTGCCACCAAGAGTAGCTGTTCTGTTCAAAGATGGTCTTGAGATGTTTAATTTCTTTGGCAGCCTCTCACGATTGGAGATTGCTCTTGCTCTGGGCATCAGAGTGGCCAATACAGAGTTGTTGTGCCATATGATTGAAGTTTACTGCACCCAAGTAGCGCTCAGTGTGGGTGGATTATGGTATATGCGATGTGACAAAGTACCGTCGGGTTTCCACTTTAAGAAATTCATCCAACACTTGGATACTATGTGGCCACACAGTGAATGTATCATCGACGTAATGGTAGAAGCAAGAATGTTTGAGGGGGCTCTCTCTAGAGCCCTCTCTTCAAAATCCTCCATGTAGAGGTTCGCTACTACCTGAGAGAGCGATGGCCCCATTACCATTCCGTCGGATTGTTCATAGTACTTCCCTCTGTACATAAAATAAGTGGAATAAGGTCTGAGGTGGTCGGTTCAAAATGACGGCCTATCAGGTCAAGTGTGTCCTTAGCGGTACGCGTGTGAAGAGCAATACCATGTCAATGCTGACCAGGATTTCAGTATCTCAAGTTGTTAGAGACTAATGGTCTCCACAAATTCCACTGAGTTCTTGATGTGATGACAGCAATGACCCACAAAGGGGCTAAGAAGGCATGTCAGATACTTGGCAAGCTGGGTAAGTTGGTGCCCCAATGGCGCTGACAATACGTCTTATGGTACACCCTGCTTGTGGTCCTTGCGCAAGCCATATACTCTCAGTGGTCTCGCAGCAATTGGCTTGATTCTCCTGGTCACCTCTTCCAGTAGTTCAGCATTCTTGATAAGAACCATCATCTTGCTCACAACTTTTGCAGTAGGTTGGTATCCAGCAGTATGTAAGAAATGTCATCAAGAAGGCTCATCACCTTTTGTCATATTGTACCATGGAAAGGAGAACAGTAGTAATATCCTTATCCGCTGATAAAATGACTATGTCATCTCTGCGGCGTAAAGCATTAACTCTCAGTCATCGTGATTGTTCTTAGGTGGCTTAGCCTGTCGGGTCTTGTAGAATAATCTGGGTGGGAAGGTGTACATGGCACCAGTCAGTGGCCACAGTTGGCCACGTATTAAACCAGTGCTCTTGACCAATCACAGCAAGTGGGTACCAGCATCATGAACCTCTAGCACATCTGGGTGGCTGGGTGCGGGCGTTGTAGTGAGCCCAATATTTTGCGCACCATTTCTGAAGGTAAAAGTTCGATAGATGGTGACCATCAGCTTGCAACAGCTAGAAGAGACCTGACACCTGCAGAAGACAGCAGAGCTAGCTGTCAAAACGTTGGACACCCGAGAGTTTTTATTGCATCAGTATGCCAGGAAAGTCTTTAGAACTAGTTTCTCAGCACAGTATTGAGCTCTGTCTGTTGTTTTTTCTTGTGAGTCCACAGGGGTACAGACAGGGGACAATTTGAGTTAGAAAAGTGTTCCATAGTTTGTGTTGTTCCACAGTTGCAATCTATATTATCTTCATGTATAAGACCCCACCTTGATAGGTCAGTTTTTACTTGGCCACACTTGACTTAATGCAGTTCAGTGTGTTCTCCTTACCTTCCAGTATAGTGATGAGCCACTGGGCATTTCTGTTGAAGCGAGAAGCCAGGTGGTTCATCCAACAGGCTATTCACAACCATCTGCATGATCTGAGCATCCCTCCAGCACAGCATTTTCAACCGAAGAGGGGTGACATTTGTAAAGGTTTTTTTTTTTTTTTTTTTTTTTTTTTTTTTTTTTTTTTTTTTTTTTTTTTTTTTTTTTTTTTTTTTAAACTTCTCTGTATATTTGATTGTATTTCTGCATGAGACAAGTCTTATGAACCAACTGTTCTATAAAGGTTATTCAGTGGGGTTTATTTCATAGACCCTATAATGTGCCAGCATGTCTCATTGAGGCTGATATCCCCATCCTAGTGGAGCTGAACTAGACCACACTGGACTGGCATATTCAACAGTAGAGAAGCTATGTGAGATAAGAAAATGCAGCATAAGGCTATATCAATGCATTTTTATCCTTCACCTGATTCAAAACATAAAGAATGATTTCTGAAGAAACATTATCAGTATCAATCTAAATATCCAACTGCACTTGACTTTTCTTTTCATGCAATAAATGAACATTACTTTTGCACTTCTTAATTTAAAAATCTACCTCACAAAATGTTGATTTTACTTTGTGTTAGATCTGTATGTTTGTTGCATTTATATAATATATTCCTGCATGGCTTCTGTAGTACTCATCATTATTATCTTTTTCCACTTTTGTGGATCCATCTAGAAGCTGTTCTTATTTTCAAAGCAAGGTACTATTTACTACTGGCTTGATAGGCTTGTCATAGTTTTAAAGGGGTAGTAGATGTGTTATCAACCTTTCTCTTTTGTGTCTAGCTTGTGTCTATTTGATAAGTGTTTATTTGCTTGTAAAATGTGCAGTTTATCAGGTATTCACTTAGATGACTGCAGAAAACTGCCTGAAAACTGCAATCAGAACAGCCAGAATGCTAAGATCAGGATCTGAATGAGGGTCCATTTTACCTATTTCACTCAGTGTGTGCACGACCACATATATATATGTATTTTTTTTTTTTTTTGCTGTCGTCAGTCTTTAGACTGGTTTGATGCAATCCTCCATCCCTTCCTATCCTGTGCTAACCTCTTCATTTCTACATACCCCTTACAACCCACGTCCTCAATTATCTGCTTCATATATTCTAATCTCTGTCTACCTCTACAGTTCTTACCTTCAACTGTTCCCTCCACTAACAAATTAACCAATCCAGCATGTCTCAAAATATGACCTACCAGCCTGTCTCTTCTTCCTGTAAGCTTCTTCCATAAACTTCTTTTCTCACCCATCATTTCCAAAACTCGTTCATTTCTTACTTTGTCTGTCCACCTAATTTTCAGCATTCTTCTGTAGCACCACATTTCAAATGCTTCAAGTTTCTTTCTTTCCGGTATTCCTAAAGTCCATGTTTCGCTACCGTAAAGTGCTGTGCTCCACACATAGAGTTTTAAAAGTTCTTTCTAATTCCTAGATCAATATTTGAAACTAAAAGGTTTCTCTTTTTCATGAAGGCTCTTTTTGCTAGTGCTATTCTGCTTTTAACATCATTCCTGCTTCGGCCATCGGTTGTAATTTTGCTTCCCAAGTAACAGAACTCACTCACTTCTCCTATTGCATCGATCCTATTTTTATATTTAATCTGCTAGTATTGGTATCATTTCTGCTACATTTCATCACTTTTGTTTACTTTGATTTATATTCAGTCCAAAATCTTCCTTCAGTATTTTGTTCATGCCATTCAATAACTTCTCAATATCCTCAGCCCTCTCTGCTAATAAGACAATGTCAGCAAATCGTAGCATACTGATTTTTTCTCCCTAAAAACTTATGCCGCATGGAAATTTTTCTTTGACTTTCTTCATTGCTTCTTCTACATACAAGTTGAATATTAAAGGGGACAGACTACAACCTTGTCTCACACCCTTTTTAACCGATGCATGTCTCTCGTGATTCTCTACTTTATTACAGTCACTTGATTCTTATATAGTTTATAGAGTATTCTTCTATCTCGATACTTTAGACTGACTTCTTTAAAATTTTGAACATCTTGTCCCACCTAACATTATCAAAAGCTTTTTCTAAATCAACAAATGCCATAAAAGTATCTTTGTTTTCTTGATCCGCCCTTCAAGTATTAATCTTAAAGACAGAATTGCTTCCCTTGTACCACGATTTTTCCTAAACCCTAACTGATCTTCACCTACTATCTCCTCTACTACCCTTTCCATCCTTCTGTATATTATTCTGGTTTGTAATTTTGAAGCATGTGATGTTAGACTAATGGTGCGATAATTCTCACATTTGTCGGCTTGTGCTTTCTTTGGAAGTGTGAAGATGATATTTTTGTTAAAATCAGTTGGAATTTCTCCTGTTTCGTAACGTTTTGATATCAGCTTGAATAATCTTTCGATTCCTTCCCCTCCTAGAGATTTAAAAAGTTCTGCAGGGATCTCATCAATACCAACTGCCTTATTTGCTTTCAAGTCATTCAGAGCTTTATTAAATTCTGTTCTCAAAACAGGATCTCCTAAGTCATCACTGTCGACATCGCCTTCCTTGTCCAATACACTATTGTTCAAGTCGTCCCCATCATACAGTTTCTCAATGTATTCCTTCCATCGGTTAGCTCTATCTTCTGAGCTTAAAAGAGGTTTCCCATCGGCAGCTTAATGTTCATACCTCTTTTCTTCATTTCTCCAAAATTCTGTTTGATCTTTCTATATGCAACATCTACTTTTCCTACGACCATTTCCTTTTCTACTTCTTCACACTTTTGTTGTAGCCATTTTTCTTTTGCTATTTTGCATTTCCTATTTATTTGATTTCTAAATTGCCTGTACTGCTCTCTTCCTACTTCATCCTGAGTATTTTTGTACCTTCTCCTCTGATCCATCAGCTCCAAAATATCTTCTGTGATCCAAGGTTTTCGGGCAGCTTGTTCCCTAAAGCCTAATGTTTCTTTGCCAGCTTTCATTATTTCGGTCTTTAATGCATTCCATTCGTCCTCGGTTGAGCTCCTTTCACAGTTACTTCTTAGACCTAAGTCTGCCATTTCTGCAAATTTTTCTCTTGTGCTAGATTGTTTCAGCTTATTCACTGCCAGTCTGTTCTGCTTATGCTTCTTCCTTATTCGCTTGAGTTTCATCCTGCACTTCATTACTATCAAATTATGGTCCGAGTCTATGTCTGCTCCTGGGTACACTTTACAGTCTAGAACTTGATTCCTGAATCTCTGTTTGACCATGATATAATCTAGCTGATATCTGCCTGTATCCCCAGGACGTTTCCAGGTGTATGTTCTTCTTGCATGGTTCTTAAACAGTGTGTTCGCCACTACTAGCTTATATCTTTCACAAAATTCTAGCAACCTGCTTCCTCGCTCATTTCTTTCTCCTAGACCAAAACTTCCTACAGTATTCCCCTCTTTTCCTTCTCCCACTATTGCATTCCAATCACCCATGATTATTATATTTTCCTCCCCTTTCACATATTGGATTAATTCTTCAATTTCAGCGTATATTTTTTCTATTTCTTCGTCATCTTCCTGTGACGTTGGCATATATACTTGTACTAATGTGGTTGGGACGGGCTTAGTTTGTAACCTCATCAAAATAATCCTGTCACTAAACTGTTCATAGTAAATCACCCGTTTCCCTAATTTCTTGTTCATTACAAATCCTACACCAGTGACTCTATTCACAGCTTGTGTGCTAATTATCCTGTGTTCCCCAGACCAGAAATCCCATCTAACTTAAGTTGTTCCATCTCCCTTTTTAAGTTTTCTAACCTACCTGCCCTATTCAGACTTCTAACATTCCACGCTCCGACTCGTAGAATGTTTCTATCCATTCTGATGACTCCTCCCTGAGCAGTCCCCACCCGGAGATCCGATTGGGGGACTATTTTACCTCCAGTATATTTTACCCAGGATGAAGCCATCATGATATATGTAATTTGAGAGGATTACATGTCCTCGGGATACCCTTTGGGTCTTTAATGCAGTGGTTTCCCGTTGCCTTCTGCATCCCCATGCCGTTGATCATTTCTGATTCATCCGCCTTTATGGGCCGTTTCCAACCCCAAGGGCAAGAGGGTGCTCTGAACCGCTCCCCGCTCTTCCGCCCTCTTTTCAGAGGCCGTTGGCAAGCAGTGGGTGACTCCTTATACCGGGAATCTTTCAGTCGCCAGAGCCTCGTCCGTGCAAACACGGTGCACCACGTGAAGGAGAGGTTGGCATTTGGTTGGAAAAGACTAGTATTGTCTCTCCCAAACCCTTACACCCCATTATCATTCCTCATATATACATTTAAATGTCTTTATTAGTCCCGTGATAAGTTCTTTCACTTTCAAGGCTTCACTGACTTTCTCTCTGCAGATCTAGTCAAATGTTTTTACAGCGTTCAAAACCGTAATAATAAAGTCATTTTTATAACCGCAGTGAGTTTCTTCCAAACATTAACGCATGCAGTAAGTTAACTGTTGACCTTCCCGCTCTGAAGCCATATGACTCCTCTCGAAATCGACTTTCCTCAACTACAAAGATGACATTGTCTTAACCGATTTCAAAAAAGGAGGATGTTGCCGGCACCGACACCAAAAATAAATAATTATTGTTAAAATTTCAATAATCTAAATTTAAAATATTGTATATTTAGATTTATTTTCTTCTAAAAAAGGTATTAACTAATTTGAAAATTTTAGTGTCTTTTTTTCCTTTCTTTTTAAGGCGATTTATATATATATATATATATATATATATATATATATATATAAAGTTAGACTCCTTATTGAAGATAGGTTTAACAATATCCCTATTCCAGTTTTCTGGAGTTTTTTCTACCCAAACTAATATCATCACTCTGCATCACGTTGTATTTCTACAACACCTATTGCTCTTATGATGTCCATTGCTGCTTACTTCAAGCAAGAAACTTATTCATTTCCCTTTATGCATCCTTGACTTCTCTACACCTTAGGTCATCTACGACGAGCGCAGAAAGCCAAGCAGCAGGTCCAAAGGGTGTTTTCAGTCAAGGAATAGGTATCAGAAAAAGGACAATATGAAAGAAGAGGGTCATTATAAGTTAAGAATTATTCTTTCATATAATGTAGGAGTATAGCTTTGTCATAATACTTAAAGTTACTGGATTTATTTTCTAATATCTTTTTATCGATATGCCTAAAAAATATCAAGAATACAGTAGGCTGGTGGAAATGTTAAGAATGTTTTCTGTGTGTCGAGATTTCACAATAGTATTAGGTCTATTTTACGGTACTTAGCGTTTTTTCAACATCTAAATTACTCATACAGAGCGGAATTAGTAGGTTGTGAAGTTCTCTTGGTACAACTTGATTTAACAGATGTTTTGTAAGCATATTGACCACTTCATGTTAAAAAATTTACATTTTTTGTTACTCAGCTTGTTTATAATGCTTTTATATATCTTAACTGACACATCAGATTTTTCTTTTTATTAATAAGTAGAATATAGGTGGAACGTTAACTGAATCAATTTGTGACAATTGTTTGTAAACCGTTTTAAGTTCTTTAGATCGTTAGGAAGGGTAAGCCTGGTGCACATTGTAATATGAGATCTTAACAATTTTTGAGTGAAAATTCTCTATAGCTAGCTAATTGTCTCGTTGTTCATTGTTCTACAGTCTCCTACCCCCTCATTCATTTATTAGAAATATATTTCTAGGCTATAACTGGGACACGAGAAAAAATAAAAATATACTGGAACTCTATTGCCACCTTTCCAGAAGTTGAGTTATCATAAATAAATTAAGGATTATTTTTGTTTGGTTACAAATAAAAAGAAAATTTTAAATATAAACAGTAAGAAAATTTAAAAAATGCTCTAATTTTGCTTGATAGCTACACGTCATGTTAATTCTGGTATTTTTTTTGTTTTTTTTTTGGTTCTCCGTGTAAGCGATGACTGCCTAATAAATTGAGTCTTTATCTAAATGATTTTCTACAGATGCTGTCTCCAAAGTTTCTGTTCAATATATTAAACAAATAGCTACTTCAGTTTCTTTCAATTAATCCGTGCTACCAGTTCATTTAATTATGTTAGTATTAGGTAATCTATTTTAACAACACAAAGGGGTTGGTTTTTAGTTCGCAACATGTCACAACTCTCACTCAAGGATAAATTCTCAAGAACAACTAAAACGTCATGAATCTGTTTAATAACTTAACCCAAAGGGAATTAAACTTTTCATTTCTCTATGTTTTTGAAAAACAGAATCCAAAATTCGAAAAAATCTTTTCCTTTAATTACACGAAAAAACTACAGTAAATATTGTGTAGCAATGTATATGCCCTGTCGTGATACATCGTGATTAAAGAGCACTCTTCTAAACTTTAGACAATCGATAAAGCTCTGACGTCAGAGCGCAGTTAATATTTAACATCCTCTGTGGATTTGCCGCAGAGGAATTTCGGCTGCTGGTAGACGTAGCTTTCAGGAAAATAAGAAAACAGTGAGATCAAACTCCACAATTTGTTTCGGGTAGGTACGATGTTATCAGGATCCAATATGAACAAGAACGCTGCTCCACAGTAAGTTTTGGTTCTAATTCAAAAGTAAACAAACTGTAAAAAACGTAAGAATATAAATTGATGAGTAGTAGGAATCATAGCGCATGGATCAGAATTGTAGGACAATATGTTAACATACTTTGTCATCTCAGGAGAAAATCGTAATACACAATACGCAATAAAACAGACGAAAATCATCTTCCTTCAGCATAGATCAACAATATGTGATAGCTGAAAAATTCAGATGTGTCATATCTTTCCAACATCGCACTTTTCCTCAGTTTCTACCCCACGAAACACTCGGTATGCTATACTCTATTCTGTTGGGATTCTATAACAAAAATTTATAAACTTCAGGAAAATAAATGAATATTCTGCTTCCATCTGAGAATTGGTGTTGTAATTCGAATTATAAAATATGTGGAATAATTTTACAGAAATATAAATGCTTAGTGAACACTGGGTAAATCACAGGTCAGAGGAACTACAGATCCAACATTACCGTCCAGAATAAGGTATCACTTCTAAATTTTTTTGTAAACTAATGTAAAGTAGGCTTATTGGTTAAGGCGTCCGACTGGAGATTGAAAAGTCCCATGTTCGAATCCTGCAGTCGGCTGAGACCCTTCACCAGACCTTTCTCCTCCGGTACAGCTTGTTGTAAATGTGAAACTCGCTAGAACGCTTCAGTAGTCTGGATTCCAGGTTAAGCCGTATGTTCCCTATACCCAGAACGGTAACCGGGTTAGGTTATTTAGCTATGAGAAGAGAGGCGATGCATGGCGTTCCATACGATGATTTGATTTGTACGAATGTGATGAGTTTTAATCGTTAGTTAACTCGATATGGATTACATGGTAACCAAACAGTAGGGCAGCTGTAAAACTTAAATGAAAATAGAAGCCAGGAACCGGTCCTGGTAATATGATAGCAGTTAGGCCTAACATTCGGAAGGTTGTGAGTTCGATCCTTGGTCCAATCATTCAGATTTTTGATATTCCATGGTTTCCAAAAATTCCAGTATAGGTGTTTCAAATGAACATGGCCAAATTATTTCCAATTTATTGATGATCTCGACGTCGATTAAACTTAAACTTTTAAGCAAAAAATAAATCTCGGATGTTTCCATGAGTATCACACTGTCCGAATAGTTCTCAGCCTCGAGTTCACTTGGCAAGGTGCAAGATTCTCTGCCCTGCCTGCCAGTGGAAGAGTGAGTTTTTTAGTTGACAACAAGTCCCAAAGAAAATTGTTTGAGTAAAAATGGTTTTTGTAAATACGTTCTAGTGACATAGAAACAAAATCACATCAATCACAATTTAAAAAAAAATTGTCTATAAGTAATGACTAGTTTATTTTAAATAAAATATCATAAAGACAAAAAAATATGTCTATTGGAATCATTTTTTATCATTTTTGTCACACACACAAAACATCAACACAAAATTCGATACAAATGATATTAAAAATAGGGTTATGTATCTATCGTAAACTGACAACTTTTAAACCAATGTTTTTTTTTTTTTTTTTTTTTTTTTTTTTTTTTTTTAAAAAAGAGCATTATGCCATTATTTACAGACAACACATAGGTTCCACAGACACATCACTATGTTCCATGAATCTACTCAATCTTATATATAAAAATCAATGTTTGTGGGTTTATGGGTTTGTTCGTCTTCTATGCATTCCTATACCATTTATCAGATTGCAATGAAACTTTGGAGAGTTTTCGAGTGTGTGCCTGCGAAGGTTCCTGTGAAAAAAAAAATTCGAAAAAGTCACCTCCTATTCCCCATAACACCCCATAATTTAGGCAAAACCACATTTTTTATCCGATTTAGATAGGAATTTGTACACTTATACTTTAAAACAAACATAAAAATACTGCCTACATACGGTTTCCGAATATTAATCCCCTCGCCCCCTTTCCACTCCCATAATTTTTTCACCCCATAATTTAGGCAATCCCACACTTTTTATCCGATTTAGATAGAAATTTGTACACTCATACTTTAAAACAAACAGAAAAATACTGCCAACATATGGTTTCCGAATATTCATCCCCTCTCCCCCTTTCCAACCCCATTACGTTTTTACCCCATAATTTAGGCAAACCACATTTTTTATCCGATTTAGATAAGAATTTGTACACTTATACTTTAGAACATACAGAAAAATACTGCCTACGTATGGTTTCCGAATATTCATCCCCTCTCCCCCTTTCCAACCCCATTACGTTTTCACCCCATAATTTAGGCAAACCATATTTTTTATCCAATTTAGATAAGAATTTGTACACTTATACTTTAAAAAAGAGAGAGAAATACTGTACACATTAATTTCACAAAAACCCAATCCCTCTCCTCTCTTTCCACCACCTTCATTACCCCCTCTTCCCCATAACACCCCATAATTTTAACAAACCGTTCGTCCGATTACGGCGAAGCTATGGTGAATTGTCGATGGGATGTCGAAAATGGTTATTTTCAAAAAAAATTAAAAATCCCACCCCTCCTCCCCATAATTTAGACAAAACCACATATTTCAACAGATTTTAATGGGAATTTGCACACTTATACTTTGAAACAAACAGAAAAATACTGCCTGCATATGTTTTCCAAAGCGCATCCCCTCTCACCCTTTACAACTGAAAATTAATGAAACAGCAGTTTAAAATTTATATGTAAATATTTTTTCATTTAATCTATGTGCCTACTCAAGTCCAGCAATAGTGAAGCATTGCCGGGTCAGCTAGTTTATAATAATTTTTAATATTCTTTTAGCGTGTCGTTTCGTTATTTTGTCACTTGTATATGGTGAAAATATGATAGAACAATTAATAAGATACGCATTTACTTCAACGAATGGATAAATGGTTGCTCTATAAAACCGCATTATCGGTTTGGCAGGCTAAAGATCTGTGTTTCGCCTCACTTAGATAACATTTCTCATATTTGTCACTTGTACGACTATGGTTTGCAAGCCGTCAGTTAAAAAACGAATGTATCCTCCTTTAGATACTTGCACTTAGTCCAACAGTTCTCCAGTCTGGGAATCCTAATGAAGTAGATGGTAGAATGTCTGAAAAATACCCTGCAACAGTTGCTATCACCTCTCACTCAGTTATATATGCCTTTAGATTCAGAGGTAAGTGCAATTCAGAGTGCTTAAATCTGGTGAATAGAATGGGTGTTTCAATAATTTGGTCTTATATCCTTCGAGTAAATCAATAAAATGAATCCATTTGGATCTCAGAAAACACTGGTCAGTCTCACAGCTCATCGGTAGAGATGCAGGTTGGTAGGATCCTTTTTAAAATGGTCCAAACATTGGTGAGAAATTAACTAAAGCGTTTGTTCGTTACCAGCATTTAACGGATGCAGCACCCTTCTGCCACAAAGCTTTCCTTCTTTTCATATGCCTACAGTCTTAGACATATCATAAATCTTTAATTGCAGATCGTCCTGTAGAATAGTTATATCTTTTCGATGTTAGTTTTGGGGATTCTGATTCTGTTCGTCCTTCAGATGGATACTCTTCAAAAGTTTTCTTTCCATTTTTAAATCAAGCCATCCTTTTCTTCACTCTTGATAAAGAAGAATCTTATAAATTATGGAAAAACTAGATGACCAGTGCGAAAATTTCGCAAATACAATGAACAGTAAGGTTGGGGATTTGTAATACAATGAAAGAAGAACCGTCTCATTTGATTCAATTGTTTATGTGTTTAGTGTAATAGATACATAGTAAAATTTTACGCCTGTGAAACAGTTTATTAATATCTCTGTGATTTGTTCTAGTGGCTTGGCTCCGAACTGTCTCATGAGCGCGACATTCACAATTATTACTTTTGCACTTTGTGGCGTATCGCCAGGGGGGGGGGGGGGAGAGTTATTAATTAATTCTTTATATTTTACGCTATATAGGATACTATAATTAAATGTAAATTATTTAAATGAGAATTGGATGATTCTGGGATTTGAAAACTGTCACAAAAAGACATTTTAATAAAGATTTTTACAATGGCATCTACAAATCTGAGCGTATTTACCATTACGTTAATAAACAAGAGGTTTTGCAATTTTCTAAGCAACGCTCAGACGTACAATGAGCCCTTTAAATGCAAGCAAACAAGTATAGTTGTACTTTAAAAATCTCATAATTATTCTAATACAAAGTATGTTACCAGTTATGATGATAGCAAACAGTAATGAATTTTAAAAGGTTGGGACGCCACGAATGATTAACCTGCATTCGACAGTTACACAGTCTAGCTCAGTGGTTTTATCAGATCAGAGCAAGGATCTTTATCTCAGACGCGCTTAAGGGTACAGTTTCACAGTGAGTTGCAGGCTGAATGGCTTCGTAGAAACACATTACCGTTCCACGGCAGGTAGCGCTGAGCGGAGATGTCCACCTGGACGATTGTCGTAACTGGCCACGCCAGCAGTATGCGGCAAGTCGCAAGTTAGAAGTGCCTCAGATGGTCTCCAGGACACAAGTCAGCCCAGCACACATGGACACCAAGTCGCCAGTGACTCGTCTGGGCTCCTGACTCGAAGGAAGTCAGGATGGAAGTGTCTCGTCTTTTTCTGCCGCCACGGAGGTAAACTCTGACTCCCACTCTTGTGGCTCGAAGACGACATAGAACATAAAATTCCCCGAATCTTAGTGCTATGTTCCCTGTGATTGGCTGACCATCTGACGTCATGTGAATCTGTGCTTCTCTTGGCCACGTTAAGTTTCGGCAAACCTCGGGAGCCGATGTCTCCTTCGGGAGGAAGGAATTCTGTTTACCGGTTGCCCGACAGAAATCCCTAATCCTCTTACCATTCTGCCAACAAGGCGCCAGTCCGTCTGCCCTTCACTGAAGCGTAAAATCCTTGCCTCTCACCCTTTCAAGCGTATCTTTCGAACATACCGTGGACATCCCAAGAAATGGAAAAATATTCTATTCCTTTACTTTATATACAATAAAAAGTGATATGTAACGGGGAGCTTAGCGAATCGTTACAACTTTAACGGTAAAATTTCAAAAATTCCGTTCTTAATTTATAACATTACCCGAGTGCAGCATTAATCTTTTAAATGATACTTCATTTATCGATTTAGGTTAGGTGTCAATGGAGAGAAATTGCTCGTAGCAAAAAAACACGTTATGGAAATAATGATACTTTTGCGCTTGAAGGGTCGAATTCCAAAAATTCCTTTTTTAAGATATGATGTGACTAAAGCAGAGACCTTAGTCTTTAATATGATAACTCATTTATCAATTTCGGTTAGATAGGGAGATAAATGGCTCATGATTAACAAATACATCACGGAAATAATGATAATTTTCCCCCTTTAAGCGTCAAATTCCGAAAAATTTCTTTGTTAAAATATGATTTTATCAAAGCAGAGACCTTAAGCTCTAAAACAATACCTTATTTCTCTGTTTCGGTTAGATATCAAGGGAGATAAATAGCTCGCAAAAAAGTTGTGGAAATAATAATAATTTTGTCCTTTAAGAGTCGAATTCCGAAAAATTCCTTGCTTAAAATATGATGTGACCACGGCGGGGACCTTAATCTTTAAAATGATACCTCATTTATCTATATCAGTTAGATATCAAGTGAGATAAATGGCTCGTGACACAAAAACGTGTTGCAGAATTAATGACACTTTTGCCCTTTTACGGTCGAATTAAAAAAAATCCTGTCCTAATTTATGATGTAAAGAAAGCGTGTATCTTAATCTTCAATATGATACTTCATTCAACGATTTCCATTAGATATACAGTGAGATAAATGGCTCGTAACACAAAAAACAACTTTTTTAGAAATATTGACATTTATGCCCTTTAAGGGTCGAAATTTTTCTATTTTCTTAAGATATGATATTATCATATGAAGGGAGATAATGTCTTGTGACAAAAAAAAAAAAAAAAAAAAAAAAAAAAAAAAAAAACCTTATAGAAATAATATATATGTTTTCTGTCCGGAATGAAGAATATAAAGGCACGAAATACCAGTTTATCTATATCAACAAGATACACACTATAACTCGACTTCAATATTATCAAGAAAACTACTTCACATATCGAGCTGTTAAGTTCATTATTGCCACACGTATACCAACATCTGGTAAAAAATGCATTGATATGAATGTAATCTCTGTTTCCGCGGAAAACTTTCCACCCTTGCCTCATAGCTGAAGATACCAATTATTCACAGTCGTAGTGACAAAGATATATATATATATATATATATATATATAATATATATATATATATATATATATATATATATATATTCGGGAATCTTATACTTGTCGATAAGTGTCAGTATCAAAAAAATTTCGCGAAATTTTTCGCTATTTCCCGTTAGCATCGTCGTCGATGGAGGAGTCCGTGTGTTTTCCTGCATAGGTAATATAATAGTTTTTAATTTCTTGAGACTCTTTAAATCTCCATTAGTCATATTTGCTGCTTCTTAGAAGAATGAAAGTGACGAAATAAAACTGTATCAATTGAATATATGACTTGTATAGTAATTGTCTATTGTAATTGTATTATTTTATATTAATCGTATTAATGAAATAACCAAGTCTGCTTTATTTATAAACCAGAACTGACAAGTTCTTACTTCGGGGTTCAGCAAAAGGGAGGCCAAACTAAGAAGTTTCCTTAAATTTTTTGAATATGAAGTAACAGGAAATTTGACACCATTAAAAACAAAAATTCTTACCACTACGTTCCCTTTACCTATTATTTTGAAGCTTGAGGATTAATTCTCGAAAAGCTTTCTTGATCCGCATCAGAGATATGGTTTCAAAGGATCAGTAAGCAGTATGGACAGCTGCAGCCTGTGACCATTAGCATCAGCCCACAAGCAGGAATTGAATGCGATAGGCGGACAATGCCTCGCGCCCGCAAATACCGTAATTTCCGGTCTGCCATCACAATGGAGTTCTAAGGGAGAGACAGGAGCAATCAGATCGGACGCGGAGGAATACAGTTGCTGACTTGAGTGACAACGTTACACCCATAGAGGGCAATCTGTCTGAACTCTATGCACTGTGCATAGTGATTTACTCTGTTTTTGTGTAGTTCCTTCCAAACATCACTGTTGACAGAAGCGTTAAACACTGGATGATGTTGGATTGAGTTGTTGTAAAATTCTAGTTTGTGACGAAACAAGAAGGTTAATATGATGAGTCTTTTGAGTTCAGCAGAAGTATTACATTTTTATATTATTTCTTGAATTAAGAATGTGAAATACATCTAATTTTTACGCTCCCCAAATTTGCATATTAAGAAACCTAATCGAAAATAAAATAAAAGGAGAAAGCGTTATTAGAAGGTAGTAATAGAAATGTGAGTGGTATTAATCCTTAATGAAATCATATCGATTCTAGATCAGTATAATTGCGAGACATTTTTCAAAAAAGTAATCTCTCACAACCGCCTAAAAGAGATTTTTTATTGTTATTAATTAAACGCGGTGGATTATGCACCCCCGGTGAAAATTTCCTCAACAAGCATTACAGAAATACACCAAAGACATCTGCAGTTATGATTAAGATGTCTGGCGGAACTGCTGGCATGAAATCCATGTTGATTACTTATACATTGACTTTAGAAACGCTTACATTAATCTCTTAATCTCTTGGTAATCCAAGCAATATTACCATTCATTGCGTAATTTTTGTTAATACCATGAGGGAGAGAGTTCCACTGAGTTTAAAGAATCAAAATTTCAATCTTGCAGAAAGCAGTGACGAGAAGATTATTTCTTGACCACATGCAATGATATACAGTTCTCCCATATTGCAATTATGTGCAATCATTTTTTTATTAGAATCGCAGTGAATTGTAGACAAACTATTCCAGAATTCGACAGAAATTACTATGGACATCATAAGAAACTGAAATCTGCATGGTCGGACGAGGAATCGCCATACCGTTAATCTTTCATCCACCAATATCGGTAACATTTATGCAAAACTTGACGTAACTATTATGGAAAATTGTACTTAGTTCCTTTAAACATCAAGAAGTTTCACTTTGCTATTTAACTTAAGCTTAGCTATAATAAACAAATATGCTACAATACAATACAATACGATACAACCATTTTCCATTGATCCCAATATAAGAGACTGGCTCTGTGGGATGTGGAAAAGTTGTCAATTTACAGATAAACAGTTGCATAACAAAATAATAAGTACACCACTAGGTGTACAGTCATAGTATACATGGTACATTGAACACTTCCATTACAAAATAATACATACACCAGAAGATGTACAGTCATACCATACATGGTAAATTAATTATGTGAACTATATTTACACAAGGTACTGGCAGTTATTTTTAAGATACCTTAGAAATAAATTCTTCGACAGAGTAGAAGGAGTTGTCAATTAAAAATTCTTTCAATGTTTTCTTGAATTTATTCTTATCATCTACTAGACATTTAATATGTGTTGGGAGCATGTTGAAGATATGTATCCCTGAATATCGGACCCCTTTTTGAACAAATGACAATGACTTGTAAGTCTTGTGAAGATCATTTTTACTTCTAGTGCCATAATTGTGTATTTTACTATTTGTTTAAAACAAAATATAATTTGTGACTACAAAGGACATTAATGTGTAATTATACTCATATGCTAATGTTAAAATCCCTAACTTCTTGAACAGCTGTCTACATGAAGTTCTATTGCTAACCTAAACATCATATGGCTCTTTACAAAGATTATATGCTTTCGTATTCTAGGATTTTATCTTAGGAAAACGTTGTGTTACTTTCATTAGATGCATAGAATCCGTCAATCATATCATATGTTACACAAACTATTCAATCGCGCTCACTAAACGTATACTATGTCAGCTGTGACTAAAGAAATTAATGTTTATTGAACCAGCCATATAATGCATGATAAAATAATTACTTGCAGGAAACAATATCCCGTCATCTTAAAACTATTTAAACATGTTTTAACATAAAAATTGTCTAAGGCATTGTTATCTTTTTTAAATTAGAGATTTTCTTTATTTCAATATTTGTTACTTATTTATGTATTATTTATATATTTTCAAATAGCCTATGGCTAATATATATATTTACAATTCATACATCATATTAAAAATAAAAGAGAAAAAACAAACAAGGTGTTAATTTCAATGAATTCTAAACAAGAAAATATTATAATCTCTTTCCTCTAACCATTTATCCAGCTTTTCTCTAAAACTTGCTACAGTTCTTGTCATTTTTATTTCATCACGTAATTTGTTAAATATTTTTAAACCTTTGTGCAACACTGTTTTATGAGCTTTACTACTTTTATTATAAGTCAAACGGAAATGATTCGCCTGCCTTGTCTTATAATTATGTACATCATTATTCTTTTGTACTGATCTAGTCACATATCTTGGTAATAATCTACTTTCCAATCCATATGCAAAAGTCAGTACAACTCTAATTATTTCCTTTTCAATATGTAAATATCCTAAGTCCTTAGGGATGTTAGTGACATTTTCTGTTCGTCTTTTATTTAGAACAGCCCTCATTCCCTTATTAAAATTATTTTGCAATTTCATATTTTTTTCTTTGCTTGCCATGATTAATACTGTGGAGCAGTATCTTATGTGAGGTAGAACAATTGCTTTAAACAATAGCTGTTTACCTGGCTTAGATAACACTTTTCTTAATTTGTATATTAAATTTACCTTTCTTGCTACTTTTTTATTTGTATAATCTACATGATCTATAAACTTATGCTTATTATTAATGACTACACCAGGATGTTTATAATTTTGAATCCACTCAATTTTAGTTCCATTAATCAAAATAGAATTCAGTGCCTCTGCCTGTTGTCTACACAATTTTTTCCCAACACCATACATGTTGTTTTTGCCACATTCAGACCTAACAAATTTTTATTTAGCCATTCATTAACTAATTTTAACTCTTTATTAATTATCTGTATCATTTTTTCTAGATTATTCTCGTAATAATAAACTAGTGTGTCATCTGCAAACATGTGAATTTTACAGTTATTTAGTATTTCTGCCAGATCATTTATATACAATATAAATAATGAGGAACCCAGTTTACTACCTTGCGGAACTCCATGTTTCATTCCTCTTTCTTCTGATAGAACCTTATTGAATCTAACCCTCTGAAACTTCTTTGTTAAATAATTTTCTAACCAAGCATAAACCTTCCCAGTGATGTTATACATACTTTTTTAATTTTTTTAACAGCAGTTCGCTGTTTACAGTTTCAAATGCTCGCCTAAAGTCTCAAATCACTGCTGTAACTCCCTCGCCCTTATCTATTGTCTCTAACCAATTTTCTACTACCAACTGAATTGCTGTCTCTGTGCTATGCTGTTCCCTAAATCCTCATTGGTATTCAGTTATGAGATCATTTTCCTTTGTAAAACTTAGTAAAGTCTCATAAGCTATTGTTTCAATAAGTTTTTCTATCAATGGCAAATTATTTATTGGCCTAAGATCTACACACTTTGAACTACCCTTTACTTTAGGAAACTGGTGCAATAATGGATGTTTTTAATTCCTTTGGAAACATTCTTTGTTTCAATGATTCACTAATTATACTATAACTGTACTTCCTACTGAAGGCCATACCCTTCTTAATCCCTTTCTGCTTACTCCATCAGAACCCATGAGATTTCTTAATTTTCGTACTATAACACCAACTTTTTCCTCTGTCTCTTCATGAAATGTGCTAAGGTTATTATCAATCTTGGGTGTCATTACATATTCATCTGTTTTGGGGATATTTTCTAATAACTTCTCAATACTTTCAATATAGAAGTCATTTAATCTATTTGCTATTTCATTCGAATTAAACACATAATCTTGCCGAATATTACATATTTTAATGCCCTGTCCTCAGTTTTATACAAAGTTTTTAAGCGTTTCCATAATTTTGTTTGGTTCATTCTTATATCTTGTGTATTCTTCTTCATACAATTGTTTACCTTCCCTCCATTGCTTTACAAAATTATTCCTATATTGTTTATACTCATTCCATGCCTCATCTCTATCTACTGTTGCTTCTTCAATCTCTTTAATAAGAGAACGTTTTATGAGCTATATCCCTTTGAATCCTGACTTCTTTGATTTTCTTTGAAAACCAAGGACATGGTAAATTCCTCACCAGTAAGTCTGACTTTCTAGCTTCTTGTATACTCTGGATTATATTCTCTCTTAATTCAATATATTTTTCCCCTACTTGTGTATTATCACATGTCTTGCTGTTACCTATTTTATCTCTAATTATTTTTATTAGTTTCTTATAGTCAATCCCACCCTTTAATAGTACATTGCCTCTCCCTTTAATATTATTTTTAAACGTCCCTGTGATAATGATTAGATTATGATCTGATATTCTAGGTGTGTCCACTACCGTACATTTCAGATTTAAATTATCAGTAATCGGTTATTATTATTTTTTTTAAAAAAACGGTAATGGGAGTACTAAATGGAGAGCATCACTTCAGTCACAAGATGAAGTTGCTGCTTGTTATAACAGACTATATTTCTGCATTGCTTTTAGGTAATTTATAACACAAATCCCACTCTGGATTCTAATAAATCCGTTACTTCCTAGAAACGCTGGTCTTTTATGAGAGCTGCTTCTGTTTAAAAAGAAGATATTTATTACACTAGTTCTGGATAATATATAGGCCCATTCCCCTGGCGCGTGGTGTGGTAGTACGCGCCTTTCATCTTTTACCGCCTGGTGATGGGTCGAGGCGCGCCGTACCTGCTAGCATATGCGGCAAAGATGAAAGGCGTCCACTAACACGCGCCGAGGGAAGCGCCGTGGGAACGCGCCTTAAGAAGGATCTGTCAATACACTTCAATATCACAACAAAACCGGAAGGAACATGGACTCAGTGTTGAAGCTGTTTGAGTATAACGCCACTATGTTTTGACTTGAGCCAGACGCATTGCAGCTGGTTACTGGAGTTGTGGACAGGTGAGGGATTCCGAGGGTGGCTACAACATGCTCTGCCCACTCCCGTATACTGCATGAAATACCAAGAGGCCTCCACTGACTGTGACTGTAACACTCACTTGAGTTATTAAGAGTAGGGGAGCGGACCTCTACATGTAAAATAAATGTTTAGAGCCATCGAGAAAATTAAGAATTATTAAGAAGCTTTTATTAGGAGGAATGTTAAGAGGGAGGAAAATTTGTAATTCAGAAGACTAAATGTTAAATCTTCTCATTCCAGTTTGTAATATTTTGTTTAATTTTTTTTTTATGACAGGGTAATATTGTCCACATTGTTAGATCCATTGACCCCCTCATGAGTAAGAGACAGAAGTAAGATATTGGTTCGCCAAAGGAAAGAACATCATGATGGAAACATCAGATACTTTGATAATTACTGTGGAGAATCTGATGATCACACGATTGTGCATGGTGTACAGAAAACCATCAGCTGTATTGTTTCCTAAATCCAGACATTCATATCAAGGAGCAAGCAATGAAACTTTACCTTCATAATTGCCCTCAAAGGAAACTACCCAAGCAATTACTAATTTAATGAGAGGGTAAATCAAGAACTTCACATTTACTGCATAATTTATTTCAATGAACTTTTATATATTAATTTTAGCAGTTAGCAAAATCCCGTGAAGGTGTTAGTGGAGTGTTTCCTACTTATCTGGTAAATTTGAGTACGTTAGTTTAATTTTTAAAAAATTTTCGTTTGATTGTTATGTTAACGCTATTTTCCGCATCACAACTTGAAATTAAGTAATAAAGTTTTGTGCTGTATAACAATTTAATCACGATTGTATATATTAATAATTGTCTTGACTGCTTTACTTTATTATCATAAAATTTAAGTTGGGTTCAATTAAAATAATCCCTACAATTGAACAAGATCTCTGCAAATCAAACATCGATAAATCAATAACTTTAAATGAGAGTAAACACCGGATGAGGATAAAAGAACAAAAAACTTTTGAAGTCAACACAATATCTCACGTAATTTCTGACATGAAACAATTGCAAATCATTCAATTTATTTAACAAAATCAACATTAACGCAAATTGATCAACACGAAATTAACTAACAAGAAATTGTAGTAATGTTGCTAATTACAGAGAATTTAACAGAGCAAAGAGAATCCCATCTAATGACGTAATTCATAATTTCGTTACTGATATTCCTGTGTATAGTGGATCAGTAAATATTATTACCACTTGATGTGTTTGACGACAGCTTCGCGTCAAAGTGATACCAACAGATCAAGTCGACTTTGGTCAGATTATCGGATGATGATCGAGCAGATTTGCTTCCCTCAATTGTTGCATATTGCGATACTGCTTTAATACCATTCATTAAGCTAAGTTTGATATCGCTGACACAAATAAAAATTTTAAGTTCCACTCATCAGACCTCTACTGAATTTCTCTTCAACAGAGTGAAAATTCACACGCTGTTTGCTGTAATTATAAATATTGCATTGCATTTCCCTACAAACCGGAGGCACCTTCATTTGCCAATTAAATACACACAATTTAAGTATTAGCTTATAACATGCTCTTATCTGCTTTCCTATTCGGCAGACGGATTTGCGCAGGCCCTTCACCTTAACTCGCCACGTTCAAGCGCCCGGCTACAAGTTCTCCTTAGTCGTCTCTATTACAGCATCCCTAACGCATTTACAAGTATAAATACTTGGGCTGCTGCCGAATTATCTAGACAGTCTTGCTTAGCTATTTCTTGTCGTTGGCGAGTGCCTTCTGACCCCTGACTGCCACCTAGCCAATATGTTTCTTCGATGGGAACACCACAGACTCTTTCTTCCAGGTTCAATCAAAGGTGCTTATTATTTTTTAAATATACCATCATAAAATATAACAATCGTGTGGGATTTACAGTTGAAGGCTTAGATGTTCAAGTAAATAATCTTGAACGAATATATTAATTTAATTTAAGATTTTTTTTTTTTTTGCTAATTTGATATTGATGGTACCCACGCAACAAGTTTTCAAAATTTGAGGATGTAGTCAGAGAGTAGGAGTGCTCGTATTATTATTTCCAGTTTATATTAACAATATTTTCTAAACGATTCACATCTGATATCTTGTTACATCCGAATCGATTTCAGTGGCATCAATAAAACTATTTCATCATTACTTAGCAACAAAGCTTGAAAATGGAAATTTGAATGTAATTTATAAATTGAGTAAAGCGAAATACACGTAACCACAATTGAGTTGCGTCGAAATGCAGCTTTCAAGCTTTCAAGACGTCTTGTTGGACCTGCATGTGTCACACGTAGTGATTGATTTTGTTGAAACTATGGATTGTCCAATCTGTTGCTATTAGAACCGATCTACATCGCATTAGTGCTACCAAGTAGAAATTTTGATGCTAAATTTAAGTAAGGAAGAAATATTCAACAGAATTGAGAACAAATCTTATTTGATGGAAAGCACCAACAACGTGACTGGTAGCCTCCAGAATATATACTTTCGTGATATTTCGAACTTGAGGCATCAAGATGCAGGATTCTAAGATGGAGGATGAATATTGTTTAATTTTCGTCCCTATCATAATATTTTGCATAATTTCCACATAAAGTACGTTTTCAGGATTGTAGTGAATTGAATTATTTAATTTAATTGCAATGGAGCACAGGCTCCGGTGCCAATTTCCCTACACACCCATCTTCCCCCTATCCTGCACCCACCTACATTTGCCCTCTACAAATTTTATCTTTAAATTATTTCAAAGTTTTCGGTAAATTATTCATCATTTCTCTTGGTAACTCATTCCAAACCCTGACACCCTTACCTAAAAAAGAGAATATTCCTACACCCTTGTGCCTGAAATCGAGTGCCAGCTTGTGGTCATGGTCATCTTTTCCCTTTCATGCACTACTTTTCTTACCTATTGCAATATCTTTCCATGCCTCATTGCCATCCTCCTCCTGTCTTGCAATGAATCCCATTTCAGCTCCTTTATCATATCCGTCACTGATTGAATTCTGCAATAATTTCCAGAAACAAATCTAGCAGCCATTCTGTGCACCCTCTCCAACTCCTGTATTTGATACGTAAAATGAGGGTCCCATACTACACTACCATATTCGAGCAATGGTCTCACGAAAGTTTTGTAACCCAATTCCTTTACTTCTCCCGTGCATCCCCTCATAACTCTCTCCAACAAGTGCAGAACTTTGAAAACTTTTCCTACCACCTGTCCAATGTGTCCAGCCCAGTTAAGCTTGTTATCAAAAGTAATGCCAAGATATTTACATTTCAAGTCTTCAGCAAGCAATTCTTTCCCCACCTTATATTCATAGTTAACCTTTTGTTTCTTATTTGTGTATCTAATAAGCTGACTCTTCTTTGCATTTTTCTTCATCCCATGTTATCCTGTCCAGATCACCCTGCAACTGTTTACAATCCTCTATCGTTTTATTCTTTTATACAGCATTATGTCATCTGCAAACAATCTAATTTCAGATAGTAAACAATCAACACAATTATTCATTAGAATAATGAATAGCAATGGTCCCAATACGCTACCCTGTGGCACATCTATTTTTACTTCTACTTCTTTTGATACTACATTTCCTCCCCTAACTTTCTGTTTTCTACCTTTTAAAAATTCTTCTACCCAGCAAATCACTTTCTCATCCACTCCAATGGTTTTTACCTTATTTACTACCATTTTATGGCTTACTCTGTCAGACGCATTTGACAGACCTAGTGCTACACTATCAATTTGGCCTCCCTTGTCCATTTCATCTGAAATATCTTGCATATACCCCACCAACTGAGATTCGCATGAATATCCTTGCCTGAAACCATGTTGCCTGCTTGAAAACCACTTACGTTCCTCACATATATTTCTGATGTGGTTGCATATCAATCTTTCCATTAATTTACCTACCACTGATGTCAAACTGATTGGCCTGTAATTCTCAACTCTATTTCTCACCCCACCTTTATGTACCGGTACTACTATTGCACTTTTCCAGTCCTGTGGTAAGCAGCAAGTATCCAGACTCAATTTAAATAATATTTCAAGATAAGGTACAATGTCATATCCGACTATCTTTAAGATATCTGTAGTAATATTATCTTCACCAGCCCATTTATGTGTTTTTCAGCTTTCTTGTTTCCTTCATGATTTCCTCAGAATCAATACCAAATTTTTTACTATCACCATTTCTAATTGTGTTGTTGAGCTCGTTCTCCGAATTAGACCCTTCTGTTTCTTATTCATTGTCCCTAATGCTTTCACTGAACCAGTTAGTTAAAATCTCTGCCTTTTTCAAATCGTCAGTAACTTCCTCTCCATCCTTATCTATAAGTGTCTCTGCACCCTCCCTTCCCCTCAGTTTCGTGATATAGCCATAGAAATTTCTAGATGCATCAGTCAATGGTCCTCCTGCACTGACAATACTCTTCATAAACCCATCTTTAGCCATTTTCTTTGCTGTTATTAAGTCCTTGTTTAGTTGTTTTAAATATTCCCTACTACCCTGCTGTCTCTGTTATGTTATTTTCTTACCAACCTCTTTAACCTCCTCACTTCCCTATTATAGTACATAGGTTCTCTACTTCTCTTTATTTTCTGCCTTGGAATAAATTTTTCTTCCCCCTTTCTTATTATCTCCTTGAACTCTTCCCACCTTGACTCTACTGTACATGAGCCTTCCTTCCATTTGCTGAATTGTTCTCTGAAATATCTCTTCAAATAAACTCAACCAGCAAGTTAACGAGAATAATAATCAGTCAGTACTAAATTTACAATGAAGTCTTCATGGGTTTACCTCCGGATTGTGTTGTGAAAACACAATAATTCGACGACTAGCTCCATCGTCTTCCTCAGGTGTAAAAACATGTCTAATGATCTGCTGACCGATAGATATAGTAAGCGTCCATAAACTACGTGGTTCGGTTTGGGGGCGAGGAGGGGATGGCTGGAAAGCCACGCTGGGCTAAGAGGCGCGGTTTCCAAGCCAGGCCACGTAGCTTTTCATTCATATTAGTTATCGCAGTTAAAATGAGAGACAGAGCACACAACAGCATCTAAACATTTAATTATCTCTGTGTGTAATTTACAATAGCCTGACAAGAGAAAACGGTACAAAATGTCTTCTCTAATCAATACGGATAAAAGTTACGTTCTACGCGAGTGGGTGGGTGGGGAGGGTGGGGGGGGGGGTTGAGACAAGAGGCACGTCGGGCTACGTGGGGGGGGGGCACAGGGGTAGTTCACAGGAGGTCAAAATGGAGCTACGTGGTCTATGGACGCTCCATAATAAGACAGCTCAGGTATCGTACCCTTCATGGAAACTAAATGTTTCTATCCGCGGTCCGCGCCCGGAAGCTCAGTAAATTGTAGTGTTACTGTTGAGGCTATTGCGGTTTGGGGTGATAGCCACCAACATTAATCCACCTTCCCCAGCAGTCTTTCATAAAGATCGCTTGTACTGAAATTGGATTTTTAACATCTAATTACCAACAACTTTGCACTTTGCTTGAGGCAAGGAACAGGGTAACACACTAATCTATTATATCGACATGAGCAACAAAATCGTATTATTTTGGTTTCTAAAAGAATGCCAGATTTGCTTCTCCTATTTAGCTTACGTTAAATTGAAAGATGGACTAATTTCCTTAACTAACGTTGCTAAATGGGATGTAGTTATGTCTATACCGAAACACTTTGCATAACAAATAGAATATAAGTAATAGGAAATAGATAACAAAACCCCTTTGTGGTTTCTGGCGTCAATCAGAATCAATTTTCTCTTCACTACTGGGCGGTTTTTATGAATTAATGACATATATATTCATTTATGCAGATTTTAAACATTTAAGTGCAGTCAAAACTGTCGTCAAAATTGTTTGATATAATTATAAACATTTACTCACGAAATCATATTGCAAAAAAAATATTAATTATATTTACTCCACGCCATGTTACCGTTATGTGAGTTCGAATAATTTCTGTATCTGCATACTTTCCTGATCGCACATTACATTCCTACAATAATTTTAAGCTGCAACGTAGTTTCGTAAGTAGTAATAGTTCTCACTGATTCAAAGGATAATTATCTACACTGTAATTGCACACCTTAATGTGATTTTTAGAAGTTATTTGTCGTGGGGTGACATATGCCCTGGTCGTTTTAGTGTTAAATAACTACGAGATGATGTTAAAAGGGCGTAGAAGGTGATCAGCTTACCGTTACCAAGCTATTACGACGTGCTTTTCGTGGTATACCTATTCTACCACAGCCATATGCCGCTCAGCTCGTAACCCTACCCAAGCTGTTATACGAGACTAGAGAGCAGTATCGCTACCTGACCCTCCACGCGTCAAGCACCCCCCGCCCCCTCCCCCCGTGTGTCTCCCCATGTCTTCACCCGCACCATCGCATCACAAGCCATTATACCTATTTTGGATAAGTAAAATCTGAATATCCGCGTAAAACTTAGCACGAGGTCTCAATTTTTGTTAACATTTATCCACATACACTAAAATTGCCTTCTAATGCTATTTGCTAGGGTTTTTCAAATTTAACTTGTAAATTAATTCTAGCACTTAAAAAAAATGGAAATTGGTATCAGGTCGTTACGAGTGAAACAAAATAATAACATATTTGAAACGTTTAGTAACCAGCGTGAAGAATTATATCTTTTCCAGATATGCATCAAATAGTAGCGTATCCAAAAGTGAAACAACGAATTGCTTAAAAGATCGTTTATATTGGGGAAATGCTGCCAGAAACAAATGATCTACGAATTTATTTGGAGTTCCAAGCATGGACCAGAACATTTCCAGAAAGAAATATGCCAAAGGAATGAAATTTTTCTCTTAAGAACAAATAAGATACAAAAAATATGGTACCCGCAAGATTCTCAAGAAATTATAATTTATATTTCAATGCTACCTATGAGAAAATTCGTATACTGATTAAGGAAATTTTATATGCAACAAGAAAAACATGCATGTAAATACTTGTAAATATTATTTTTAAACGATTTCACAAATCAACTTCTTAGGAGAACAGAGTTGATTGAAATTTGTTCGAAGAATAACCATACCAACGATGTTTGGCTTTCATCCCATTGACATTGCAGTATTATTTCCAAACATGAAACTGAGTATTCAAGATTGATGCAATCCTATAGTGTATCGTTATGCTTTATAGCAGAGGACGTGAAACTTTTTTTTCAGCAAAGGATCGGGTCATAAAAAAAAATCTGGTTCGTCGAATCATATGGGAAACTCGAACATTTATATTTTTTAAACAAGTACTTCTACCGATAAAGCAAAATAAAAAAGTTATTTTGAACTATAAGGTGATATCTCTAGATTCATTATTGCTGAAACTTTAAAACAAATAAAAATATTTTAATGAAGTTATTATGCAGTTCAAATACAATACAATATTGTAATGTTAATTTAACATCACAATTACTTTATTAATACACGTGCTGTACAGTTAAATTCATTATGCGGTGGCCCGGGTGAAAGATAGTATTCCGTAAGGGCCCTCCAGTGAGACAAGGACAATGTCCCCCCCGTCAGGCCACCATATGTCAGGTAGTTCTGGGAATGACACTCGGACAGTGATGTTGTCAACCGTATCCTCGGCCGGATAAACATCTGTGAACGGACTGCGTCGAATTGGTGCATGCAGAGCTCGGAGTAGCAAAGATTTAAGGCACCTGGGAACCTGTCAAGAATTCTCCGTGACGAATCATACTATGCTTCAAGTGGAGATATGATGTGTTATCGACTTCTTACGAACAATGAAAAAGCGAGGGAAGCGCCGATAGACGCAATTACATGAAATGTGGACATAGAGGGAAAACTCGCAGCCAATCAGAATGGGTCTGAGTGTCATATGTGGGGATGCATGATTTTTACTATCCAATAGCAATATTGTTACTTTTATGTTAAATCATTTTCTCATACCTTGACCTATCCGGGGATTGGAGAGGCGGAGATGAAGTGGGATTGGGTCAGCTACCCGCTGGCAGAGAAGAGGGGTGGAGGCCAGAGTATACCAAGGCGGAAGGCGTCGACCGGACGGGGACACGACTGATGCCGCTTGAGGCGAGAAGTCATTGAGACGAGCTGGCAGCTGTCAAGAGGCGACCAGCACAGAGTGATAAGTATTCATGTCCTCTCTGGCAAAAGTGTGTCTTGAGTTGGTTTGAATGAAGATCGAGATGCTGGTGTGCCCACCCCGGTTCTAACGCATACACGCGTACTCTAAACTACACTAAAATTCGAAAAAGCTCTTTTGCCCATATATCGGTTCTGGCGAGAAAACTCACAGATAAGGGTCAACGCCGTGCTTTTGATGTTTCTTTATTTCATTAATTTTGTTTGTAAATTATAAATGTCACATTGCTTCCCGAAATTATATATATTTTTTTAAATTTATTTCTTTTGCTTCGTAAATTCATATGCATACTAACCGTGATTGTATCATTAAGATGTTTGTGATTGTTGTTAAATTGATATTGAAGTAAATTGAATGTATTTGCAAATGTACACCATATAAGAAAAAAATTGTCAAATTATGGAAGTCTAGTTTTAGATGTGCTGTTATGATTTTTCAATATTTTATAATTTGTGAACCCTTTCTCATTTTAAATAACTTTTAATAAAAATTTACTTATTAAAAAAAATCATGAATAAATTAAGACACCTAACAGAAACGTGATGTTACAATATTAATTCGTGGTCCGGATTGAAAACAGGAGGGCTGTATTTCGCCAGCAGAAAGTAGTTTGCCGACCCCTGCTCTATAGGGTCGATAATGGATCTAAGAGTATATCCCTCTTCACCAATTAGACGCGTGTTAATATCATTGCTAGAATAAAAGACGGTGTTGACAATCTTCTTTCTCAGCAGCATTTAAACGTTTACTTTTCAGAGACTATATGGGGCAATGCGTGACGCTAGCGGACAAGTTTACTTATTGGCTTACGGAGTATCAGAATAGCTGCAAACAACAGAAGTTTTTAACTAGAATGCACTACGTGTGGTGAAAATTTTTATATACATTGCAATATTGAGTCCTGTTAAACAGAGAAACCAACGAAAACTAATTGTCCATGATCTTAACATAAAAAATATTTGAGAAATTTCAATATCAAGATAGAAATAAATCTTCGACTTTAACAAGCGAGTATTATCAATCACCCAACTAAGGACTTATGACACGATACTCAACGAGGAAACACACAGATCGAGTCCCAAATATTTCTTTGTTAACGTTTTTATCTGACTTTAATTTTACACTCCATCATCAATTAACAAATATGCTGATAAAAAACTCACATGTTAAGCACAATCCTAAGGTTTCGATCTATGAAACCTGGAAATCCGTTAGGTAGTCATTACGTTACGCCGGGTAGGAGGTAAAACTGTACAATGTGGTGAGCAGAAAGTTGTAATTCTAACAGTTTTGATCATAGATACAAAACGGTTGTGAAATTAGCGCAAACCGCCAAAAGATAAACACCGAATTTAAAAATTTCATTCACCAAAGAAAAGATTAATTTCATACCAGTTTTTCCACGTCAGGCAGAGTTAGAAATGAATTCACTGAAAACATATTGTGCGTTTCGCTAATCGACGAAAAATTCTGAAAACGGCAATAAAACAAATCCTGACGGTATCCAAATAGATATGTTTTCAGAACATGCGACGTAAATAGTACCTTTATAGATTGACAAATCATTCAAATGATTGGATGAAGAAAAGTATCTCCGACTAAAAAAATCAAGCAGTTACTTCTGTTTTCAAGAAAGGAGAGGGAAGAAACCGTGGCAACTACCAACAGATCTCTCTAAGAAACTTTTTGATTACAACAAATTAATTGCACCGAACCAAAACAGATTTCGGTAGAATAGATTGTGTGAAAACAGTTCACACTACTTTCTCATTACGCGATGAAACTTATTGATGGAGAATCGGCTTCTGATGTATTATTTTTTATTTTCAAAACTCTTTCGACATTACGATACAGTCGCCTATCAAAGAAGATCCGAGTCTACACAGTACACCAACAAAATTGTGACTGCATTCGAGATTTCTCAACTTGACGGTCGCAACATGTCCTAGGGTTAGAAGCTTCCATAGAAAAGTAGGAAAGCGTAATATACATAAATGACGGGGGTAAGTCAATTATTATTCGCAATGTAGTTATAACTTTTATTGCCATCCAAATAGGAAACTTACATGTACATCATTTTTCAAGATAGTTCCCTTACATTTCAAGGTACTTGGTTCATTGTTGTACAAGCTTCCTTATGCCCTCATAAAAGAAGAATTTCGGTTGAGCTGCAGGCCAGGATTGCACCGCTTCTTTCACTGTTTCATCCGGCGTAAATCGACGGCCCTTTAATGCCTGCTTGAGTGGACCAAACAAGTGATAGTCAGAAGAGGGAAGAACAGGACTATACGGAAGATGAGCCACTACTGCAAAGTTAAGTTTCTGGAGCGTATCAGCAGTGTGGGCAGCAGTATGTGGACGGGTATTGTCATGCAACAACACAACACCTTTCAACAGCAGACTTTATGAAACTTAAGTCTGTTGTGGATGATTTCGAAGGCAGAACCATGACTAATTTGCAGACGATGTGCCACTTCATCAATAGTAACTCGTTTGTCTAACAGAACCATCTCACGTGCACGCTCAATGTTTTCCTTATTTTTTGTGGTGGTAAACTATCGTCCGGCTCCATCGTGCGTAACACTTGTGCGACCATTTTTGAATTTTTCAATCCATTCGTCGACACTCCGTTGCGGCAACACACTGTTCCCGTACTGTACCGAAAGTCTTCAATGAATTTGGGCTCCTGATACACCTTCCGACCACAAAAACAGAAAGTGGAGCAGCCATGGTAGTCCTTTCCTTGCAACCACTCGCGTAAACTAGCGATGGAAATGAAATAAAACCCCCATTTTGTTTGATTATAGATTTAAATTCAACCTTAAAACACCGTTATACAGAACTATCGGTGCAGTCTTTATGCACGATGGCGCTGTGACACGCTCATTGGCACGACATTACAAAGCAGTGCCTTCCGAGAGTCAAACAACCGATACCCGAGAATCTCAGGAGCCTCAGTTTAACATTTGGAGCAGTAGCATTTATAAAAGATTGTTCAACAAATCAACACATTTTACAATTTTCCTGTTACAGAAGATATATTGAATTCAATGTCCACAAAGAAAATGTATGGTCCAAACAATAATTAAACGAGTAGACATAGCAACAGTGAAGAAAGCAACGTTGTATGAAATATGTATTTGGAATTTAAAAGACTTCGAAATAAAGTATTCTTAATTGTGACTCTCTCTTTAATAATTATTGTTTCAATTTTTCAGTTTAGTGAATCTCCGAATTTTTATACCCAATCTACGGAAATTTTAGCGGCCATCTGCGGATATTCAAAGCCACAAGGCTGGCAGCACTGGACTAAGGTAACTATTGGACAAATTAATAAAAAAAATGTGGCAAGTTCGAGGGGAAATAATAGACTATCTATCGGTGGACACTGTTATGTATAATGCAAAATTTACCACATATCCCAAAATTCCCTAACTGTTTGAAGATATCACGAGTAACTTCTTATAAATTAATATTAAAAGCTTGGGTTTCCATACTACTAATGCGCAATTTCAGTGCAATTGTAGTAGCACACGCCTACAAATAACAGAATTGGTGGCCAACGTAATAAAAGCTATGAACGTGTGGAATTAATTGACGTGCTGATTCCTTGAATTCTAATAGTCCGACAGACCTACCATTAGAGTTTAAAACACTACAGTTCCCACTAAATATAATCTTTGCGGTGACTATCAATAAATCTTAGGGACATACACGGAGAGTAGCGAGGATACACTTAGAAAAGAAGTGTTTTGTTCATGGATAGTTGTATATAGCTAGCTTAGGGATTTCTGATTGATCCTTAACAAAGGACAGGAAAACCAAATATCTAGTGTTAATAACGGTTTTGACATATGACGTGACCTAATTTTGAACCGACAACAAAAATCTGCCAGAGAAACGGTAGTATGTAGTCTACCACTTTTAACCTCTACCCTAAGTTTTTTGTAATTTTTAAACATGTAGGTAGGTGCTCTTCATGAGACACGTTAAATAGCAGAATTTTATGGAGATGACTTCCTCGTCGTATTATTCAAACGCCATCCTTTCTGGGATGTCTTTTACGTAACGTACAGCTTCCTAAACTAAATTTCAAGCAAAAAAATTTTAAGTCCATGCGTACTAAGTCGCTGGTAACAGCCAGTATTGCAATAAATGCAGGGTAAGTCGTATAATGACTCAGGAGACACCATTTAGCTAGTAATAAAAGTAAGTTAGTCAATTCATGGAAATGTTGAAAGCTTTAGCTATTAACTTGCGATAGTCGAAGCACATAAAATAGGATCAGCCTATAACATCGGTGGTTGAGAATGCTGATTCTAGACTGCGATTCATAAAATAAATTTTGAACTGTGAAAGAAGTGGAGTATAAAATTGCTTTAGGTACTTTCGTGTCGTATTCGATAAATATGGCAAGCATTTGGTTCACATAATCGAGAATGACTAGAGAAGAAACGCACCATTGGCGACTGCTTGCCACAGTGTAACAGAATTAATTAGGAGATTATGCTGGGATTACCTAGTCTCTATGTAAATTTAGTGAACAACATGCGAATAATATCCGTCATTTACGCATGCAGTGATGGACTTGTCCATTCATCGTACTTGGATTCAGGTCCAGAATAAACAAGATCAGGGATATGGGGTATTTTTCTGAGGTCTGTAGGAATCCTTTCTTCCCTTGTACAACAGAAGAGAAATTATTTTCGGTTCAAAGAACCTCCTTTTCCCCATTGTTTTCTATGAATTGTAAAATATAACTGTAGACTTTAATTTTTTATGCCAGATAACGCAACGCAGAGATACATGCCTCAGATTTTGAATAGTAATCTTAGTCCACGACTTCATATTGGCACCCAGTCAAAACTGATTCAGCAATTTTCAAATTATGGGCTCAGAGTGTCTGACTACGGCCCTGGTGACAGAGGGTCGATCCCCGACGAAGCTGAGACTTTTTCCTCGAAGCCGAAGTCGGAACGGCCTCCTACGGCCACTCAGCCTGCTATCCAAAGAGTACCATGGAGGAACCACTGCGGGAAGGTAGAGAAAAAGGGCCGAACCGTGTCGCCGATCAAGGCACGTCCACTCTAGTGCCTACGGACAGGAAATATGAATGTGGTGCTCTACGTCCGCTAATCCTGCTGGAATATGGCTTGAAAGCTGTGAAAACACACCGCCTTTACCTTTACCTATTATCCAAAAACCTTTGAAGCTCAGAACAGATTTCAAGTTCCTGCATCGGTGTTAGGTGCAATAGCGTGATAACACATACTCCAACCTCTCATGATGTGAAAATTCTATCAAGAACTGTTCTGTAGTTTTTGCGTGGCACTGGAACAAACACAGCCCCGTAACAATTTTGTAATAGTATAAACGAGTATGTAAATAAATGAATTTCTTATCACGTTCGAAAAAATCTTTTGCACTGTTTCCACGCACCATTATGATACTTTTCCATCTGATCGACGTCAAATCTGTGTTTATTTTACTTATTTGTCCGCGTATTCTATCGATTATACATCGCGTGAATTCCTGTGACACTAGTCGGATTTCTCTCTTGGTTCGGACACATTCGCTGATCTCTGTCCTGCCCGAGTGGAGCCTGTGAGCTCGTGAATCACTGCGACAGGACGCTGATCCACTGCGGACAGCACGGCGCGGCCTTTTTGTCAAATCCTCGCTGACAGCCATTGAAATGCGGCCGCTATAAATAAGGAACGCAGCGACAGGTGTAGCTAGCAACTCGACGCCTCGCGGCCGCCAAAATCGACACCGCGTGTACTGCAGGCGCGGACAGTATGGCGGTGCCAGTGTCAATACCCCTCTGCTTTCTAAAAATGCGATAGACGGGCAGTCACTTGTTTGGACCTAAGCCGATGTATTATTGAAAGTTCCTAAACACTGCACTCCTCTGGTAGTTTTATTTTTTGTTTGTTTGACATTTTCGAGTGGTCTTTTTTTATTGAAGTCATAAATTATTTTTTAAAATTATTGTTCGTTTTTTCTTCAATGTCAGATCCCCTCACTCTATATAAGCGTCATGACCGGCCGACTGTAATTGTCCTTGCCAATCTGGATTAGTTGATGCGACAATTGTTGTTCTTTCTTATAGAATTTTATTTTCTTTATCTGTTATTCCACAAGAAAAACAAAAAACTAAAACAGAAAAGAATGACTTCCTCAGGAAACCACTATTTGATGAAAAAAATTAAGGAAGAAAGGAAAGTATTCCCCAAGAAACCACTATTTGATGAAGAATAAAGAATAAAATAAAATAAAATAATGAATTCTTCAACAAACCATCACTTGAAGAAGAAGAAAGTTAAGTCGAAAATTAGAAGGGTAGAACAATAGTTTTGGAAATGATATTAAAAGGACAAAAGAAGAGGAAGGTATTATTGGTGAGAAGAAATGTAGGAGAGATTTTTTTGTTATTTTAACTGCTTAACGTCTCTAACAGCGTGGTCTTCAGAGACGGGAAAGGATGGGAGGCAAGGAATGGGAAGGAATTCGGCCATGGCCTTTTGAAGGAAGCATCCCGGCATTTGCCTGGAATGATTTGGGAAACCATGGAAAACCCAAATCTGGATGCCCGGTCGGGGATTCAAACCGGCGTCCTCCCGAATGCGAGGCCAGAACGCTAACCGTTACACCACCACTGACTCTCGGTAGGAGAGACAGAATTGATGAGGATAAAAAAGACACTAAGGAAATATTAGCAAAGCTGCAAATGGAATATTCAGAAATGAAACAGGTAAAGAATTATTCTGACAAACGGAAATTGAGTAATAGTGAAACTGAAATAAGAAGTGATGAAGTTTGTGGCAAAACAGAAGAGATTATTGATGCAGAAAATGTAGATCATAGAAAAAAGACAATGAAGCATGTAAACTTTTGTCAAACAATACATAAGAGTGTTTTGGGATTGAAAGAAAAAAAATAATAATGGAATAGTTGACTAAAGAAATAATTGAAAATAATGGAAATGATTGCGTTAATTTGAAGGAGCTAACTACTAGTTCTTTGATGTGAAAGATACCAAAGACAGAAGGGATATTAATGAAAATTATGATTTGTTTAAAATAATAAAGATTCGCCAGGAATGGAATTATATATTGAAGATTCATATACGGTAGAGACTACTAATGAGGTTGGAGAGAAAGGTAATGTGAACTGTGTAATATTGAGAGTAAAAATAAATAGTAAAGTTGATTAAAGATTTGCTGAAATAGTGAAACATATTATTTCCAATATTTCTTGTTAAGGACACCTTTTGACACAACAATAAAACAATCCAGGTTAATAATTTAATATTATATACTTTTAAGGTCTAGGCACCTTCTTTCCTGTTAATAAATATTTCATTCCGAAACTCGTGTATGGCTAATTACATAGGTTTTAAATTTGAAGAAAAAGTGTAGCATCAAATCAGTACTTTATTTATTATTAATGTATATATTTATTAAAAAATATGTAGAGGTCAGGAAAGTAATTACCATACATAATGACTATAAAGTTAGCCATTGTAAATATATGTTTTGGCTATGTAGTCCGATGGGTCAGACTTTAACATATTTCACATTTTTTAACATTGTTGCATTGTTTCTGTTAATAGAAATATTGGTTGCACCATATTTTGGTTTCATAAGCTTGCCCATTCATTTAGCTGAGAAGATAAATGATACGAAAATGTTGATTGTTCCAGACTTTTCGTCGACATGGAACAGTGTAAGTGTGACGAAGGTGGACAAGTAAAACACTGCACTACCTCCCGTGGCAGGACACGCAAGTTGTGTTTCTTTAGTTCCGCATCAATTATTGTTACTTGTAAAAAATACACACTGTAATCATATATGTTATTAAGGCGAAGAAGAATAAGGTCTTTATATATCTCTCAATAAAAAGTTTACCAAAATATTTTTCACAAATATACGGTATTAGATTGGGAGGTTTGTGGCATAAAAAGTTTCTTATAGAAATTATAAAAGACTAAAGGTTACTCTGGGAGAAATTCGTAGCCATGGTAACGACCTGAATAACAAGAGAGAGCGAGCGAGAGCGGAAGTTAGTGTGTGCCTTTGAGTTGATGATAGTTACTGCTGGTATGTGGTAGTTATTAGTTTGTTATTATTAACCACAAGGATTCAATGGGAAGTGGGTGGGAGCATGGTTATCAGTCCAAGCCTTGTTTTAAGCATTTTTTACAATCATCAAGGATAATGTCAAAACTTACAGAGAATATCTATATCTTTAAACGAGCAATTCTTGTATATATATATATATATATATATATATATATATATATTTCGGATTTCGGAAACGGCTGTGACGATTTGGATGAAATTTGGTATTTAGATAATGTTTTGACTTTTAAGATTACCTGAATAGTTGTCTTCCCTACTAAAAAGCGAGTTTACAAAATATGAACAATTTTGTCACTCCGTATATCGAAAACGGCACTAGCGCCATCTCGTAGACAATTCAGGTACCAGAAAGCCTACAAATAGATTTTCTTTGATTCCAAAGAATAAGTAAACGAACAGTTCTTGTATACTGGCTGACCCGTGGAAATATTAGCACTGCAAGTTCAATTGTAAAACATTTAAAAAGAAAGATAATTAAAAATTTATCAATGGTTTTATCAGAGGTGATAACTTTACAGAAAAAATTAATATTACCGGTACCAGTTATAAAGTAATCATCGTTTACTTTTTGACTATAAATAGTGGTTGTTAGTTAGCCATTAAATACTACCACCTTAATTATAAAACATCTTTCGATTTCTGTTCAATATACAAGATTTCGAGTAGAGTTTGATAATAAAGTGCATAATTAAATATTAATACATCTACAAATTCCTGAAAAGCCGCGTGCGAGTGCACATACGAAAAAACGGGTTCTGATAAATAGAATCTTGCCTTTTGAATCGTCTGACCTTGTGCTTTATTGTTTATAACGAAGGTTACTTCTTATGGGAATTGTTTTATTATCATTTTGAAATGCTGATCAGAAGATGTGAGATTACTGCGAGGTATGAGCATAGTTTTATCGGAGTGAATAAATATAGCACAGATGATGTTCTATTGACGTCACAACCTGATGATGAATTCTCATAGTACTCGATGAAACATATCGAAAATAAATAATAAATTTTCTTGGTTTTCGAGATATAGCATGTCAAAAATCAGTTATAGGTATAGTTCCTTGTGCTTTTGGCGACGTTTCTTTTGGTCCAGGCCGTATTTCAACCTAACAAAAACCACTAGGTACAAAATAAAACATTGAAAGTACATTTCCACCAGATAGACATAGTGCTTTTGGTGGATTTTTTCTGGTCCAGGACGGATCTAATCCTAACCTCTTCACTTTTGAGATATAATATCCCCAGAACTAAGTGAGATATCAGAAAACATAAATTCCTTATTTTCGATTGTCTCGACGAGGTTTCATACGAATTCATTAAACTTGGCTAAGGCGAAATTTGTCTTCTGGTTCAGGTCGCATTTCAACCAACCACGTCAATTTTGAGATACAATATCTCGAGAACTAAGCGAAATATTTTAAAAAAATACATTTTTTACCTTCATTTTTCTCGTCGAGTTACATAAGAATCCATCATCAAGGGTTATCGTAGAATCCTTTGAATTACCACAAATCTCGCACCATTAATTAATACCAAAACTGGCATTAAAATTTCTGTTTAACATATTAATAGAAATTTTTTTTAAGCAATTTGTGAGGCCGTCTCGCAAATGGATCTAGCGATTTGGATGAAATTTCACATGTAGATAACGTTTTGATTTTCAAGTTTTTAACACGATTTTAAAAAAAAAAAAAAAAAAAAAAAAAAGGAGCAACTTTTGTATTTGGTTTCTCGAAAACGGCTCTAACCTCATTACGTAGAAGTTTCAGGTACCAGTAAGCCTACTGATGTTAGTTAAACTTCTCTTTGGTTAACTGTGCACCTCAAAACGCCTAGGAAGCCTTCAAGATTTATACTTTCATCAAACTTTACTCGAAATCTTGGATACTGAACAGAAATCGAAAGATACCGAGCGAAGATTGGTCACCCAGGTACTAATACCAAATAAGACAAGCTGCGATCTTGCAGACTAAGATATGAATAACCCCGTAATCACAAATATGATACAATATATTGCATAAAACTTTGGGCTTACAGATTATAATTTGAATAACCCTGTAATCACGAACAAATCCACTTATATTAAATAACAGAAAATAACCAGACTGGCTCGCACTAATCTACCAGCATGTAACAAGTCTGCAGGTAGTACCAAACACAATTTTACAGATGAGCCAGACCACTAACGAGGAAGCCGTAGACGACACACTTGTAGTTGGAGTTGACAGGCAATACTCCGTCCAATACTCCCATAGGGCAAGATAATGGCATGTGTCAAATCGAAGTGACCATGAGCGTCGATCACCACCGTACTGCCGAGTCTACCGGACAGCGCTCTCGACCAATAGCGTATCGGAGAAATTCCCTCGCCCCAAGCGAACTAGGAACAGTCGCGGCGGACACACCAATCCACCAGATGTAGCACTTCCTGGCCGCCCGGTCAAGCCACAAGACCTCGCTGCGTCACGGCCACACAAGGAAGTACCAGACGCCACATAACAAAACCGCTGCGATCAAGCGACTACTTCCCGCTGACTGGTCGACTGACTGACTGCCTCCCTGGCCGCCCCACCGGGCCTCCAGCGTCACGGCGACACAGGGAAGTACTCTGCCTCCGACTGACTGGCTGACTGCTTGACAGGCTCACTCCGACTAACTCCGCTCGGCTTTTTTTTTTTTTTTTATTTATTTATTTTTTTTTATTTTTTTTTTTTATTTTTTTTTTTATTTTTTTTATTTTTTATTTTTTTTTTTTATTTTTTATTTTTTTTTATTATCTTTCATTCCCCTGGCTGAAGGCCAGGGGCGGGCCGTTGTAGAGCAGTGACTCTTTTCGGCCATCGGATCAGGATTATTTTTATTTTATTTCATTTATTTGACTCATCTTAATACATTGAATTTTTTTTTTGGGGGTCTTCAAACATAAAATTTTCGGTTCTATATTGGGTTGTGGATCTGTGGACTCGAGAGTCCTTATTTGTTAGTATCCACTAAGGGATCATGACGTTTATTAGTTGCGCCAGTAGTTGAACCATTATTGCGAGCTTCAGCTGGTCTTGGTCTTGCAGCTTGGACCCTGTGTGGGCTGGACAGTCGCTCACGTGTCCACGCTCGTCTTCTTGCTGGTTCCGTCTCTTGGGCGCGCAGTAGTGATGCGCGTGCTGGCAGTGTGTGATCACTCCCCTTTGTGCGTTCCAGTTCGCGCCGGCTTGGCGGGGGTGACTCTGTGGGTAGGGGGTTCTATTCCCGCCCTCCCTCTGTTGGCTGCAGCAGGTTGACTGTGGTGCGGAAGAGTTCTCCTTTCCCGCGGCGCTTTTCCTGACTGCCGCTGGGCGGTTCCTCTTCTTCACCTGTTGTACCTTCCGTTTAGGCCTGGCTGGGCAGCTCGCCGCACATGATGCGTGGGACCCCGAGCAGTTCGCGCATGTAGGTGTAGCATCTCGAGGTCGTCTGCATTGCTTGAAATTGTGCGTGCCACCGCAACGGACGCAACGCTCCTCTGCGTTGCATTCCGTGGCCTTGTGTCCCCAGGCTTGACAGTGGAAGCATTGAGAAGGTCTAGCTGCTCTCTTCTTCCTCTTGTCTGCTGCTTCTTTTTGTGTAGCCTGTGGACTTGCGGTCGTCCTGGGTTTGTAGAGGATGCCATTGTCTTGTAGAGCCTTGATGGCGGCAGTCATGTATGCCGGCCGTACGTAGATGGCGTCCCATATGCTGTCGCTCTTGTCGACAGTCGGCCCCTCCATGGTTGGGTCGATGCGAGGTGTCCACAGGCTTGGTGGTATCACTTCATTCGTAGCCGCCTCGTCAACCTCCTTTGGTCCCGTGGCCTGTGTCCCCAATATATATACGCTCTATCGGCCGATAGAGGGCAGCAAGGAGCCACAGCGCTGTCTAACGGAAAAACGAGCACGCGGGATCACCGAGAACTAGCGACAGAAGACAGTCGCGAGCGGAAGAGAAGAATAACCCACAATACGAGCCGAGCACGGCTAAACTGCCATAAAAGGAACTTGTATTCTTCGGATGTCTATTAATAAAATGCAACTGGAATAAATATCAATGAATCATATGAAAGTTTATTATCATTTAAATTAAAAAGTTCAAAGGAATATGTTTGAAGGTTAAAGTTTTGAAAGAATTAAAAACGGGACATGTATCCCTGGTGACTCTGATTATAATCTAAAAGAAATAGGAAGTCCGATAGATACACAAAGAGACGATCTGACAGTAAGAAGAATCATTTAAAAAAATATATCTGGACGTTCCTTGGTTGAGATTCCATGTCATAATATAATTAAAAAAAAGAGCTGCCTGAAAGCTCACTGGTTTACGGATATACTTTCGATAGTTCCCAGGTTTAGATCACAGTGGAAGCTGAAACTTTTAAGAGTGGTACTTGATCACGTGAGTTACGTTAGATCAGTTTTTTTGATTCCACGTTGTACTGTAGGTCCTACAGGAAAAACATCATTCTGTCCTACATGTGACACAATAGTTTAGTATTCCTTAGGGAAAATTCAACCAACCATCGGGATGTGGACTAAGTTAGTATTTTTTTAACAAACAGAAAAGTATTGTCCATATTTGGTTTGTATTAAGAAACGACTCTTATCCTTACCCCACACCCTCGCCTTCATTTTTGCCAACGTTGTTCATACAAACACACAGTTTTCAAAGAAATTTTGATTGCACTTTCCACATGTATTCATCAAAACAAAGTGGTCCATAGCTGAATACTTAACGCAATTACTTACGGAAGTTTCGCTCTCAGGCCGCCGTTTCAAACATAGGGGAAGCAGGAATTTGTAGGTGTTGCATGTGATCATCTGAGCGACGCCCTGACTTTCTGTGGTTCAGATTCCACATTTAACTTTAGGTCGCAAAGGAAAGGAACTGGTGGTCCTGTTTCGGGTACAATGGGTTAGTGCACCTCCTTCGCGAGGATTCAATCAACTATCAGGTTATGGACTAAGTTAGTTTCTTTACTTTAAAACAAAGAGAAAATTACCGTCAACGTTAGATTTACAAAAAGCTAATCCCTGTCCTCCTTTACGCGAACCCTCAATATTTGGCAACATTGTTCATACTAACCCATATTTTTTATCTGGGTTTGATAGTATTTAGCACACCCATACTTACAAGTAGTAGTGGTCTGGTAGCTAAGTGGTTAAGGCTCTTATGTTTAAAAGTTTATTGGTCCGGTACCAGGTTCAAAATCCAGAGGAAGCAGAAATTTTTAGGAGTTGTATATGATCAATGTCCCCTTCTGATTGTGGACTAACATAGTTTTTTGCTTTAAAATAAATAGAAAAATACTGTCTACATTTGGTTTTCAAAATCGAACCCTTCTTCTCCTTTAGCCCACTTAATTTTTACAAATGTTCTTTATTCAAACCCACTGTTTGTATCTGATTTCGTTGGAACTTTGCACATGTTTACTTTAAAACGATAAGAAAAATATTTCCTACATTTGGTTTACAAAAACCAACCACTCTCCCTTAAGAAAAATTTACACTTTCAACTATTCAGTCTTTTTGAAAATAACTCAAAAGTGGTAGAAAAAAAAAAAAAAGTGGATAGGGATATGCATGATATACTGAGAGCCCATAACGTTTCCTCCAACGGCGTTGTACTAATTCCAACTGGACAGTTGCTGACCAAGAAATTCGAACTCGAAATGTATTTTTTTTTATCCGATCCTGAAGGAACCTTGCGCTCAGGTGTTTCAAAATAAATGAAAACTGGTGTTTACATTTAGTTTATAAAAACTGTACTCGCTCTTTCCCTTCTCCCCTATTAACACTAATTTATACAAGCAACTTCTCTGTTTTTTGTTTCGGTAGGGAAATCTGCCGATGTTGATGCTGATGGAGGATTTTTACTACAATCCGATCTAAAGGCATAAAACTTTCATATCCAGCAGCCAAGAAACTTTGTAGACAGTATTTTTCTCTTTATTTTAAAGTAAAAAAAAACTTATTTAATCCACAAACCGAAGTTTGGTTATATCCTAACGAAGGGGACATACCAACTGATCGTAAAAATATATTAAAAATTCCTGCTTCCACCAGAATTTGAACCTGGGACCAGACTAAAAAACATTTGAAATGAAAAGCTTGAACCACCAAGCTACCACACCGCTATGTTTTTAAACATAGGTGTGCTAAGTACTATCAAAACCAAATAAAAACCATTGTTCTGTTTTTGCAGAAAATGAAAGACCAAAAATATTGTATATCCTAAAGCACTAGAATAAACTATTACAATATTAATTTAATTCATAAAAATCATTGTCATTCATTTATTTTGAACATGTAAATGTGTCTGTTTTGTATATGCGTGTCCACTTAAGAAAGAAAAAGAGGCTTTGCAACGCATGCTGGGCAAAGCTAGTAACGAAATAAAATAATTTAGCAAACGACAAGGCAATCGACGACAGTATGAGAATGTTACGAATCGCTGCAGACTAGTTTAGTATTTCTGTAATACCGTAATGAGACTCGCTCGATGACGCGGGTGATTTCATAAAAAGTGACTCAGAAAATTTACGAGGTATTTGACCGGTATGGAGAGCCGAACTGATCCATATTGGAATGCGGAAGCTTCAAAACTGTTGGTGTGATAGCTTCGAGGGACATTCACTCTTGACTGAGTCGCATGTGTGAGAATATCGCCCCCGTGGTGGGGGATCGACTCTAATACGAGTCATACGCTTTAAAGCATCGGCTTGGAACCTGGGTGGAAGAGTGCACTGGTCTGCACCCCCACTGATCGACGTCTCCATTTCGAGTCTTCGCGGTGAGATGGGCTCGGGTTCTCGTATTCACACAGGGAGACCACGAGTTATCTGATGCGACTGATGCAGGAGGACTCTACTCTGTTCACCGCGAGCTCATCGTAAGGGGGTGGATTACTAGCCACCGAAGTGGGAGGAGACTGCACGCGGTATTGTAAAAACTACAAACTGTTAACGTGAGGTGCGCGTTTCAACAGTGACGTCCATCTACCCAGTAATTATCTCGAAAAAGTATCTTGTAACTTGAGCAGTGAATTAATAATTTATCTTAATCTTCACTGAGATATGGAAGTATGTCAAATTAATCAATTCAATCAGTTTGTTTTATTTCCACAAAGAAATTAAAAAATTAATGTAACTTAGATTATTAATTAAACAAAGTCTTATAGCACTACTCATGTATTTCTAATCAATTAAAATAATGTCTACACCAAAATGTTAAATCATAAATCTGCTTTACCTAATGCCACAGTCTGGCATTACGTATTTGTAATGTATAGTCGGTTTGTTTACTCAAAACGCATATCAACTTCTAGCAGAGTGAAATATGAAAACAAAACGACATTTGAATTAATTGAAAAAACTGAAACTTCTTAATCACCAATGAAATAGCAGTTATACCAGAGTTTAGTTCAAGTCCATAATTTTACCTTCTGACTGATCAAATATGCTACTTCAAGACGCTTAATTATCCAGTTCTTTTACCATGTAGAATATCACTTTTTAGCAGTTGGACCGAGAAGTACGAAAGATCGAGGTCAACCGACAGTTACGCTGTTATAACACTGGTTGATTGTGATCAAGACAAGATGAAATACGTACTTATAATTTTAGAGACAACTGTTGCCTATACTGGATCCTAAGATTTACAAGGCAAAAATATATTTATATGTGTCAGTGACAGACGAGCAAAAAGAATAATAATAAAATTTAATTGATAATTTAATTGCCACTGAAGTCATTTTGATGCGTGTAGCTAAATATAAACTCCCGTATTTTTTTTTCAATTTATGTCGCATAGATCTGTTTTAAATCAGAGTTAATTGCAAAGCCTTACTTTAATGCTGATTATATTTTAATCAATTTTTCTTGGTAAAATTCAAAGAAGGCATGTTTCTGTTTATTTGGAAATACTAGGTTAAACCACATTATTGCTACATAAATTCTAGTGGAAGAACTTTTGTAATTAATGACGAACTGGAATAACATACGGTCAATGAAACATTTAAATCAGCTTCACAGCAATGTTAATTTCACATGGACACACTATGAACAGAACAAAATATTTGAAAGCTTTACATTTATTGATCTGTATCGACTTACCGTCTTCACTTTTTTGTGTGTGTGATACAACGAACTATAAAAGAAGTTGTAGAGAATCGTTACTACCTGGGCAATCCAAAACTTCCCACGCATTAACTTTCGTTCTTCCCCAGCGGTAACGATTTTCACGTAAAGGTGCAAATGTAAGAAAGAGCGTTATGTTTTCACTGATATTAATGGCTTTCCTGTTTGATTTTTATTAGAAATACTACATTTTTAACAATATTATAAGTGCAATTATTAGCAAATTTATAAAATACTAATATCTTGAAATTACAGTGGTTGATGAAATCCTTCTACTTACCTATATTGTATTTGGAATTTGACAGATTAAGTGTGTTTCTCGTCAGTGACGCCTATTCAGATTCTGGGCTACACAAATAAAAGGCTACTATAAAGCAGGAAGGCTTCCTGTGTTATTAACTTATATTGTATTCATCTTACTCCGGCTCTAACGGATAACATTAAATGATGTTCGCAGTAGCAAATACTTTGCGCCTAAACCTTAGAAGGAGCGTCATGTTCTCAGTTACTTAATGAAGTCGTGAGCTGTGAGGACGGCAAACATTTGACGTGAGCACGAATCCCAGACAGTCTCTTTGTGAGTGAGCCAACAGCCGGCTCACACGCTGCAAGAAGGCCGAGGAGCCTTTCTGACTGTACATTATAAAGGACCTGTTTCAGCTGACACAATCTCATCTCAAAATCTTTGCATCTTGACGGTCAAGATTATGTAGAAGCACTAAGTTAAAAAAAAAAAAAAAAAAAAAAAAAAAAAAAAAAAAAAAAAAAAAAAAAAACGCAATTGTCAAATTATTTTCAAATTACCTTTCGCTGAATAGAGTTCCTCGATGTAAACTCAAAAATTTTAATGTACAATACATTGGATCTCATAACATATTAGTAATTCGTGCAGAATCACAACTCAACTATGAAAATTTAATGAAACAACTAGTTTCCAATTTTGTGTTAATTGAAGTTGATTATCTTCATTTTTTCTATTTTCTTTTTCTTGAATGAAGTTACAGCACCGCAAGTTTGCTCGGTCTTCTAACACTTCGTGTCCCCGCAATTTTGTCAAAATTAATTTAAGGTTTGTGAAGTTAATTCACTAATGAACTGTCAAAGAAATGTTGTTAGCATATTTTTCATTAGTTGCTTCACTAATTGGGGTTTAAGTGATAGCGCTGTATTCAACTAAATAGAAAGCATTACTCTAGCATATACGTATCATTTTTATCACACCATCGATATTAATTGGTTTTCTTTTGTTTCTCATTTAATACATTATTGTCCTGAGTAGTAACGTGCCAGCTTCTTTGTTTTCACTTCTTTGTTTTTTAACTACCAACTATCAGGTTAAGCTGTTTAAGTAACATCATCATCATTATAAACCAGTTCAATTATTAAATAATATGGCCTCTTAGAGTCATGAGTTTAGCCTAACTTTGGTTTCAACAGTCTTCTCCAGGTCGATCGATCCTTGGCGGTCCTGCAATATCCTTGCGTATGTCCTGGTCCAATCATATATATTATTTCTATAAGGTATTGTTTTGTCACAAGCCTATATCTTCCTTCATACTCAACCGAAATCAATGAATGAGGTGTCATTTTAAAGCTTATGGTCTCCACTTTGGTTAAATCGTATTTTAAGCAAGAAAGTTTTCGAAATTCGACCCTTAAAGGGTAAAAATGTAAATTTTTCTAAAATGCTGTTTTCTGTGTTACGAGTCAGTTATCTCCCTGGATACCTATCTGAAACCGTTTTATGAAGTATCGTTTTAAAGATTAAGATCTCCGCTTTATTGACGTCATATATTAAGCCAGAAAGTTTTCGGAATTCGACCCTTAAAGGGCAAAAGTATCAATATTTTTGCAATGCGTTTTTGTGTCACGAGCGATTTATCTCCCTTAATATCTAACCGATATAGGTAAATGAGGTATCATATTAAAGAATAAGGTCTCCGCCATGGTAACATTATATTTTAAGAAAGGAATTTTTCGTAATTCGACCCTTATAAGGCAAAAATGTCACTTTTTCTAAAATGCGTTTTTTGTATCTCGAGCCATTTATCTCCCTGGATATCTAACCAAAATCGATAAATGAGGTAGGATTATGAGGAGTAATTTCTCAGCTTTGTGACATCATATTTTAAGAAAGAATGTGTTTGGAATTCAACCCTTAAAGGGAAAAAGTATAAATTTTTCTATAACGCATTTTTGTGTCACGAGCGATTTATCTCCCTTAATATCTAACCGAAATAGATAAATGAGGTATCATATTAAAGAATAAGGTCTCCGCCATGGTAACATTATATTTTAAGAAAGGAATTTTTCGTAATTCGACCCTTATAGGGCAAAAATGTCACTTTTTCTAAAATACGTTTTTTGTATCTCGAGCCATTTATCTCCCTGAATATCTAACCAAAATCGATAAATGAGGTAGTATTATGAGGAGTAATGTCTCAGCTTTGTGACATCATATTTTAAGAAAGAATGTATTTGGAATTCAACCCTTAAAGGAAAAAAGTATAAATTTTTCTATTACCGATTTTTGTGTCACGGGCGATTTATCTCCCTTGATATCTAACCGATATAGATAAATGAGGTATCATATTAAAGAACAAGGTCTCCGCAGTGGTAACATTATATTTTAACAAAGGAATGTTTCGTAATTCTACCCTTAAAAGGCAAAAATATCCATTTTTCTAAAATGCGTTTTTTGTATCTCGAGCCATTTATCTCCCTGGATATCTAACCAAAATCGATAAATGAAGTAGGAATATAATGAGTAACGTATCAGCTTTGTGAAATCATATTTTAAGAAAGAATGTTTTTGGAATTCAACCGTTAAAGGAAAAAAGTATAAATTTTTCTATAACCGATATTTGTGTCACGAGCGATTTATCTCCCTTGATATCTAACCGATATAGATAAATGAGGTATCATATTAAAGAATAAGGTCTCCGCCGTGGTAACATTATATTTTAAGAAAGGAATTTTTCGTAATTCGACCCATAAAAGGCAAAAAAGTCAATTTTTCTAAAATGCGTTTTTTGTGTCTCGAACCACTTATCTCCCTTGATATCTATCCAAAATCGATAAATCAAGTACGATTGTGAGGAATAATGTCTCAGATTTGCTGACATCATATTTTAAGAAAGAAGTGTTTGGAATTCAACTATTAAAGGGAAAGAGTATAAATTGTTCTACAACGTATTTTTGTGTCACGAGCCTTATATTTCCCTTGATATCTAATCGATATAGAGAAATGACATATCGTATTAAAGACTAAGGTTTCCGCAGTGGTAACATTATATTCTAAGAAAGGATTTTTTCGTAATTCGACCCATAAAGCGCAAAAATGTCAATATTTCTAAAATACGTTTTTTGTGTTTCGAGCCATTTATCTCCCTGGATTTCTAACCAAAATCGATAAATGAAGTAGGAGTATGAAGAGTAATGACTGAACTAGGTGACATTATATTCAACCTCACTATTCATCGCATTTTATTCGCGAAATTTTCGCACGGGTTGTCTAGTCGCTTTTATATTACTATATTAATTACGAATCTACCAAAGAATTATTCTTTGTTTGTGCTCTGTAGGTGTATTGCCAATTTTGTTTTAACGTATGTTTCTTCGATATGTATTTTCCCACTTGATGTCGATGCATATGAATGGATAGTGTGATTTTGTTCTGGTGTCATTAAGTATAGCTAATGGTTAAGTCGGAATTACCTACGGACTGGTATCCAAACATGGCTTTTATCACTACAGTATCAGTTAGTGGAGAAAATGTTAGTATCAAGCGTTTCTGCAGTTGTTTGTTCGCAAAGTGCACCGCGCTATTACGATTAAAGGTCAAGTATATCATTGGACTTGCCCTCCATTGTGTAGAACTAACCTGTAAATGACAGATTGTATGGTTCTGTTTCATATGCTATATAAATAAAATGTCTGCATTATTCTTCAAACAATCTGAATGACAGCCCACAGGCTTCGAGGTGATATTTAGGTAGTGTTTCTGTCATATAGTATCCGCAGTATTGTGGATAATGCCAGTTTGATTATCTGCTGCCGAGACGCCGCCACCCAGGCAGGCACTGTGCTCGACCGTTAATCGTACCCCGTCTGCGTTTGCTCCGGGTGGGTCATTAGCGGGCCTGCTGGCACGAGTCCAGCCAGTCAGTCCACTGTGCAGGCGACCCCGGCCGCGACGGTAACAACCACCGAGTAGTCGATAAGACGTATGCTGCTGACATTAGTCATCATTATTCCGAGATCACGCACAAATAGTGGACCAACTACTTTTACGTTACCAGCAAGTCTCCTGATTTTCTGTCTTTTCTTAAAAGAAATGTCTTTGGCTCACAAACAGGTTTAGTCTACAGTAACTATTGCTTTTCACTGGACAAAAAATTCTTCAAATAATTCAAAGCATATAACTATATACTTTTTAATCGCATTTTGAGTATTAATGCTTAGTATTTTTGCGTAAAATACTGTATCTTTGAATTCTTTGAGTGTTCTCATAGTTCGTTTATATTTTCATATTTACTGACATCAGTTTCAAATTAAGTACAAACCAGAAACAACATATGAAAAGTTTAAAGTATTTACACTTCATGGGAAATCAAGAGGATATATATATATATAATTATTTTAAATCTATGAGCTTCACATCAAGTTTCCAGCAAAAACTGATAAATAGCATGTACTGGTTTTAAAAATAAAATACAGTATATACTTGTTATGAGACAAAATAACTTAATACCTTCCATATAATTTCATTTAAGTTCTTGATATTTATATTCTGATAGCATTAGTGAATTTGTATCAAATAAGTCATTTTCTTGATTTTTCTTTGTTGGGGATGATTTCGTTGTGTGTACTTGTTTTCAGTTCCAGTATCACCCTCACTCTTTTACTTCTCTATATCAATGTTTTTCATTTTAGACGGAGATATGCGATAGTTGAAAATAATATTAGACCATGCTGGAGGAGTCATAAATTGTAGTGTTTTTATTACGTAGTCTCATAATTTTCAGTTGATATATTGTTGTAATTGGAGATTTGAAGTGGGTAATTATTGTTTAACATTTCCGATTTACCTTTAGATTAGTTTTAAAATTAATAATCTTACTAATGTTATCAACTGAATGTTTTGATTATTTGATTTATTAAACATGAAGTGGGTGCAAAATGTTATGCTATCACTAAGATAAACCTGGCATACCTATTTATTAGATTAACTTTGAAGGCCTAAATATGTCGGTGTATTTACAATTACTTTTAATACACAAATAATCAAGGGTTCAACGAAAATCAACACCGAGTCTTACAATGTTAGCCTTAAACCGTTAATAAGAAACAAACGACAATGAAATATTTACGTGAACATTTATGCACGATGTCATGGTTAAATTTAGCTAATATGAACATTGTACATAGAAAGCTAACATGAAAAACCAAATAATTTATAAAGCTGCTCAGAAATACAACCTTACAGAAACAAATATTTGCATTTTAATTCAACTTAGGTGCCATTAAGTCTCTGATTTAAACAATATACTACTTTCTAATCGATAGGAAAATTATGACAGACTCTTCCCGTATCGAATTATGTTGCTCGCGGCTATTAACACGCGCAGAACGATTGTAGGGGAGTGATACTCTACTCAGAGTCATTAGCGGATCGAGGAACACGCAACACTGAGTTATTTTAACTGGCAGAATGTCTTTAATGTTACTATAGCGGCGACTGCGTTGCATCTGCACGTAAGAAAACGCACGCTTCCTCCAGACAGCAGCAAGGATACTGTAGGTCCAGAGATGACTCAAACGGTACTGCCTGGATAACTATAACAGATAACCCTGCTACCCACTTATGTATGGTGGTGGTCGAAATCACACACATCTCAGCGACGCCCAGGCGACGGTGTGACCTCTCCTTCAGAAAGTCACCGACGCAAGACCTTTGGAAAACATTCGTTTATCACGATGTCGTGTTGAAATCCTTACCAGCTTCGTCGAATTCCAATCCTTGGGCCCGTAAGATATGTGAACACAGAATATAATAAACAGCTAGTTATTATTTTGTAACATCAACATTGATTGGAAGTTTTGCAGGGGAGTCCTCAATCACGTAATTTTTACTTGTATTTTCCATGACTGCCTTGCCTGGGAAACGCTCGTACGTCTCCGATTTTGACTTCGGCTGCCAAAATTTCAATTTGCGTGCGTGAATTCTTCAAGTGACACCAATAAAATACGGTCCAGCCAAATTGTTTACATGACTTGGGAAGGGACGGCAATCCCGCACCTGCCCGAAGATAAGCGTCTCTTCCCCCCCCCCAATGCATTTGTGAAGTCCGTGATTCGCTCAGCTCAGGTACAAGAAAATCCTGTTACATGTGGCCTCCCTCGAGACTAAGCACAACTGCCGCTCTGAATTGCACCTTCTCAAGTAAATATTTCATTCCTTCTTAAATACAGTATTAATTATTTTTGAACATTGTACGAGTCTGATACAACAGTCTCCTTACAATTTTAGGGTGACATTTATATCATATGTTATTAATTGACATATTACTAATATTTATAATCCACGATCAATTCAACTGACATATTTCAATAAAAATGGATTTAAGAATGAGTGAATCCATTCCTTAAGAATTAATCTTTGTTTATCCAACAACATGAAAATTATGTTTCTGAATCTGAATGTATAAACATTCAAATGAATTCATATTAAAATCCATTACAGTAGTTGAATCTATCTCAGCTTTTGGAACTGGATGAAACATCTTGCCAAGCTCTCATGTGTACGCATGCATGCTCTTTTACCGTAATAATTCAGTGACAGGGCACAACAACGAATCAACACTATCCAGCGCGGTGATTGTAGTCTGACGTGGCATTGCTTAGTACAACGCTACAATGCACGGCAACTTCCCATCGCTGATAGTTCCACAACAGCAAAGCACCGTTTTGAAGTAGCTTGCGCACTTGGTAACATTAATACGGACTGAGCTGTAGTCATGATAATGTGTGCTAGAAGAGAGTTGATCAATGTGCTCTTCTGCCTCCAGGGATAGGCGCGAAGCCACGGGGCGACTTCTCTCGAGGCTATGCCAATAACGAGAACCAAGTGCCTTTTTTGTGCTCGCGTTTAATGGATATGGAACAAGTTTAAACAAATTTCAGTAATTTTTATACAAAATAGGCAGATTGATCGCGTTCTCGCTCTCTACTTGTCTGACAGTCCAATTACCCAGAAAGCGTCGCAGGCATGTATCATCAGGCCTAATAAACTGATTTACCAACTCTGACCTAGCGAAGATTTTCCGCAGTTAAGTATTTGTTTAGTGAAGTTGACCAGCAGTAATTTCTCTTAAAAGCGCTGACGGCTGAGTCGATCGCTGCCTCGAAGCTCGCAATAATCCCTGTCTATATTGTCGAGGGCGCTCCTCAAAATGTTTCCCGATCCAACATGCGTTATATCCCAAGGAGACGCTGTACTGATGCACTGTGCATTAAAAATCATTACATTCTGCTTCACTTCTATTAACGCTCCTCTTGTTTCTGCTGTTTTGAGCTAATGACGCGAATGTCTTTTCCACAGAAAATTTGGTTGTCTGTTAACCCCTTTCCAAATTTAATATTTTACTAAATTCGATACATTACCATTTCCATTGAAGCAAACACGTACTAAATTACAGAAACTTTTTCTTGCTTATTCGTAAATATGATTACTTTCTCGAAGACAAGAGTTGCAAATTGCTGTAGCAACACAAATGCGAACTCGCAGAAATCTTAGCCCTATTTTATTGTATAATGAATATATTCGAAACTGACCTTAAAAACTACTGTCGCTTACCGTATTAGTAACTAGTTTAAGCTAAATTTTATTCAATTTTCACACAAACATTCCATTCAGTTTACTGTTTGCACAACTTAGGATTACAAACTTTTCCGTTAGGAGTTATATACAATTTCGTATATGTAATGGCACCATCTGTTTCCTCATGTAACGCTTTTGGATGGTTAGTCATTGGACTGTCAGTGTCCCCTCATCCCCTGATGTATATTTATGGTTGGATATGGAAGCTGTTAGATGACCCGCCATTGTGGCTCGTACGCTGAGGCGCCGCACACTGCATAGGGCCACGCGTAGCGTTCCCATGCAGATAACGGGTTTCAGACTGTTTTCCGCTGCCATCAAGGTGAATGTCGGGACTGTCTCCACCTAATAATCTACACATTTCACCAAAAAAAAAGTACACTTACCACTCACAGAACATAGTTACGCGTGTCACAGACAGATGACAACATGTCACTTACCCCACTGGTACTTAGTACAACTTGGCAGCAGGTATAAATGTTTGGCATCAGCAAGGGCTTGCGGCCTTAAAATCGTATCACCAAATTTGACCATGCCAACATTGAGTAAAACTCATCAAAGTTAGGCGACTCCAAAATATTGAGAAAAGGGAGAAAGAAGATGGAAGCTGTTGGATATGGAGAAGCACGGGTCTATCTAAAATAGAGAGGTAGATTCAATCACATGTTCCGCAGTTGGTGTCAGACAAGCGGTCTTTACCCGACGGCCTGCTCGCCACTGGCACAATATAGGGCTAAAATCAGCCAGTCACCATGTAATTAATCTCCTTCTTAGTATTTATTTATGTACTAACTGGACTGTGTATAGATATTGTCAGATCACATTATATTGCATTTCAATATTTACTGGTAATGCTTTGTATATCTCATACGGTACCGTATTCGTGCATTATCATGACTTTTAACAGTATAAATATGACGCACCATAAAGGAGTCATTTCACCTGATGAGCCTACCACGAATACCTGAAACAGATACCACATCGATTGGGACCCACTCGCTTTCTCGCGATCTGGCCAGTTCCTTACGTTTCGGCCTGGCATGTTCACCACACCGTCATCAGAAGAGGGAAAGTTAAGAACAGGTGTAAGACAGGGATGTTGTTTATCACACATATGATTTATCATGTATTTGGAGGAATTTATACACAGGAGTTTAAGATGTAAAGGAGGTGGATGCAGGATTAGCCACATAAGGTTTGCTGATGACATGTTTTTGCTGTCGGAATGTGTCAAGATACTCAGAAGAATGTTAAAGGCTTTAGACAAAGGGTGTAAAGAATTCGGAATGAGAATAAATAGAAAGAAAATTAAATGTAGGATGGTGGGAAGGAGTAAGAAAGAAATGGTAATAAAGCTACAAGGAGAAATAATTGAACAAGTGGATTCCTTCAAATATTTCGGGAGTATCGTGAATGGTTATATGAGTTGCAAGAAGGAGGTGAAAACTACAATCGCAATGGCAAAGGAAGCTTTCAATTAAAAAATAATAATAATCATGCGGAAGGCTGTATAAAAATCTGAGGAAATTTTTCGTATGAAGTGCAGGACTATATGGAGCGGAAACATGGACGCTACACAAAGAAGATGTAAAGGGGTTGGAAGCTGTCGAAATGTGGATGTGGAGGAGGATGGAGACATTACCTTTGAAAGACAAAATAAGGAATGATGAAATGCTGGAACGAGTTGGAGAGAAAACTTCCCTTATAAAAACAATAAAGAACGGAAAAAGGAACAGGATTCGTCATATGTTGAGGAAAAACAGCACTGGAGGTGATTGTAATTATTTTAAATTTAATTTTTTTGTTTTCTTTAATTTTTTTATTTCCTGATTTTACTTAGCCTACTACCTTGTTATCTAAAGTAGGCCCTTAGTTCCTACAGTTTTAATTTTTAAAACAATATACTTTTTTTAAATAGATCTGAATAATTATTCAAATAATTCAGCTACCAATTAATTGACTAATCTATCATCACACTAATTCACACCAAAATCAGCAAGCGTCTATGTATTTTGGGCTGCGCCGACATCCAGGGAGTTAAAGTGTTTCGTTTCAACATTTTATTATTTTTTTAAACTATTTATGGCATTACGCCTCGTCGACGGCTAAGGTCATTAGAGGAGGGATGGGATTGGAGACAAGGAATGGGAAGGAAATCGACCATGGCTTTTTGTAGGAAGCATCCCGGTATTCACCTGGAGTGATTTGGGGAAACCATGGAATACCCCAATCTAAATGCCCGGACGGGGATTCGATTCCGCGTCCTCCCGAATGCGAGGCCAGAACGTTAACCGTTCATCCACCACGCTCGGTGCCTCAGCAATTGGTTGTGTCCATTGTTCAACTATAAATCGTCAATTGTACAGCTGCCAGGGCAATGGTTGTCCGTTGCTCTCGTGGTGAGTGCTAGTTGTGCCGGTTTGGGAAACGTTCCCGTGGGACGCTGATCTACCTAATTGTGAAGCAAATGGGAAGTTATAAAGTTAAAAAAATGAGAACATATGTACGTTGCTTAATCCACTCATTGAAGTAAAAGGTTTTTGTGTTTTTTGTTTATGTTTTGGATATTTTGTTGAAAATATCTACAATGTGGTATGATGATCTAAGACCTAATGACTGTGTCGTTCGATACAAAAATTGAGCGCTGTAGGCAATCAAAGTCATCTCATCACAACTATTTGTAAGAACAAAATATGGCAAATATGCTACGAATTTGTAGAAGTATAATTTTACTGAGTAGAATGGGAAACAACAGTGGTTTCCATCGATGATATACCTCATGTGTCACGTGCACACGTGTTTTCTGGAAGGGGTTAAAGAAAATTCCAGGACTGAGAAACAGAAGGAGCCCTTATTCAAGGCAGCCAGTCAAACCTACCGACCTCCTAACTATATCACATCAACCATGGCTACTATTATGTGATCGTTAAACTTGCCACAAACTATACGAATAAAATTAACACAGGGAGAAATCATGTAGCTATTCATAATTCCTCCAGTTGGTTTAGATTAAAAAATTGTTTCTTCAACTCTTCTAGCTGTATGTTAGCTTTGCAGTGAGTTTCCGTCCTCACAATAACACACTCAGTAACAGAACAGAAATCGCGGGGTGACAAACCACTTGCTTTAATCAGTTACTATAATTTGAAACTATTAAACCTAATATTCAAATAAAATTTGTTACATAGCGCACAAATCACAAATAATCAAGGCGTTACTTGGCTATTCACGTATACGATGAAATAGTTATTGTAGTGTGGACACTATGTGTTTTGTCAGTATGTGCAATGGCAGTTTCGAACTTGTCTCCATCGTTTCCGCACAATCGGCATATCCTCTCTGGTCTCTGGGTTCCTCTCTGTATCTCTTCCGTCCCATTACGCGACAGCTCCATGCGCTTTGGAGTGAGGCAGACTCCAGGCCACGCATGGAGGACGCCCACCCACACCGCATACACCCCGATTAACATTCAAGGCGTCACCGCCATTTGCGAGATGTTTTTCGTCCCTAAAGATAATACCACAGCCTACGGCTTATTGTAATGCATAACATGAAGAGCTGCATAAACCACGACACAGGGAGTGGAGTACACTATCAAGCAGCTCCAGATTCTCTAATAACGTAGTCGCAGCTAAAACTCCCGCGTTTTAATGGTAGGTGGGAGATGCTAGTATACTTAACGGTACATTAAATAAATTCGTTTAGATTTCTTAAAGAAAAAACTTGACCAATTCTAAGACCTAATGTCTGCACTAATTCAAATTATTTCTCACTTTATTAACGATACAGCCGATCTGAACTATTATCTCATTTCCCCAAGTGCACAGAAATAAATATATATGTAGATATTCAAAATTAAGTAAACAAAAAAGGTAAAGTAATAGTTTCAAATGCTATTAGTTATAAATTTCATGTAGCAGCATACACTAAATAAATAAAAAAATAAATAAAATAGTTTCAAGGAAATAAATAAAATTATACTATTGTTGAAATTCCGTGTATGCTTACCTTCTAACAAAATGGTAAATCTGATCATCGCGCAGTGAATAATTAATGCCAAGGGCGTATCCAGGATCAGAGATAGAGGAGGGGCAAGATTTGAGCTTGGGGGGGGGGGGGAAACTCATATTAGTTTCGAGGAAGTGGGGTGGGGCACTGAAACATGACGATTTCTTACAAAATGAAACTCAAACCTATTGAAGAAACTATTTTTATTATTGACTAATATATCCAATCACTTAATGACCTGCTATGTAGTAAATTAAGATCGTAATTCAGTTATAGTTTATGTAAACATTAATCGTCTCGGATTCTTAGAAAATTTCTCATTATCTCACGGTGTTCTTTCACGAAATTTCGATGCACATTCATCAGGCATAATCCAGTCAATCTTTCCTCTCACAAAGTGCTGCTGATCCAGTTCTCACTCGTCGAAGCGTACTGAAGGCTCCCTGCCCCTCGCCGGATACGCTCATGAATTAAGCACTTCTTGTAAAAAACTTATTACTCAATATTTTTATTCTCCTTGATATTTTGATACAAATAAACGCAAAAAAACACACATACATTTTCGTTTAAAGCTTCGTATTTTTTCAATAAGGTAATCAGAGTATTATTAGAAACATACGCAAACGATGCCATTTAAAGCACAATGACAGCAAGTCATTCATTGAATTGTTAGTGTGATAACTGGGATTCGTATGATTAAGACCTAAAAAGTAGAGGAATATGCAGGCAAATATGTTCTTAAAAATGAGTAAATATGACCAAAAAATTACAAAATATGACCAAACATTTAAATTGACTATACATCAAATCATACTCGATTATACATTATTTATTTAATCTAGCAGTGTCTCTATCACATAGACAGTATAATTTTCTTCCGTGCACCCACTACACCATTGGGAAATTAAATTTTAAATCGCTTTGTGGAAGTCATTTTAATTTCACAAATTTACAGAAAATAACTATTTCGTCTGCACTAAAATATTCCTCTCCAAAATCCTTTAATTAACTCCGCAACTTCGCCATTTTTTTTTTTTTTAAAAAAAATAGCATGGCGGTACTCATTGATTCACTGCATATTTAGCACTGACTGAGGAATTATTTTCAATAGTATTGGCGATAGTGAGATATTGACATGGCTAGCCTCTTTGCTGCCATAGTAGGTCTTCTATATAAGTGGTAGTGCATGGGTTTAACCCGGGGTGGGGTAGCATCGCCCTGTGAGCGCTGTGGGTACCTTAGGGCCTTTGCAGCGGGATCGTGCGCTACGATGGTGCTCTGAGGAGCTTGGACGAGTGCGAGGGAACCCGTGCTCTCACAGGACACAAGTGTCGGGTGGGTTCGGGGGAAAGTGCACTAGGAGCGCCCCCTAGTGTGGGAAGCCGCATATTCAGTGATACTACGTGCGGTCGGCTGGCGCGATGGATTATGCTACGGGACACACTTTCGCGGCGCTCGGTCGCTGAGGGGTACGGGTGGAGCCGGGTGTTGCGCGTAGGAAACACGGAGAGGCTTATGCTATACGGCAATGGTCTTCGGCCTGATTCGTGGCGGGCGCTGCATCCACGTTGTTCCCCGTGGGCACCCTTAATGGGTGGCGTAATATGTCTTGCCTCACCATCCTAACGGTAATGGCGGGTGATTCGAAAGGACCCAAATCCGCGTCGGGGGCGTAGTGAATTAGTACGATGGTGTGGTCGGGGTGGCGGGGGAGAGCTTCGGCTCAGGTACCACATAACGCCTCAACCGGATCGGTGGATCAAAGATCCGTACTCATGACACAGGCATGCTGCTGCTGCATTGTCTAGATTAAACGGTGGGTGGGACATTAATTGTTAGAGAGAGACAATAATATATAACTTTAATTATTGACTCTTGCATTCTGACTAATTCAGAGAGAATTATTTTTGTTTTTTCTTCTAATGTATAATAGGAGAGCAGTTCTCAGAATAATTACCTTAATTTCTTCCCATCTATAACTTCTAGTGAATTCCCGGTATTATTAAAAATTACCAGATGTTTCCTCAAAATATGACCATGAATATTATTGTAATATCATCAAAACTTGGAAAATGGGCTGAATGTGCATTTATATGCTATATAAAATACATTAAAATACAATCAGAAACGTTCGATCAGTGTTTAATTCGGCATTCCAACTCAAAGAAAAGGCAGGAAAAAAATATGACGTGTCCTAAAAATCCGAACCCTAGTGATAAATATTTTTCGAACAACCGTTTTACATCATTTTGAATTTATTTAAATTTTCAGAAAATAGTAACGGGGTTGAAGATATTTAAAAAATTAATGGGCTTTGCTATCTGCAGGTCTCTGAGGCAAAAATTTCTATTTTTAAAATCTTTATGATTGTTTAAGCATGACAGCAAACTATTGAACAGATTAAACCTTTAATAACAAATTATGAAAGGAATTTTGCAGTAGGAAAAAATTATATCTGACGTAAAATCTAAGGTATATGTAATTGCACTATGACAGCTGATATCAGAGTAGCAAATTAGAATGTCTTCTAAGCCTAAGACTTATGGCTACTTTGCGCAACGGTTTATGTACATACATAAAAGAAAAACGGTAAACGTATCACTTATACTTTGTCAAGAAGAATGATGAAATTCAGTAAATTTTTTAAGCGTTTTATGACACTTACAATTTAGCCTAATAGAATTTCAAATTATTTAGAATATGGTGCGAGATATTTCTTGTTTTAAGTTTCATTTTAACTGGAATTTTAATTTGTGTTTTACTTGGATTTTATGTTATCAAAAGTTAATAAAATAATAATGATAAGTTACTAGTCGATAACAAATCAACAGCAGATCTTCTCTGTTTTATGAAGACGAAGTTTTGGGCATAACATAGTTTAATGAACTGAGAACTAACTCCTTTCTCAATTTAATTTTCTACTAGCTATTGCCCGCGTCTTCATATGCGTGGACTTAGAAGTTTGTAGCTAGAATTTGATATAGGAAGCTGTAAGTTACGTAAATGGTGTCTCAGAAAGCAGGAGTCGTGATAATACGAGGACGGGGAAGCCATGACCGTACCCTTCAACCACTGACCCTTTCTTATCAAGTGAAACAATTTCTAACATTTTTAAAAATAGAAACAAACTAAACAGACCATACACAAACTGATTGCTAGAGAAACAAAACCTGAGCGACCAATACAACATTACAGAGACTTAAAATTGCTATCGGTATGTCTGTCACTGTTCTGTTAGTTTTCATAATTTCATGACAAAGTATAATATTTCTTGCGAAAAATTTATTCCGTGTTCTTTCTTATGGTACATAGTATTTTCTTGTCAAATTTCACCAAGATCGGTTTTGAAAACGTAACAAATAGAAAGAGAGACGGCGTTACTTTCGGAATTATAATATTGGTGTAAATTAGTGTAGATGTAGATAACTAGGCTCAAAATCATCAGAGAAGATCAAAGTTAATCTCTTTACGGTTTTAGATATCTCACTTCTTCTCTGAGCTGGTTTTGAAATATTATTGTGATCCACGTAGTGTCCAATTAAAATTAAATTAACGAATTAAAGTTGTGGAAAGAAAGCTGAGGAATTTAAAGTGACTTTGGAATTCTTAATCATGTAAAGGAGATATTTTATGCCGCCGTCATCATGCAGCAACTTAGGGGCTTACCCCACGCCCTCATGTAAACTTGATGCTGCTGACTAATTAGCTAAGTTGATGTAGGCTGTCGAGACGCGTAGATAGGGACCTACAGTTTCTTGCAAGTAAAACACTAGGCGTGTCCAGAAAGTAAGAACTGACTGAGCATAGCGTACGCACAAGTATCAATTACACCGCCTGAGGTTACTGAACCTCTATTGCTACAACTGCGTGCGTTATATTAGTCTACAAAAATCTCTGTTTTTGCTGTGTTAAATTAAAACAGACGTTATATTCAAAGTCTCACCGGCATTCAAGTGCGGTTGGTAATAACTAGTGATTGGATTATATACATCACAAAAAGCTAGAAATATGCATGCAAATATGCATGAAAAGTGCAAAACGTGTCAAATTATGCAACATTATAAAATAAAATAATAGTAATTTTTAGATTTTTTATTTAGAAATTAGCATGCATTTATTAAGTAATTGAACAAAATACTTATAAATTCGAGAAATAACAATAGGTTGTATTTTTTTTTTAACTTTTGTAAGCGTAAACAATCAGGTACTCTTCCAAATATTTAATAGTAAGATTATTTCTTGGATCTCTCAAAATATTTTTATAATTGGATATGGACAGTTAGGTCCACATTCACTGATGTAACTGGTCAGTATTTGAAGTTGGGTGAGGTGTTGGTAGTCATTGTTTCTGGAAAAAGTTCACCCGTCTCATTACTAAAACTATCAATTTCACACAAAGGTTCTACACCTGGGTTATTGTTCAAAATATTTTCAAACTTCACTTTAAGTTTACACAGGAATACCCCTGGCAATGAGGATTTTATTTATTAACTGAATAGATTCAGTCAACGTCAAACCTTGAGTTTCAAGATTTTTAATACTCGCAGGTACGTGGGAAAAATTAATGTTAATCATAGCTATGGTTTTAATACTAGAAATGTTAAATGCTTCCTTGTACTGACAAATTGTCATAGCCTGAGAACTATCAAAGTCGTTTACTACACATTTAATGGCTTTTAAATGTTAATTAGAAAACAGTACAGCTTGAACCCACGTCGCCCATAGAGTTACCACTGGTTAAGTTTATTTACATTCCCAAACGTGGGTCGTAGTTTTTCAGCTAGTCGTCATAGAATAAGAACTGTGCTTCTAGTAGGTTTTGCCGGCTGCAACGCAAGATTTTATTTATTAACTAGATACACTACCGAAAAATATTTTAAACATAGCGAAAATATACATCATCACTTGGTTTTAGGTAAAATATGCAATAATCTTTGAAAATGAACTTATTATGCAAATGCATATGTAAACATGCAAATGTGTATAATCCGGCCTCTAGCGATAAGATTTTTGCAGGCAATAGCTAATAGTACGTCAGAAATGAAGAGAAAAACTGTCGAAGTTAATGGTGAAAATATCATGTATCAAAAAATTTGAGGCAATTCAGGTCAGACGGCGCGGGTTACTGATTGCTGCAGACTGTATCTACGTACAATGCGCGGTCCCACACCGCCTTCCGCTCACGTCAGTGATTCAACACTTTAGTTGGGAAATTTTTAACATCCACCATGCAGTACCCACCTAGCTGCCAGCGATTATCATTGTTTTGCTAAACCTAAATAGATTTTTAGATATACCGAGTCTACAGAATGGTCAACAAATAAAAGACGTCGTGCAGTAATGGTGAAATGGTTGGCGCCAAGTTCCTTCGACGAGAGAATACCAATGATGGTGTCATGATTTGACAAAGGACTGTAAAAAATTATGACCAGCTATAAAAGTAGTGTAATGTATGCAGCAGCATTTAGAATTAAAGATGTTTAAAACAGTTTTTTCTAATTTTTTAAACCCATATGTTCTTACGTTTTGGACGCAGGGATATGTCCATTATTTTAAGCCTCCTACTAGATCACTCTCTGTAGAACGTTGGAACGGAAAACATGATAAATCCCATTTAAACGCCTTTATGCATAGCATCAGCAAACAATGATTCTACTTTAGATAGATAGATAGATAGATATGTTCACTTTGATCCCATGTGAGAATAATCTCGGGGATGTGGAACAGTACATACACTTATTTGTAATGTCAATATTACTATATAATTGATAATGTTATTATATATTGACAACAAGTTAGCTACAACCCATTAGTATAACCAATATCTCCTGTTATCTACAAATACAATCCCGAGTTAATTAATACTTATTATGTGGAACAGTATATACACTTGTTACCAGCATCTAATAATCAGTTATTTTCTTACAACCAGTAACCATGATAAGTTTCACTGTGATTTGCGACTACATAGCCTATTATATCATGTTAGTTGCTATTTATGTGGAACAGTACACACACTTATTAACAATATCAATTATATTACCAACAACTCATAAGCAGTCAATTACTTAACAACCTGTTAGTATGATAATTTTTCACAGCAGTTTTTTGAATGCATGCTATCCCATGTTAGTTACTATGTATGAGTGGAATTTTTTAACCACAATAATTACTTAAATTGTCAAAAGTTTCAACAGAAAGAAAAACCATATATCATTTTAGTAATTGTGGACAACTTTGTCACCTTCCCCTTCCATACACCATATATACTATTTTATCAGTCATTCTTAGTTACCAAATTCCAAGAAGAAAATTCTTTCACAGAGTAAAATGGGTTCTGAAGCAGAAACTCTTTCAGTTTGGACTTAAAGTAGTTGGGTTTTTGTAGGTAACATTTAATTACTGTTGGTAAGACATTGAATAATGAAGCTCCAGTAAATGTTAACCCTCTCTGTACAATTGACAGTGATTTGTAATTCTTGTGAATATTATATTTATTCCTAGTATTATGGCTATGTATGTCAGCATTAAGATTGAAGTGTTCAGGATTTTCCACTACAAATGATAATACAGAGTATACATACTGTGCTGGCATGGTTAGAACACCCAGGTTTTTAAACAGATTTCTGCACGACGTCCATGGGTTTGCTCCACAAATAGTTCTTATAGCACGCTTTTGTAATTTAAATACCCTTTGTGCTTGTGACGAGTTTCCCCGAAATGAGATGCCATAAGTGAGCAGGGAATGAAAATATGCAAAATATACTAACTTTCTGGTTTCTATATTAGCTATTCTAGATATTACCCTCAGTGAGAATGTTGCAGAATTCAGTTTTTTAAGAAGTTGTTGAATATGTTGTTTCCAGTTCAATTTGTTATCTATATATACACCCAGGAATCTTGTGAAACTGCTTTCATTGATTGTTTTCCCTTCTGATATCACATTATAGCTGTCCTTTCTTTTATTTTTTTGTAACAAACTGAAGTAACTGTGTCTTTTCTACATTAAGCATTAGTTTGTTGGCATTAAACCACCTATTAATTTTCTTTATGGCATCATTTGCTATGTTTTCGAGGTTTTGTGCTGATGGATCTTTCAACGATATGCTAGTATCATCTGCAAAGAGCACTATGTGTTCATTATCACCTAGTATATGTGGAAGATCATTTATATAGATTAAGAACAGCAGAGGGCCAAGAATTGAACCCTGAGGCACACCACATTTAACTATACCCCATTCTGAGTTTATAACGTCTCCTGTATTAGCATCTTTCAGTGATACACATAGCTTTCTATTTTCCAGGTATGATTCAAACCAAAGTCCTGGCTTACCACTAACTCCATAGTGATCTAATTTACCTAGTAGAATATCATGATCAACACAGTCAAAATCCTTAGCAAGATCACAGAATATACCTAGGGAATTTAGTTTTTTATGCATCGATTCCAGTATGTTGTTTGCAAAAGCAAAAATTGCTGAATCTGTTGAAACGCCTTGTCTAAAACCAAACTGTACTTTACTGAGTAGGTCATTCTTTTGTAGATGTGCATACACCCTTCTGTACATTGCTTTTTCAAAGATTTTTGAAAATGCTGGTAGAAGTGATATTGGTCTGTAATTCTCAATCTTTGAGGTATCACCCTTTTTATAAAGCGGTTTGATTATTGACTTCTTGAGTGAGTCAGGGAAGATACTTTCTTCAAAAGAACTATTACAAATGTGACTAATAACTCTACTAATGCTGGTGTTACATTGTTTCATTACATGGGTTGAAACCTCATCATAACCAAATGAATTTTTATTTTTGAGGGATTTAATAATTTTTTCAATTTCATTTTTACTGGTGGGAAATAGAGACATAGGTGCTGCTTTTGGTGACAAGGATTTAAGTATTGCTATAGCATCCATACTCCCAATACATTTTCCTTTTATTTTTTCAGCAACTGTTAAGAAATAGTTATTGAAAGCACTTCTTACATACGAGGGGTCATTTACAAGTTTATCATTAATGCTTATAGATATAGGTTTATGTTCAAGGGATGATACAGTTGTTTCTCTTTTAATAATGTTCCAAACACTTTTTATCTGAACTACTAATCTCATCGTTTATGGCCAAACGTTTAGCTTCTTTTACTACTTTGGTTAAAATTCTACAGTAAGTTTTGTAATGCTGTCTGAGAAGCATATTATCAGTATTCCTAACTTTTACATACAATTCCCTTTTATGTCTGCAAGATGTTTTGATACCAACTGTAACCCAATTTTTGTTTAATCGTTTTTGACCAATTGGAGCTAGTTTTGTAGGGAGACACCTTTCGTAAATTTCCAAAAACCTTTGGTGAAAGTAATTGAATTTATTATTTACCCCTTTTAATTTATAAACAGTGCTCCAGTCCTCATTGAGAAGTTCATCATTTAATGTTTTTATTGAATTGTTCTTTAATGGCCTAACTCTGACAAATCCTTTCTTTTGTTATTTTCATTTCCCACAATATCCAAAGTAATTATTTGAGCATTATGGTCTGACAAACCATTTTCCATTGGAATTGTTCCATTTATTTCTAATTTGTTGTGTTCTACAAAAATGTTATCAATAATGGTACTACTATCTTTTTGTATTCTAGTTGGGAAATTTACAGTTTGATAGAGATTGAATGATCTTAGCATTCCTAGAAGATAATCTGTCTGGTTACATTCTACAGCTAAAATTTATGTTGAAGTCTCCACAGAGGATAATTTCCCTTTTAGTTCGTGATAAATTTAGTAGAACCGCTTCAAGTTTATTACAAAATTTACTGAAGTCTCCTGTGGGAGCCCTATAAACTGTCAGCACTATAAGATATTTGTTTTCTAATTCTAACTGTGTTGCACAACATTCAAAATCTTGTTCTATACAGTATTTACTTACATCTAATGATTTTGTTTCAGTATTTTCTGTTACATATATTGCTGCACCACCCATTCTCTGCTCAGGTCAGAAAGATCAATAAGTAGGATTTAGAAACATAATTGTAAGAATGACGTTGTACTTAGATAAATAGCGAACTGTTACGTAACCAAATCTGAAACTTACGTCATCTGCATTAAACATAAAGAGTGGTTTATCTTTTTTTACCCTTTAGATCTCACCTCTTAGACGTCATTAGAAAGCGGAAGGAAATGGAGAAAATGAACAGGAAGGGATTTGACAATCGCATTTTGAAGAAACTAAATCAAAATCAGGACAATCGGATGGGGATGTGAACCCGCGCTTTCCCGAATGGCAGTCTCAAGCATTACCAAACACATATCTCGGTTTATCATTTTAATTCGTTTATCATACTGCGACACGTACAGTAAATAATCAATCACGTCGTATACACGTGATTGGTGAATATATTATTTCATTACATCTAGAAATCTGAAAATTGTAGGAATAGGTTCTTTTCCTTTTTTTAATTTAAACGAATTTCAGTATTTTAAAATTGTCGCTTTTATTAGTGCGTTTCAAGATTTTCACCGATCACTCTATAATTTTCCTCAATTGGTTGCAATTGGAAAAGACTTTAATTTCCACTTACACATGAATTTCACCTTTGCAAGGAATATGACTGGGCATTCCCTAAGGATATTTTCTGGGTTTCACCGTGTGTCTGTATGAGAGATGTATGTGGTAGGTTGTCGCATAGTTTGCAACTAACTTTTGAGTTAGCCATTTGGTAAAATCTAAATTGAAGGCACAATTTCGCCCTACAGACTTTGTTGTCAGTGTATTTGCAAAATTGATCCAGGCAGCTATGACCCATTTGCTTCTTCTTCTGGGCCAACAGTAACGGAGCAGCCAGTATGGAACTGACATCGGCCGATCGTTTCAAAACACTTGAATTTACGCTTAGTCTCAGTGCAACCGATTGTGTCAGCCAATTACAACCGACGTTTGTCGATTATTGATCGATTTCAAATCAGTTTATTTTTATCGGTCGGCAGATAATTATTTTGAGGTATAGAAAACGTAAAATTGGTTACAGGAGAGAAGAAGTTTTTGAAGTTTACTCAAAAACAATATGATGTGCATATACTTAAGTTTGTAAATTTTGTAATCTTGGCAGTTTTTATATTATTTTCAGCTTACAATATAATGCCTTTTAGTTGAGTTTACCTTTGTACTCATTTCACTGTGCTAATACATTACCTTATTACCTATGAAATTACACTATTCCTTATTATAATTCCACATGTAATAATATTATTATCACTTGAGTCATATTACAGTATTTTGTAATACATTGCATTTAGTAATAAGTTATACTGCCTCTGAATAATACAGAGCCCGGTGGGTGATTGGTAACGCTTGGCATTATATTCCGGAGAACGCGGTTTCAAATCCCTGTCCAGCAATCCAGAAATCATTTTTCCATGCTCCCTCCTCTCCCTCTCCCCCCACCCATCCTCTTTTGGCTGTAGTGATCTTGACGTCAATGTGATGTAAAGCCATTAAAGCCAACATCACGAATCGCATGTAGTATGGAAAAGCGTAATTTTTAGCATGCTGTTCTCAATTTCCAAGTGGCGTCGATTCCATTAAAAAAACTATGCAGCAGAACGTATGCTTCTTCATCCTAAAATACCCATGAAATTTGTCTGCTTGTTCTATTAATTACCGAAATAGTGTATAATAATTCACACAATCTTTTATTTATATATTAACTCCATTAACTAAATATCTATTTTCTTTTTAATAACAAAAATGGCAGTATTGTGCTCGTTTCTACGCACAAATACGTCTGTATGTCCATCTTGCTGAAGTCTGACTGAATGAGAAGTCTGAGGCAATCAGACCACGTTTTCGGTAAATTAAAATCGGCAGATGTTGGTCAAAAGAGTCTGAAGAGCTACGTCGGTTCCATGCTGACAATATCTTAAGCAATTGGTGCAACCTGATAGTTGAAGAAAGTTCCGGACATACCGAAAATCATTTGTCTGCTTCTAAAACTGTGTGAAAGTTAAATTCTGGCCAGGGAATAGTTCTTTGTTCGGTAAAGTAACGAGGTATTTTCAGAAGAAGTTTGATAACTAACTACTGATTGCATTATATTAACATGCATTATATTAACATGCATTATATTAAGTAACGAGGTATTTTCAGAAGAAGTTTGATAACTAGCTACTGATTGCATTATATTAATATGCTACCTAGTTGATACATTAAGTAATATCTGATTCAAACACTAACTTTTTGTATTGGATCCTTTGTTATCTAAAACAATTCGCTATAACTGTCTGGGTATTGTCTTTAGACTTAATGTGATTTAATTGAAACTGAAAGTAAGTAGTGATACTTTAAGTCCATTTAATGATGTATATGAAAGGCATTTTAATTTTTTATGGATACATTGCCTAAGTTTTAAGCTGTACACAAAAAAAAAAATGATTATGACGTGGCTGAAACATTTCGTGATTAATGGAACAAACTTGGACACGAAAGATTTCTTGATTTTAGTCATAGTTTGGGCTGACTAAGACGTTGTTGCAATGTTAGATTAGAAGCGTTTGTTTGGTTTCTCAAAATGAGAACTCGTCTATTTATACGATTTAATGAAATCTTGGATGAAAGAGAAACTGATTATGTTTATTTGTTGCCAGTTGTTTAATGACAGCATTTGACGAGGTCTTTTTACCCAAGCAGCATATTTAAAAATACCCTGAAGTACGAAAGGTTAAAGGCTATCTCCTAATATCATGTAGCACCTTCTATTGCCCTGCGAAATCCAACAACCTAACTTGGCGTGAGCGCAACAAGTCGTCGGAAGTCTTCGAAGAAATATTCAGCCGTCAATGATTGCGAAAGTTTTAATGGTTGTGCACGAACGGACTTTACGATCGTGTCCCAGATTTTCATAACTGGATACGCCTCTTGCAATCTAGGTGGCCAAATCATTCACTGAAACTGTCCATTATCTTGCTAAAGCTAACCTTGAATGATTGTGGCTCGGCGACATTGCGCATTGTTGTCTTGGAAAAGTCCATCGTTCTTTGGGAACAAGGCCATGAATGAATGAAAATGGTCTCCAATTAACTGATCATTACTATTTCCAGTCAATGGTCGCTTCGGTTTGATCAGAGGTCGAAGTTCATACCAGCATGGAACTACAACACCAGTTTGCACAGTGCCTTTATGATAACCTTGATCCATGTTCTTTTCGAACCTGCGCCAAATTCCAATCCTACCATGAGCTCTTACCAACTGGTAGCGTGGCGGCTCATCTGACCACGCAACCTTCTTCCAGTCATCGAGGGATCAACCGATATGTTCATGAGCGCAGGAGAACGCTGCAGCCGTTAACGTTTGGTTAACAGAAGCTAATGTATCAGATCTACATAAAATTTCGGACAGGACGCTCATATGTCTCTTATTGTCTGTTCCTATTCTTTGACGCAGTGTTACCTGCCTGTCAACACTGATACCTCTATGTAAATGTCTGTCGTTAAGTAGGCGTGGCCACAATCACGCCAAAAAAACTTTCACAAATGAGGGAACCAACATTGCATGGCACATTCATGTTTCTTCCGTGATGTTACCGCCTTCTGGATTTTTTTATCTTCCTGTCTAACGACTTTTGTCACTTGAGCAAATCTTAAATGATTAAAGAAATACGTTGTGTATATAGAAAGTACAAAACGTAATAATGTAAATATGCAAACATGCAAAATAGCCGTAAAACAAGTTTTTCTTTTGCGCTTTTCACATCCTGAAACTCTACTTAGAGCGGCATCTGAAACTGAAATTAAAAATTATATTCATGCGTACATTATGCGCGAGGAAATTTAATTTTATAAACGGTATTTGGGAAGATTTAAAATATTATGAGCCTGAGAAAAAAAGACACAGTAACAAAATGTATTATGTACCCATTCTTAATTTGTCCAATGTAGAATTGAAGAAATGTAGGAAATATAGAAGAAGTGAATAATAAAAGTACAGTATATTGGTGTGTATGTAGTGTTGAAGACAGGTGAACAAGAATTTTAAGGCTTTCAAAAACGACCAAGAATGTGCTTCCAGCGAAATGAGAAAGGTTAGAAATTTTTATCTAGAAAAAATTGCTGCAAGAGCATTATCAATACAATATTCGCTAAAAGCCTTTCAGATAGATAGGGGAAATTTGCGCAGGTAGAGCTATCAACTTTATTTCAACACCTCAACTCTACAGTAGAAATATCACGAATGGTTATACGAGATTTACTTCTACTTTACCACTTATGTCTCTTACCTACTGCAGTACTTGGATAACAGTTTGAGTGGTCAGTGAGAGCCATTCCGGATTATAGACTTGTGAGGAAAAAAGTCTTCAGCAATTCGGAAGTAAGTCCCGCTCACTTGTTTCGAAGTCAGGTGATTGTGCAATCAACGTACTGATTGCTATTGGATCTTAAGATTCGCTGACGTCAACTTAATTAGAGAAGGAAGTGGATTAGGTTTGAAGAACGGCGAGGAATACGGTTATGGCCTTTTGAAGGTACCATGGTGATATTTGACAAGAGTGATTTCTCGACATATATGTGCATACCGAAGACGAGTTGGCTACATATGCCAGTGAGCCGATAAACCACCAGCGTCGGTAGTACTGAAGGTGAGGGAGATAATACCGAAAAATTAGGGTGTGTATTTAAGGTTTTTGTATTAGTTTTTTAATTAATTGTAATTTAAATTTGATACCAATAGAAGGTATTAGTTTCTGTGAGTTATTTTTATTACATATTACTGAAGAAAACTGGAGTGCGTAAATAATCTACCTCTGATTGGCCAATCTCTTCGGCAACGGCGCAGCTGTACTGGAGAGAAATATGTTCGCAAACATTTTCTAACAAGGACAAGAAGAAGTATTATGAGCGCAGATGGACCACAAAGCCTGAGCTAACAGGCAAGACACGGGAGCTGCAGAAGTCTCTTGGTCCAGTGGACGGCGAGAAAAATGTTGGGCATCACTCACCGCCCGCAGCAGTCGTCGCCCTGGATCGGAAAGAAAAAAAGTCCGACCAGGCCCTGCCCCTAACAAGGCGTCCACCCACCCACCCGCCAAGTGCTCCATCTCGCTTCCTTCAGGGCGCCGAGACTAAACGAGCCGGCACCACCACTGCTGGTAGCAGTTAATCTCTCTCTCTCTGTTCCTTACTTCTTTCAGCGGCGACTGGCCGATTGCGTCCCCGATGTTTTGCTCTTTTCCCTCCGCCCTTGTTAGTGTTGTTAATCCACGGCGGTGACCGTTGGCAGACCGCCTCTTAATTGCCTCTTGTCCATCTTGCCGAGAGTTGCCTGCCTGCTCTAATGAGGCAGTCCTGACGAGCGGAGAAAGCCGCGCTTAAGCCGCTTTTTGCCCCTCCCTGTCCGACGGAGTGTGGACACAACGCCTTTCCACCGACTCACCCACTCCTCCAGCGCAGATGCTGGCCCAGGTTCTTGATTACTCCCGGCCCACTAATCTTCTTTTGTGTTTGGTGGAAAAAGAGAGAAGAGGGAGCCCTAGGACAAAAAATGGCCTAAAGAAGATCGATGGCAGAGTTTGCAAGGCAAATAGCATTCTATGAGAACATTTGGTGACAGACATAAATTACTTTGGGCAATAAACTATTGAGTTGTTTGTCTAAAATTTCTTAAAGATAATAGCGGATAAAAAATTTGTGGATTGAGTATGAACTGAATGATATCATACTTACCAGTGGTGTGCATTCGGGCAACTAGACACTTCAGAATTAAGGAGGAAGCGATAAGAAAGCAAGGTGTAGTGAGTACAAAAAAGGCCGACTCATTACATTGTTTATAATAGAATTAAGTGCGACGTAAATACAAAAATGCCTGGCTGCTGTGGATCGTCCAACCTTAAATAATATGGACAGGTAGTCAAGTTGAGGGAAAATTGACGTGGAATTCAGTGTCGTCGTCGCTAAAACCACAACAGCGGGCAGTGTGCCTTGTCCGCCAGCGTTTGGGAGTGTGACCGACGGCTGTAGAAAACGAAACGGAATAAATTGCGAGATTCCTGAGAACTGTTTGTGTGAATAGGTCGGGAAGTCAAGTTTTGCGCGTGTAGAAAAGATTGGAGGAAATTAATTGGGCGGCAGCTTGAACGTGCAAATAAAAACACATGTAGCTATGAGATTTTTCCTCTGTTTCTAGTTTTGGTGGCTGGACCTTGGTGAAAAACGAAGGTCAGAGGCTATTGGTTGACGACGAGGAGACGCTTGGTGGCTGCGGGTATGGACCACTGGCGCCGTAGTGGCCGCAGAGCGTGTGTTGACCGAGACCCTAGAAAGCCTAGAGTGTTTTATCTGTGTTTGCCGAAGCATACTGTGCGTCACTGTTTCAGCGTGAAAAATTGAAAGGAATGGTGCACACAGTGACGTAACATTCTCAATGAGTGATGGTAGTGATCGCCATACATCAAAAACGGTAATATGTGAACTACAAGATTTCTAATGCAGTGCTTCATTTCGATGCAACCTGGAACACTCTGACAGGGTGACCTGTGCAGATGAGAGGAATTCTCAATGGCTCCAACCTTTTATAGTAATAATGTTAAATCTTTGCTTTACTGAGTGGCAACCGATTTTTTCTTATTTGTAGTTTTATTTTGATAATTGGTGGAATATTTCGTAACATACCAATAGTTATTATCTGTCTCATGTTAGAGATAACGACTGAGTTGATTAGTGATAACGATATTTTTTATGTTACTTTTTGATGCATTATTTTCCTACGATGATGATAAATGAATGCTAAATTGTGAAACCTGAAACATTATATTCTTCAATGTAAAAGGTAATCTATCCTACTAGACATTATAAAAGATGAAATAAATTAAATAATCAATTTCTCCCCAGCTAAAAGATATTTTTTCATTTTTTATTGTTCATTTCAAAGGCTACATTAGAGAGTATTAAATTTTTGTTACGAAAAAGCACAAGAAAATTGCGTTACATATTGAATCAATGTCAGTTATTCAAATTTCATAGTGGTCTTAATTTTTGTTTATTAATTCTGGCAATAAAAAATAAGCATATCACACAGACGAAACTGTGTGTTCTTTATATAGTACATAATAAATGTACAGGAACTGTAATTTGAATTCACTTTCAGAAAAAAACATCGTCTGTAATGCAATTAAGTTGTATCAATACCATTAGATATGGAACTATGTTTTTAGTATCATATATTTTTGCAATAGTAACTTCAGGTATTCCTTTAACCAACCACTATCTTCATCATTGGTATTTAATATAGTTGTAAAATGATTTCCTGGAGGGATGATGCTGATAAATGTATGCAACAAATAATTTAAGATGTGTATTATCTTGATTCTCCGGGTGGAGTGGCGTCGATTTATAAAAACTTCACGTTTCTGCCATCGATGGCAGAATCATTAGGTTTTAATAAATCGACGCGGCTCCATTAGGAGAACCAAGATAAAGCATACAATGATCGCGGAAGCTTTCGTAATGATTTAAGAACAACCGGTCAAAACATAAATGCATACAAAAAATTGTAACAACACTTTAATCGAAGAAAGTATAAAAGGAGACTGTAAATAATTGAAAATATTTTTCAGCTAGTTATTAGCAACGAAACAACAATAGAGAGTAATAATTGTGTTATTCAGCACTCTGTTGTTCCTCCGTGTTTATGGAAGTACAGTGTTTCTGCGCCGTTGAGGTCACGTTTCAATTCAATTAACCAGTCTCGCCTTCTTAGGTATTCAACAAACGCCCCCTCGCATCGGAGTGCAAGAGCGCCTACACAAAATTAAACCTGTAAAGCGAACAGCCCCTCACAAGTGTTTTCGAGTTGTAATGCAAGAGGCTGCTTGCTTATCTCTGTTCCACAGGCGGCTGTAAATAGGCACTCCGTATTGGAATTCCGAAATGAATATTCAGGTGTTAAGAAACTCTTCTCTAATGGTAGAACCCTGTTTACAACACCATGTTTATTATTTCTGCTTAATTTCCTGAGAGATTAAGAGAAAAAAAAGTCCAGAATTCAAAAATTACCAGAAAGCTAATATTCTGTGCATAAGAGTGATGCGGCAATGATGTGAAAGAGTCTCTTCGACGTTTGTTTAATACACTACTTGTGAAATATCCTTCTTTAATTTTGAGGTATAATAGAGCATGAATAAAAAGAAGGGACTAATCGTGAATAGCTATGGTTCCTACGAATAGCAGGTGATGAAAGAAGCAAAATAATTTACTAGATGTAAGCACAGATTTATAAGAGTCGTAATAAATACAGCGCAATACGTAAGCAGGGATGGAGGCTCCCTCGCTTTTCGTAGCTGTATTTTACATTTCTTTTCCTCTCTCAACTCTGTTGTCTCCCACAGCTCGCCCGTTCGGTGGCAGTGGGGAAATTAACTAGAACACGGCTCGACCAGAATTTATAGCTAGCGAAAGATAAAGCGCAGGATTTGGATTGTAGAAGTGAAATAAAAGTTGCCAATACGACTCTCGTGGAGTAATCCCCTATCACCGTCCGTCCTGTGAGCTCTCTTTTTAATTGGACTACACCTACCACTTTTCAGCGTTTCGTCTAAATCTGTCTCAGGATATCTCTGACTCAAGCTTGAAAAATGCAACAAATAAAGTTTGAGATACGAAAAGAATAGTGTATGGAGAGATTCTAAAGAAGATATACAATTTTAAACATTTTCAGGGAGGTATATTTAATTTGGTTTTAATAAGATCTTAGTATTATATCATGCTATCGTATTGGTACTCCTGTAATAAACTTGGCACTTGCTACAGTAAGTAATAGTTAAACAAAACAAATCTCTTTCTCATTCAGCATATATAGATAGTGACGTCAAAATAAGTGACCTTTGTTGAAAAAAATTGTCAAGATACAAAAACTTAAGATGCTTGTGGTATACATTAACTTGATTAATTGTTTACTTTAGTAATTTGTTCGAAATTAAGAAGCAACGTTAATACTTCAGGGTGTTGTACTTAAACGTAAGACATCCTTCATGTTTGGTATTAAAAAAAAAATCCATTAAGATATTATGCAATTCTTTGAATCTAGGGCCAGAAAAATAGCAGTGAACTATTTGTGATCAAAATCACACGTATAAGCCCTATAATGAGCATTACGCCGCAAAACCATTTTAATGCTTAAGACCATTTTTACAACAAAACGTAAAAAAGTATTCTTAAAACAAATTGATTAAGTAGTAAAAGTGTAAAAAATCATTTAAAATAAATTTAAGTAAAAATACCTTCAATGTAGTGTCAAGAATTACGAATCATAAGGATTATATTTTTAGCAACTTTAGGAGAAAGTCATTTTAATGGGAATACTTATCTCTGATGATCATGGGTAGATCACGGCAGTTGAAGTGGTTGGGGGATTAGGGAACGTCAGTGGCGTGTATTTTTTTTAGCTCACAGAGCGAGCGGTCAGGTGGATCAGTGGTTAAGGTGCCTCAGTGGCGATTAAAAAGGTCCCGGGTTCGAATCCCTGTCTCGGCGGGGATTTTCATAGGCCCTCAACCCGACCTTCACCTCTGCTTGCTGTGTAATGTGAAGTACGCCAGAACTCTTCCGTGGTTCGGATTTCGCGATAAGCTGTAGGAACCCTGTTCCTGGTAGGATTTCTGAGTTAGGTTAAGGCGGATACGACAAGGACGGAATGCGCAGTCAATAGAATCTCTGCCATCAGGTCAATACCATCACATGGAATTGTTATTATTATTAGCTTAATTAGCGTGATGGAATTGCAGCAGTATCTACTACTTAGATACTTGCCAATCAAGATGCGTTGACAGCCCCTATTCAAAATTAGTGTATTTACTGAAATTCAAGCAGTAAGAGTTGTCTATATCCATAGTAATTGTTATGCTTTTAGCAATATGTTTGAGATCTACTCATTTATGACAGCCAGGAATGTCGTGTCCCTATTCGTTGAAATTGTAACATGTATTTTCTTGTGACAAGAGTTTTTTTTGCTCTGACGATCATAATTCAGTAGTCACACCAAGCCTTAAAATATAAAAAGAATTTGAAGGAGTATAAGATGTCTCTTTGTCTGTGACATAGTAATAGTATTATTGGTGTCATGTTAGACAAATTTTAAGTAGTTTATTCACCAACCGCGAAGTTTTAGATAACTAAACTGGAAATGATCGATGCGTCAACAGGATGTAATTGGAGTAGAATATACATCATTGCTATGGAGATTGTGATACTGACATCAAATAAATCAAAGGAAGACATTTGTAACAGTGTGATACAACTTATGAGAATCACTCAGTTTTATTGTTGTGAACGAAAATAGCAAAGGGGAAAATAATTCGGAAGTCGAGAACAATTTAAACAACTGGAGTTTCATACGGTGATTTTTATATCTATGAGCAATTATACTTGAACAGATATTCTACTAGTTCCCCCAATCTGCAACTTTCGAACTTTTATTATGGCTGCGTACGTTAACGGTGATTGGAAATTTGAGGAGAAAATTCACTACATCACCGTGTAACAAGTGATTCTTTGTGTAGTTCTTACTAGCCTCATAGGTTCCATTTACTAATTAAAGGCAACCGTTATTTTTGATTTACCAGTGAACGTTTTATCTTACAGTTTGAAACATCAGATACTTGGAATTGCGATTTCCCAATAATGAAACAACACACACTGCGCTTTTTTAAAAGTATTTAAGTAGTCCTTCTGTCACTATGTAAGTTTTTCAGCATCGAGTTTCTTGTGAATTGTGTCTTGATTGGCAGAATCATCTTGTCACTGTGATTAAAAATAAAATTACGAGCTCATACAATTATAAGAGAGTATAAATACGATGGTCGGTGAATTTGAGATGATTACTGCAGAAAGCAGATTACAACAGGTGAGTAGGCGTGATGATCTATCAGCGCGCTGTTCGTGTCCAACAGAACGTGCCGGCGCGACGCAAAGCAGGCTCCCACAGTGGAGAGCCATCACGCGCTTGTCACCGCACAAACCCTGTCACTGCCGCGCTGCTCTGCGCGCATACGGGAAGTGGCTTGTAGCAAGCAGTATATCGAGTGCTAACTCTAACGTGCGTCAATTTGCGTCACACATGATGCCGTTCGCTAGCCTCGTTTACACAGATGTAGATATGAATCGGGACGTACATCATGGTATAGGTACTTAAGTACAAGAAACGTTAATTTCACTACATCATCGCTTGATATTTTGGTACAACAGATATATAATTTGCGGAAAAACAAAATCACTATTTTCGTAGTAACCAAAATAAATAACGTCGATACAGAATATGTACACATAATTTTCGCTTGACCAAAAAATCGAATATAGTAACCGAGTGACAGTTAGTTATAGACTAATCGAACGGGGAATCTTAGCAGGCATCTTTGTGATTGTGATGCGAAAGATAAAGAATGAAATCGCATCGGGAATGTCTTTAGGGTCGTACCATGTTCTAGAATGTAATAGTTGTGGAACTGATACCGGATTCTGTATGATGGCACTAGAATGTCGACGTCCAGCACTTATTTCTTATATACGAGGAATTTTTTTTTTTTCAACCTCAGATAGCGCAGCACAGAGACCAGACGAGTGGCAGGTGAGTGATGTGTACAGTAGACGATTGCGCATCTTCCCTACCACACACTCTGTTGTTGCCGCGTTCGTGACTTCATTATGTGCCAAGCTGCAGTCACAGAAACATGACTGCGTTGATCAGTTCTCCAGCGTTATTCGTTTACTGCAAGCAGAAGGAAACAGTGCAGCAGAAATCCATCGAAGAATGAGTGAAGTGTATGAAAAGAGCTTTATGAGTGAAGGCGTGAATGGCGCAGAAAATTTAAAGAAGGCCGAACTGATGTGCACGATGAAGGAGGCCAAGGACGCAAATCTGTCGCTACAGATGACCTTGTTCAACGAGTTGACAGAGTGGTAAGAAAACCGCGGGTTTACGATAAGTGATTTATCCATGAAATTTCCAGAGGTGTCACGATCTTCTCTGTACTCTATCGTAACAGAAAATTTACGCCACAAAAAAATCTGTGCGCGCTGGTTCCCTAAAATGTTGACCCACAACCACAAAACTCACCGAATGGCGTCAGCTTGGAAGTTCCTTGACCATTACCATGCAGATGTACAAGATTTTTTGAAATCAATTGTTACTGGAGATGAGACGTGAATTCGGTATGACACACCCGAAACGAAACAACAACCATAACAATGGATGCACACGAATCCACCGAATAAACCAAAACAATTCAAAGAGACTTTCAACAACCGAAAAGTTATGGCTACCGTGTTTTGGGACCAATAAAGTGTATTGCTTGTGGAGTTCATGCTGCCGGGGACAACGATTAATGCAGTTGTTTACTGTGAAACTTTAAAATGTTTACGGAAGGCCATTCAGAACAAAAGAAGAGACATGCTGACTTCTGGCATTGTTCTGCTCCACAACGCTCGCCCCCACAGCACTGGTGTCACCCAGCGACTTCTTGAACAATTTCAATGGGAGATTTTTGATCACCCGCCATACAGTCCCAACCTATCACCAAGTGGCTTTCTTGTTTATAATGAACTGAAGAAGTGGCTAGGAGGGCAGCGGTTCCGAACCAACTAGGAGCTTCAAGACAATGTGATGACTCATTTAAAGTCATTCGCCGCGACATTTTATGAAGAGGTTATTGGACAGCTTGTCCACAGGTATGAAAAATACCTTAATCTTCAAGATAATTATGTTGAAAAGTAACCATAAGTGTACATAACATTTGGTAATAAAATATTTTTTCCATCTCCATTTGTCTTTTATTTATGGCCTATCGGAGGTTGAAAAAACAAACGCCCCTCGTATGTTGTAGTATGACGCAAGGCACACTCTGAATATGTAACTATTTTGTTTCAAATGTAAGTCATGTTTGTTTTTAATAGGGACTTAGAGCAGGTACCGGGCGAAGAGGAACGAGAAAAAATTAGAGAGGGGTGTTTGTTTGTATATCTGCTGGTGCTTAGTGACCAAGCATGTAGTCATATCTGCAGTGGGACGTGGTGGAGTGTTTATGATTTGGGAGAAATGTCAAGCTATCCAGCTAGCTGTGCCACCCACGACAACAAGCACTTAAGTGCTCATTAATAAGGGAGTATTGCTGAAGGATATATCAGTGTCAATCTTGGAAGTAGATATATGAGTGTGCAAGTGAGAGGGAGAGTATAGGAAGTCAGTATCATCTACTGATGTCATACATCGTCTTGCAAATAATACAAAAGCAATCGTGGAGCTTGTGATGTCTGAATTAGTAGCTGTGTGTTTCTTTTAATAGAAGGACTTTGTCAAAAAATGCTCCCAATTATTTATTATTATTATTATTTATGATGAATAATATTTTGCATTTAGGAACAAAGCTTGGTAGGAAGAGACAAGAGACACTAGCTGATTGGCCGAGCAAGTCGCCAGGCCGTATCATGGAGGGAGCGCCGAGGTGACTTCGGAACTTGATTGAAAGGGTGAGAATAGAGTTGATTCTATTGAGGACGTTGCATGATCGATTTCCCCTGTAGCGCTCTGTACAAAGAAATTTGTCCTATAAAGAGACATGCTCTATCGAAGCCTGAAATCTCAGTTTAAGTCGTGTGCAGATTAATTATCATTTTGATGAGTGATGCTGAATTAACCGGAGCCCCGAGATTCGAAAACGATTAAGAGGAATTGAATATTGGAGCTTGATTCGTACGTATAATGGTTTCGTTTATTGTTCATTGTCAAGTAACTTAATGAACTTTAATTGTTAATTTCAGTAATTTGGAGAATATGCATATCATTAATTGCTAGAAAATTTTATTGTGCTTAAATGACTCGACTAATTAATGTAGGGCGGGGATGTTATTGCAATATATCTTGATTGTTTGTATTGATTAATGACAAATACATCACGTCCGTGGTCAAATCAATGTCAATTCCTGAATAAATTGCCAACTTATGACATTCTTAGGTTATAGAAATTATTCTAAAATAGTCACCCTACTCATCAAATATTTTAATAATTAAAATTTCATTAGTAATAATAATTAAAACGATTAAACCCAAAAAGTATTGTAACACCTCAATATATGTAAATCAGTACAAAATAGGAAAAATTATGCGAATTACGAAAATCACCATACAAATATAACATCATTGAACAGACACCAATCCCTACGCGAGATTATAACTCCTTTGGATGTTACTCTCGTTAATTACGCAGTATTCGAACCCTTCCTCGTGTGACGTTAGCCACGCCCTAAGTTTTTCCCCGTTTGTTTGCGTAGCGCTGCCCCCGAGTGGTAGGCCGTCCCGCGGGACGCGGCATGACGTGGTTTACTGCCGGTCGTCCGGGCTGTTTCACGGCCAGCGGGGGACACGCCGCCAAGCTGCCTGCTTGCCTATCGACCGACTCCGACCGTAGACTGCACGGGTGGGCCCGGCCACGAACCGCCACTGGCTGCTGAAATGCGAGAAACATGTTGGTTACCTCTTTGCTGTCCCACATAATTTGGATGCCAGAGCTACTTTTAAAACAACTGTGAGTTGTAATATACTTTACTGTTAGTGAAGTGTCTCTTAACTAATTTATACCATATATATTGAGTGAGATTGACTTCATCTGAACTTGATGGTAACTTATGGTTTGTTTGCTAACAGATATGCATTTGAAACTACGCAATGATAAGGGTTCTGTAGGGTCATTTGTTACTTTATAGTATGTGAAAGATGTTTTGTAAAATAATGCCGAAAGAACCTTTAAATATCAGTATATACATTTGAATAGTGGTTTGGTCAAAACTGTATAGCAAAAATATTTCTGGTCATTTTGATATAAAATTGTTGATACGTAGATTCTTAATGCATTTCATTTACTGCTATTCTCTTATAAACTTACATATACGATAATTATATCACAAAGTCCTGTTTCAACGACAAATATTTCTGTTTTTAAGATCCTTCGTTATCGGCTCTATCACACGCTGATACGCTATTTAACGAAGCAGCAGTTGAGATTGGAATGTGGTGCTGCTGCTGCAGATGATATATAGAATTTTTCATTGTCATCAGCATCAGGAAAACTGCACATTCGCCACATATTCGGCAATTGCCACACAGACTTTATTACCAAGTTTCAGCACATGTTTCGGTAAAATTCGGTAGGAACAATATTTTGTACTGCTATAGTTCAAATTATTTTCAACGTCATTTATGATTTTCTTAAGCCCCTTAATTTTATGATTCTTCATTACTTCTCTGTGATTTCGTAGCATTATCAGCGTCGAATAGCGTGTCACCATCACAGCTCTCAAACTGTGAGCACCTCACGGTTAGATGTCTACAACACTTTAGCTTTTGAAAATGTAGCTACCGCATTTCTATTACACCCATATCCATCGCTGCTAACCAGAATATTTTTCAGACATCCGTGGTCACTAAAAATGTCTACTTGGTTCATCCGCCTTTCCGTGTTTATTGGATACGTTATTCGTCTCGCTAATTATGCATCATATCGACTGCCGTACTTAATAGTAAAAAATTATATAGAAATACAGAGAAATGATTGAGTTGCACATCCCATATACTGGAATCGACAGTTTTCATGAATATTCTGATAGAGCCATGAAGAATATTTCCGCAACTTACATCCATGTGTTTAAATTCATAATAAATTTAAGGTTTACTGTCGTGTATCCTCGGGTTTAGCTAGTCGTAATACACAAGTCTGAAGTTTTTATACCGAGGCATAAGGCACTTAAAACTTTCGTGGAATTTCATTACGTATTTGCACATCATTTGGTTTTATGATTGGTGTATTCTTGTGGCTTACTGTGAGCGTACGAAATTTCCACTTCTGTATTCATGATTACAAATCACAGATACACAAGTTTTATTCAGTATCGCCCATGACTAAGAATTCACTAGAGAATCATGCTGTGCGCTCCGACTTAGCAATGTATGTAGTGTTGCTGCAGTGTTGGTTTTGGGTTTTGTGGATTCTGTGTTTCTACCAGTGTCAGGATACGCCTGCCATTGCAGCTTCAGCATTGTACAGGTACTGTGAACAATCGCTATATTGTGAGATAGGTCCAGCGAGGCTTCGGCCTTGAGAATTGACCTGCAACTGCAGGTTAACAAAATGGATTTAGTTTGTGATGAACCCACGTATTAGGAGTCTCAGATGGAGCTCTGTAACGGAATGAATACGACAACCGATACTAGTGACTGCACTCCAAATGCAATTCCTTTTGCATTTTGAGAGAGATGCGAGGAGCTAGTTAAATACCTAAATGAGATCCATGGTCAAAAATTATCAGAGCAAAAGCTAAGAGAGCTAAAGGATAAGTTTGCGTCCTTGGCAGTCATTGCATCTCATATGGAGGAATGACTGAAAGAGTTAATGAACGAAAATAATAGACTAAGACAAGAAATTAAGGAAAGCGGGGGTGTGCAGCCCACACATACCTATGCTACAGTCGCAGATGCTGGTGGAAGGCACACACCAAAAAGTATTATAACCCCAACAGCGACTTGTGCAGTGTTCATTTCTTCTAAAAAAGGGGAGACGCCTAAACAACTGGCGGAAAAGGTCACTACGATACTAAGACCGCAGAAAGATAAAATAAAAATAAACAGAGTCAGGACAAAAAAGCAAGCTGTAATTGTTGAGACAAATACCGCGCAGGATGCAAAGAAAATTCTAGATAACCAGACACTTAATACTGATATGAGATGCGAATTACCCAGGAAGCGGAAGCCGTTAGTTATTCTATTTGATATACCAGTCTCCATCGATACAGAGAAATTGAGAGATATTTTTTATGAGCAAAATTTTGAAGAGAAAGTAGCCAGAATTGATTTCGTAGAAGGTTTCAAACCAAGATTTAAAACAGGTCCGAAAAATAAAGCTACCGTCCATCATGTAGTGGAAGTTTGTGGAAAAGTTAGAACTATGATGTTGGAACACAAAAAAATATTCAATGAATTTTCAGCTGTGACGGCTAAGGATTACATTACTGTGTAAGGTGCTGTGATTGGGGTCATGTCAGCAAGCACTGTCAGCAGGCTGACTCAACATACGTCCACTGCGGTGCAACTGGACACAAGAAAGACCAATGCGAAAAGAAAGACATTGCTCCCGTATGAATTCCATGCGCGAAGAGAGGTAAAACGTGCAAAAAGAAAGGGAAGGAGTGTCTAACCTAACAGATGCTCCTTCAGCGTATGATCAGCCGAATAGATTATGGATAAGCCAGTTAAAACAGCAAAAGGGATTGAAAAAACCCTCATATATGATAAAGCATGGATGGTAATAACAAACAAGAGGAAAAATAAAAATCCGTCACGGAAGCGCAGGGATGTAGAACGAGCGGCAATGTTTAGAAGTAAAAAACAAGGCAGCCGATACTTAGCACCAAAAATGATAGACTCAGCAGTACAGATGGAAGAATTTTCAGAGACACAAAAAACAACGAAAGACGCTGCAGTTCAGACTGAAGAATATGTAGAGACGAAACACATAGCGAAAGACACTCAGACCAAAGATTACGCAAAAATAAAAACCAGACTGAAGGATACAATCACACAAACTATTACCAGCCCTCCTTACCCAGGAAAAAGGCAGGACTTGGTTGGTGTAAAGGGCCTAACTTCGTCGATGCAAGCCCGGCGGCAGCGCAATCAACACACCCTAAAATATCACTGCAAACAAAGTTTGAAAAAAAAGCTGTGTTATATCCCACAAAAATATACATAGAACTTGAGAACACGGTAAAAATTAGCAGACTAGAACAGGAGCATGTATTGGCAATGGCGCTTAGGCACATCACTAGGATGCTGCATCCAACAGGGAAAACAGTCACCTTTCCCCAACATGAAGCAGTGGACAGAATACAGCTCAAGGCCAGCAACATACCGACGGATCCAGCCCAGTTGTTGACGCTAGTTAAAAAGTTAATCAACAACAGAAATGAGATTTTTAACTCGGACCAAATATATAAACAATTTGTGATGACTTATGGAAGGATAGATTCTGCCGCGAAACTCCCATGGCCTCAGAGTAATGTTTACACTAAGCACCCATAGATGAAAGGTACAATAAAAATTGCACAAATCAATGCAAAATGTATGTACAAACATGGTCCTGCATTAGCTAAGGAATCTTGCTGCGCAATATGATTGGAATGTTATCTGTGTGCAAGAGCCTTACTCTAAAGGCGGACAAATACCACACATGCCAGTATCCTCACAAACCACAGTAAGTGGACATAAACCTATGGCAGGAATCATTAAATCACTGGACACGGGCCATATCCCAGCCTACTATATAAAAGAGGACTAAAAGACACAACCTTGTGTGAGTGCGGGGAAGAGGGTACACCAGAACACATCGTCTGGGATTGCACACAAATGGCAGAAGCCAGAAATGAAGGATTTCATGAACTAAGAAACATGCAAAAGGAACAACTATGGCGCAAACTAGACGAAGTGACGCAAAATATAACCAAATTGCAAAAGGAGAGATTCTTGAAACGTTTAGCGACAACAAGAGGAAGGCCAAGTCAAGCCGAATATGAGGTCACATGGTAACACCCGAGAGCAGCCACAAGCGAATGCGTGTCTAAGCGTTCGATCAGCGAATCATATATCGTGCTGAAAACGCAACCAGCTCGTATGCGGACAGGAGTGCTTAAACCATATTAAAGGCTTTAAATGGACCATTTCGCAGTAATACCACTGGAAATTCTATCTACAAAAAGAATTTGCTAAACCAACACTTATATATAGTGTATGTATAAGTTCTTTACTAGTACTCACATGAACTATAGTCCGATGCATAAAATGTGGTCTGACATTGCAATAACATAAATAATAGATAATACTTGCAGTCTCGAGCCTCTTCTGCATATTCTAGCATAGATACATTTATGGACAGAAAATAAGTAAAACATTGTTATCTCTTAAAATATGTAAAAATGTTAATAGTTAGTAATGAGTAAAACTTGTAAATTATATAACCAATAATCTTAAAATAGGAATTTGTTCAAAATTATAATATTGAAAATAAGAAATACAGGCAGTAGATGTTAAACTAATCTAGTTCACCTGTGAAAACGAACAACCTACTAGCCGCATATTAAAGACTCCTTTCTACTGCAATAACATATGTATTATTGAAAATTAGTTCTCACAACCAGTTTTGGAGGTGGCCAGTCTCCCGATGTGCGTCCTTCTCGGTCACTTTGTCTGCCAAAGAGACTGAGAACGTGCGCTATTCCGGGAGATTTGGAATTCGGATTACCGCTCCGATACCAATACTGGAAAATGCTTTCATAGATGGTAGAGTAGTAGATAGTAGTAATAGTTTAGTAATAGTAGCAGTGGTAGACGTACAAAGTGACATAGTGAAATATTAAAAATTATAACCATAAAGTGGACAGGAAACTGCAAACACTATACAAAACTAGAAAACTGTAACAAATCAATTATAACAAAATTCGGCAAGTTTAGAAAGCTATAATATATGTTAACAGTGAAACAATCGTATGTATCGTGCCAACAAGAAAAGACTGTACAGATATTGCTAAAACTATACATAACAAAAATTGAAATTATTCATTGTGGAATTATCTGTTGAAGTATCATATGTAAAACTGTTATGTTAAATTAAGGCCTATTTTAGTTTCTAGATAATAGGCTGTAAAAATGTGTGCTAAATAAAAGAAAAGTCACTAGAGAATAAACTGCTTTTTTTTTTCGAATGGGAGACCATACAATATGCAAAATGGGGCAGGAGTGTTATTATTCTAAAGAATATTGTTATTGAGATGGCATGATAACAATGAGTAATGTAACTGTTACAATCTTTAAGTTTACAAAATCACCGCCAGCGAAGTATTCGTATCAACAATAAAGGGAAAAAATGAGTGGAAAGTTAGCTCCTTGAAAAGTTCTCAGATTCGAACTTTTTGAAAGATTTTTCCACTAAACAAAGGTAATTTTATAGGTGAATTGTGTGGCCATTTGAAACCTCTGTCACTTAGGTGACCGTGTTTCATTCGTGCATCTCTCGGTCGATAAAACCTGAAGCAATATTATTTTAACAGGATTTCATAGCAGCAAACGTAGTTTAAAAGTTTAGTAAGATCATATTATCAAAACCATTTGGAAAACACGTGCTTTATAGTTCTTTTAACGTCAAGCAAAACATATTTTCAGCTTCTTAAAAATTCTAATTTATTATTACGTAGTGAACTTAATTTTTATGATTAATCACACACTTAGATTGAAATTTGTTGATTTAATGCACCAACTCAAACAAAGGAAACTATATTTAATCACTAGCACATCAGGTCTGATGTTATGCTAGGTATAATTTAGTGTAGGAAACTTACGCAGTTGATATAATTTCTTCTTCTTTTATGATGTTATGTTACATTTAAAATACAATTTCGTTCAGAATGGCACTATATGGGAAACGTAGTTGAGTAAAATTTAAGCTGAATGTTTAATAAGTTTAGCTGTTATGTCTCAGTGTAGTAATATGTCAATTTAACATCAGAAATTTTTATGACAGATGTTTTCAATTGGATTTAATCAATGATGTAACTTTAAATTTTTAAAATAAATTTGATTACACGAACTGAACGGCAGATTATTAGGGAGTAGCATTTTTTTACGTTTACGATTTTTTTGTAAAGATTATCCAGATAGGAATATAATGTTATTTTTTAAACTTTCTTTTACTCGCAATCGTATAATGACAGTAATTCAGCTTTTAAATACATGTGTTCAGCAAAATCATTTGGTATCACCTTTCGCATGTAACGAAGAATTAATTATCATGTCAAATTTTGGTATTTGGCTTTCTACTACCCACCATTCTTAATACAACATTTGTCTAGAATCCTTGAAAGCATGTAAATGAGCGTAAGAGAAGTTATAGAGACCGTATCTTTTTGCCTATAAAGGTAGCTAAGAATCATGCAAAAAAAAAAAAATGACTGTCACTCCAAACTCTGTTTACAGCGTGCTGTTAAAAGTTTTTGGCATATAGATTTAGAGTTGAAGGAGCTTTAACTAGTTTTGTTGTCCTCCCTTAAGGCAGTCCTCACTCTACAATTATTGCCACTTATGTAAATAATACAGGGCGTTCGCCGGAAAACGCTACCCACTGTTAGCGCTACAAGGAAGAAACTGCTCCCGGCGAGCGAGCGGTCAGCTTCCGGCATTGTTCGACCGTCGGATCAACAGTGCCATCGTGGACACCCTGCTGGTACCAGTTGCAAAATCTAATCCTAGGCCCCTGGTCTATTTCTGTAATTTTATGCACCCCAATTGTTTTGTACGGCTTTAAGTGAACTAGCTTTGTTACTTTCCAATCTGACGTCTTAGATACGCCTGCCTGCTGCCGTAACTGACTTAATGATTTTTTGGGTGACTGTTCTAGTCGAAAAGCGATATCGTCAATTTTCTCCTCTGTGAGAATACGGTTGACCGACAGTCTCTTTTTGTTAAAAAATTAACCCGTTTCTCTTACTTTTTTAACGAGACGCAGAATTGTTGATTTAGCTGGCAGTAAAGCGCCAGGATATTCACGACGAAATTTACTGCGACACTTTTTAAACGACTTCTTCTTCATCGTAGAGAAATATTCTTTGTTGCAAACTGTAACGTACCATAATTTTACTCACACTGAAACACGGTACAGATTAGTAAGAGTATGAAGCCCCAAACCAGCTAAACCGCAAAGAAACGTTTATTTACAACACTGTTGGGGCAGCGGAGGTGTTAACAGTGCGGTGATTCACGGCGCCGTGTGGCGGGAGTTGCTGGGGCCACTGTCCCAGCAAGTTGCCGACGGCAACAGACTGGGAGGGTAGCGTTTCCCGGCGAACGCCCTGTATTTATATAATAAATAATGTATGTCTTCGAATTATTTAAACAATTATGTCTTTTTATCATTAGCTCCAATAAATAAATTAATATCCTTTGCATGTAGCATCAAACACATCCATTAACCCGGCTCAAGGGAGACAGTGTCACCTTCCTTATTCTCCGCTTTGCTAATTCTAGTCTGGCGCATCTACCTTGGAAGCATGAGCATCTTAGCTCCAGTAGGTCTGAGTGACAGTACGGCTAAGTCCAGGCAAGGAACCAGTCCCATGGGTTATAATGTGGAACCCATGTCCAGGGTTACGGCAGAGAAGGAGACGTTCGGAATGGAGGAAGGGGCTACCCTTTCCCCGGGCAGAGGGGTGAAGAGATTTGGAAGCGGACACCACTGCCTTGTGGCGAAGAGGGATCTTCAAAGGCTAAGGAAGTAAACCCCGAAAGATAAACCTCAACTATGTTAGGCCTAAAAAAACCAACAGTATGAGTATAGTTGACTGCTTTAAAATATAAAGGAACAAGCCTCGGATTTGGATACGAAGGTAGATGGATATTAAGCGCTGGAGAGGCTTTTGTCCCAAGCAGACTCGCCCAGTGCTTGGAAACTGTTAAAGATAATATTGATGATGAAATAAATCAACAATCAATAATAATACTATTATTTTTTTCATTTTGAGTAAATCTGAAGTTACATTTACAGCAAGGTTTATACGGACCGTAAGTTTTCTATTAGTGTCAAATGAATTTTCAGTAACTATAACTTTGTCCGATAATACTATGGAAGCTCAAAATATTTGAATAAGCCATGATTTATGCTTCATTAATTGTTGCTCTGAATACTGCGTCATCAGTTTTTCGCCAGAGGGAAATAACCATCTTTAGCACACAAGCACAAATAATGGTGTAAAAAAAGCAGCTGAGTTTATTTGACCGCAACCTTTATAAGCAACAATAAGGTTTTTGTAGTTCCATTTTTGGCTTTTTATTTTATACAGAGCTGTGCAATCTCACTGTTTATCTTACGCGTGGTTGAAGACTGGCTATTAATTTTACATCCTGCAAATTTTCGGTTGGCGTTCGCTATTAGTAACGTGGGCCGTGCTCCGGAAGTCAGCGCGGCTGGACGGCGGCTCCATGTAATTGGCCAACACTCGCAAACAGTCGGTCTGTCGGCCAGACCGCGGTAAATATTTATGCGAGCACAGCATCCAGCTGCAGGAGGTTTTTAGCATTTTGTAATTGCCGAACCTGAGCCTGTAAAAAGGTCAGGCCAGCCGGACTCGTCTGCTCCGCAGGAAACTGCATTAGTGATGTTGTTATTGGACGGCCTGACGTGGGACCACTGAACTCTCAGTGCTCTGGACAAACACAATGCAGCGTAAGCGACAATCATGTTCTAACATTCTGGAAATTTATTAAAAAAATATTATTTCTGCATACATGAAACTAATTATTTAACAGATGGTAACTTGATTTTTTTTTTTTTTTTTTTTTGCTTATGGCTTTACGTCGGGGAAAGGTTTAGAGACAAAGAATTCGGCCATGACCTTTTGAAGGAAGCATCCCGTCATTCGCCTGGAGTGATTTGGGGAAACCATGGAAAACCCAAACCTGGATGCCTCGACAGGGATTCGAACCCGCGTCCCCCCGAATGCGAGGCCGGAGCGTCATCGCTCTCCCACCACGGTCGGTTGTAAGAATATGAAAGCTGAAAAGTGTGACCTAGTTGAAATATATGTAAAACTATGTATAATTTTGTATATGAGGTTACAAAAGTGGAGTATTTATTTAGCTGAGTTAAAAATAAATATTGTTAGTGCTAGAGTTGTGTGGGGCGGCAGTAGGAAAGGGAGCATCCGTTATTGTAGAAGCGAATCAGTATCATATTATCAATAAAAATTCTTCCTCTAACTGCTGATGTTGTATTTATGAAGCAAGTTTCCAATCAGTTATGTCTTACGAAATATGTTTTTGTGGTAACCCTTTACAAAGCAATAAACTCTTCATTAGCACATAAAACACTATCAGAAAAACGTGCACAGTAAAACAAATAACTTGTTGGATTGTATTCTTTAGAAAGATAAATATTCTCTCAGCATCTATATCCTGTCATGTGTTTTTAATTCAGGATTTTTATATTTTTTAAATCAAATTCCCAAATACGTGGTTTTAAATCAAGGAATAAAAATAACTTCCATGAAGCTCATGCATCATTATCATGAATATAAATGGATGGTAGTAGTCATATATCGAGTATTTAAGAACTTGGTCCCTATCAGGCTTAATCTGTTAGTTTGTACTTTCTCTTAACAAATACCTAACACTACTTCAACTGCAATCCATTTTTAGTATCCAGCCTCTTTCTCCGCAGCTTTACAAAACAATGGACTGAAGAGATTGCTATCTTTTTCATTATGAAGCGGTAAGAAACAAGGAAGAAGGAGAATTTGTCCAATAATTCCACTCATTCTTGACTGTTTTTTCTAACTTTCGCAAAATAGTATATAATAGGTTCCGGCCATTGATACTAATTAGTGCACGGTAAATGTAAAGTTCTAAAAGTCGTCGTTAATCAGATGTTTATTATACTTAAAGCAATAACATGCAAAATACATAAAAAATACATGTTCCTTCAAAAGTAATGTTAGAACTTTAAGTTGGAACTATACTGCTAAGTAGTGGACACGAGGCTTATTGATCAACTACAGTCTCAACATACAAAACACCCTGAATGCATTATCAATATATATAATAAACATAATACCGGATAATGCTTTTTGCTGTTGACGTTTTATGACAAATTAAGGACCTTTGTTTCGTGATAACTTGTGGTTAGCGTTTGCTTCTTCACGTTTGCTAATTTGTTTCTTTGAACATACTTTTATATTTCGTTCTGTCTCAATACTAAGTAATCGCTTGTTGTGGTGTAATTTATGGTTTGTACAATAACACATGTATTCTAAAATTCTATCGTCAGTATAAAATATTTAGCTTCATATTAAATTTAGTATTTGTGTGTAATAATATCCAATTATTTGTTTTAGTCCTTTTACAAATTTCATAAGTTTCCAACAATGGTCGACCAATAAAACGGATGGATGTAATGTATTCACACAACCCGGTCGGAACGTCACTAATATATTGTTTTACATAGCAAGTTGACATTTAGTATCATAAGGAATGGCACAGAATCTTCGGATCAAGCAGTAACAAAGACCCACAAAAACATACGGTGGTGTAAGTAATATTTGAGGTAATGATTTAGGCTGACATTATCACAAGTAATGGATATTCTTGTTGAAATTACTGAATCAGAGATGCTCTTAAATTTAATTTCCAGTTAATTTCATATCTGAGTTTATGAGTTATGTATATTATTCTGAAAAGTACTCTGAACTGTTCATTTTAATTATTATCGTTCTTCCTGTCGATTGAATCTTTAAAGCAACAGACTAGCCCCCTGTATCTGCTGACCTCCTATCATCCACTCACTTTCAGCCACGTTGAACCTGACCGAGTGTGTAATTGCATCGGTGTAAAAGTTTGCTACTTTACTGCTCAATTAAAATTCAATTTCTCTCCTGATTTAGCGATTACACCGTTCCCAACCAGTCGGTTGGAATATTAATCGCGTGACGGGCTTAAAGCTTAGCAGGCCAGGTTGAATTTACCGACGATACAAAAAACAGGGAAATACCGAACCGGTGAATTGTTCGATTTGGTTGTTCCGCCATTACTTTCAGCGCCTCCAAGTGGACAAGTGACAAAAAGAGAACGATTTATCGCTTTGAGCCACGGCAGTAACGGACATGGAAATTCTGAATTCCATTGTCTCTTATCTCAACCCCAAATGAACGTGGATACAAATGAGATACAAGAGCTAAAACACAGTTAACACATCGTTGGCTAAATGATTTTAAATTTTGTTAATTCCACCGAGTTTCACACATTCGGCTAGTGATTGTCTACCTAAAAGAGGAACGAGGTAATATTCAATGGAGAGATTGTTCAATTAAACTATTTTTTTTATTTTTCACACCCCAATTTTTTAGCATTGATGATGTACGCCTCATGTCTTTTAAATCTTAATTAATAATAAACGAAATTCTGTTTTTATAGAATGTGTATATAGTTAGAGTGTACGAAAATGATTTTCCGATCAATTTAATCAGCAATTACAGTGAACAAAATCTAAATTTCTTTAATTTCAGTGGAAATTTTATTACATTACTGTATTACAGTTGTTTTAAGACGTTTAAAAACCATTTAATTCAATTGAAAACTCTTTACTTACGGCATAAATTTCTTAGATAATATGTATTTTCATTTCTTCTGTCTATAATTTTGAATTCGACTGCTTTATAACTGTAAGAAGCTCTTTTCTTTGTACCTACTCCAGCTCCTGTGTTTGATATCCGTAAGTGGATTCCCGACACTTAATAAATATTTCAGTAACAATTGTGACCTTTACATCCACCGTGTCTTGTGGTTTGAGGTAATGATCAGCCTTGACATTCTGAAGGACTCAGGTTCGTTCCCCAATCCGTACACCCAGATTTCGGTTCTCAGAAATCACTCCAAGGTATTGCCGGGTACAGTTTCTTCAAACAGAATGCTTCTTCCATTTAATTGTGCACGATCCTCTTACGACGCTAATGATTTCGGCATCGATGAGTTGTAAAGCTCTAATAAAAATAATGATGAGAATGTTTCCGATTGATACTCCCAGGTATTTTCATTTAATACCATCCGTAAGCAGTTCTCCATTTTCCGCCGAATCAAACAGTGGCCTCTATTTTTTTAAACTAATTTTGTGTATTATGTGTACCGATCCTGTTATTCGAGAGGACACGGGCCTGAATTTCCGTCCGGCCCTCATGATTTCGGTTTTCTATGGTTTTCAAAAATCACTCCATACAAGTGACGCGATGGCTCCTTCAATAGTCCATGGACGAATTCATTCCAGTTCCAATAATGAAGTCAACAACGATGAGGCGTAAAACCGGAAAAACAGGCGTGTGTATCAGTGTGCACACACGCAATAAGTGAGACTTCTTTTCTTTTCTTGTTTTTTTGTGTTTATGTGTGTGTATTTTTCCTGCGTATTTTTTCTGTATACTTTTTTATTTTCCTTTCGCTTTTGAATGGAAGAACAATTATTGTAATTACATTTGTACAATAAATAGGAACTTTTTCCAAGTTCCTATTGTAAACAAATTAAAATTATTAAAAATTTAAAGCACCATTCACTACATTACAGAACATTATTTCTATCCTGTATTTTGTTTTTATAGCTTTTTATCGGAGAATGTGGGTCAAATTTGCACCGCGGTACTGTGAATGTATTATTGTGCTAGTTTAGTCCACTTGAAGGTCATAGTGAAGGTGTATGATAAAGTTAATTGCAATAATTTATGCTATTTGAACTATGAATCCTGAAATAGAAAATGTTGTTATTTCACGAAATGTAGTTTGCGACGCATTTCGTGCGTTTAGGTGTTTTTGCATCGTTTGATTTTGTGCCGGCAATATTAGCAAATATTGTGGTTACGTTAAAATGGATCTAGGACTAAGATACACACTGAAGAGCCAAAGAAACTGGAATAGGCATGTTACTGCAAACACAGAGATATCTAAACATTCAGAGTACGGCGCTGCCGACGGCAACGCCTATATAAGACAAGTGTCTGGCGAAGGCGTTGGATCAGTTACTGCTGCTACAATGGCAGGTTATCACGATTTAAGTGAGTTTGAAGATGGTGTTATAGCCGGCGCACGAGAGGTGGGACACAGCATCTCTGAGGTAGCGATGAGGTGGGGATATTCCCGTACGACCATTTCACGAGTGCACTATGAATATCGGGATTCCGGTAAAACATTAAATCTCCGACATCACTGCGGCCGGAAATAGATCGTGCAAGAACGGGACCAACGCCGACTGAAGAGAATCGTTCAACGCGACAGAAGTGCAACCCTTCCACAAATTGCTGCGGATTTCAACTCTGGGCCATCAAAAACTGTCAGCGTGCGAACCATTCAACGAAACATCATCGATATAAGCTTTCGGGGCCGAAGGCCCACTCGTGTACCTTTGCTGAGTGCACGACATAAAGCTTTACGCCTCGTCTGAGCCCGTCAACACCGACATTGGACTGTTGACGATTGGAAACATGTTGCCTGGTCTGACGAGACCAGTTTTCAATTTTATCGAGAAGATGGACATGTTGGGTACGAAGACAACCTCATGAACTATTGGACCCTGCATGTCAGTAGGGGACTGTTCAAGCTGGTGGAGGCTCTGTAATGATGTGGGACGTGTGCAGTTGGAGTGACATGGGATTCCTGATTAGTCTAGATATGACTCTGACAGGTGACACGTAGGTTCGCATCTTGGCTGATCACCTGCATCCATTCGTGTGCATTGTACATTCCGACGAACTTGGGAAATTCCAGCAGAACAATGCAACACCCCCACATGTCCAGAATTGCCACAGAGTGGCTCCAGGAACACTCTTCTGAGTTTAAACACCTCCGCTGGCCACCAAACTCTCCAGACATGAACATTATTAAGCACATCTGGGATGTCTTGCAATATGCCATTCAGAAGGGATCTCCACCCCCTCGAACTCTTATGGATTTATGGAGAGCCCTGCAGGATGCATGGTGACAGTTCCCTCCAGCACTACTTCAGACATTAGTCGATTACATGCCACGTCGTGTTGCGGCACTTTTGTGTGCTCACTGGGGCCCTACACGATATTAGGCAGGTGTACCAGTTTCTTTGGCTTTCAGTGTAATTCTTATAGCATAAAGCACGGAGAATTTAATTATTATTAGGAATTGATAAGCTGCTCTCATGAGCACTATGCTAGTCGCGACGTGTAACATATTCTTGAGCAACTTGGACATAATTATCTGATACAGTCAGTTTTCGTTAGTTCCTAGCTTCTAAGCCCGGTAAAAATGAGGAAGAAGTGCAGGTTTTCTGGCTAATGACTTAAATAATTTTTAAAGGGTTAAAACATTCCCTCTGTTATAAAGACGTTTCCTGGGTGTCGTGATCAGGGTTTTCCATAGTTTTCCATGGTTTTCCCGGATCACTCCAGGCGAATGCTGGGATGGTTCCTCACAATAGCCCTTGGACGCCTCCTGGCGTATCCTGTATATTCCTTCCAAACCATTATCCTTTCGGATAGGTGACTCAAAGAATAATAACTGCACTTATCTTCGAGTATCAGTATTTGCTACTGAAGCTCGGAGAGATAAAGAGATTAATGTCTCACATTCGACAGCAGGTAACAAATGAAACTTCCGCCCTTGAGAGAAGACGCAGACTAAAACTATCTCCTTTGAGATGAGACATTGAATAAATCGTACACAAGCGTTTTCGTGCAACTTGACGTCCCTCGGCGACCAATCGTACCATGTCCCTAAATTTCACTTTGCAGTAACAGCTACTTGGCGCACACCATTGGAGTCTGTGTGTGATATTAGCCTTTGCATGTGGTAGCTGTGGGTGTGTGGAAGATATGGTGGTTGAAAGTGGTCGACCTGTGGTGTGTTCATATTTCGAACAAAGTGTTCTAAAAAAATCTTCTAGAATATTCTAGAATGTTATTGAATAAACTAAAATTTTCCAGGATGTTCTAAAATATCATTTTTCAATTATTAACACCTATAAATAATTTATATGCGACATATTTAGTGTGTAAATCGATTTTGACTGGACTCTCACTGGCGGGTTGCTGATTTGGCAGGGAGTAACATTGGTTATTTTTTATCCCGGAAATATTCAAGGTCTCATGCAAAAACATAAAAACCTTAAAAATTCATGACAAACATGAACGAAATCTTGGGCAACTCTGATGCCAGACTACGATTCGCTGTCTTCGCTCCTTCAGCCTTTTGTTATCCATCCACTAACACTCCCACGTGATCGGGTATTTCCTCTACTGCCATCTGATTTTTCAACTCCGTTGTTATGTTTTATATAAGGAAAATAATCCCGAGATCCACGATATACCTCACACAAAATTTATGGAAATGTTTGACATTTGTCCTTCCCTTCAGTCGTTCAGTTAGTATTTCTGTGCTTCGTATCGCAGGACAAATTCTCCAACAGTCAACTATCTTAAGCTTTCACTGTGGACATTGACTCTAACCAGCAAGAGAGAATTGGACGTATTCATTCAACTGTTTCACCATTTTCACTGCAAATAGATGGTTGTCTAAAAATGTGCGGGGTTGTGTATGAAACAGAATTTAACACTTAACTAACTGGTTACAATTTGAAATAGTTAGTTATGAGGTTACAAAATAAATCACTGTTTTTAAGTCATAATGGAGTAATAATGGTTCAGTAAATTGAATGAAGATTCGTCCGTAAAACGCTACCAGCTGTTGTGAGTTGTTGCTGTATTCTGGATATAGATTAAATTTCCCAAGAAAGATTTCAAAGAAACAAACTAGATAGCTGGCTTTCATTCTTGTAGTAAGTATCTGTCGCCACAGGATACGTTGGATAGTTATGCGGCAACACTGCTACTTTATTGCTTGCAAAAGCTGTTTCCGAATTGGAAATACTTTGAGTTGAGAAGTTGTGGGGTTACATTGTTTTCATGCAGAAAAACAATTGTAATATTGAACATTGGCAAATACGACTTGTGCGTCAATGAAACATAGAAATAATCTTTTGTTCTAGCGATACCGCACAACTTTCGGATGCAAATTATTAAAGCCAACGCTCTCTGAATCCGTAAGCGCATACAATCACACACAGTCAGAATTCTATAATCTTATAGGCATGAGAAAATTTAGTTTGCTGGTATCGTTCTTCTCTGTGGTTCGCCATATCATATTTCTTGTGTGGGATAATCATTCTTCAAACTAAATAACTTCTAATAGGAAAATTGATTTCTGAACATTAAGTAATTCTCTTCCCTACTTGAAACATTGGGTTGCAGTACAACGATATGATGGTACTAGACGTATTTAATCTAACTGAATTTACCATTTACAGTCTGAAATAAGACGATAAGTTTCCACCACCATCTTGAACTTTGTGCGGCAGCTTTGTCGTCAACCCTCGATTGCCGCTGCTTCTGGTTGGTTGGAGGTTTGCTGTAATGGCGTCCTCGCAAAGGCACGGGAGCCAAATAAACTAATTTAGGGGCAGAGTTTCTCATTTACATAGAAATTTATTGCCCTCATACGACCGAGAGGGTGGCGTCGTAAAGCGCCTTCGCTGCCCACGTTCCTCGCACGTGGGTCCCACCCGACTGCCCACGTGCGCTCAGAGGTGGTGGACATTGGAATAACAACCTGCTGTCACCTGGCACAAACAAGTACTGAGTGTCAAGTGCAGATAAAATAATGTCAAAAAAATAAAACAATTTTTAACTGAAATTTTTCTGACTTGGATAAAACAACTCGTGAAGAGTATTTTACATAGAAAAATAACGTGTGTGTTCTTATTGATTTGTGTACAAATATTTGCGAAAATTCTTGTATATTGTATTCGTGATGGACAGACCTTTCAGGGGGACGTCAACGAAGATAGCTCGTCGTTGTGTCGGACACGTCGCTGGAGAGAAAAATATGTCTAGATTTATGAACAGTAAGAGAGATGTTATGGCCTGTATGATGAGCATTTAAGAATATAAATACATAAGTCTCTCGTAAATTTTCTGAGTGTAACTAAGAACGAGAGTTGGTAATCTTATAACGGCAAAATTTCTGTGTCCGCGGCTGGCTGATTGCTCGTGGAGCTGATTACATGAAGCTCCTGGGAACTCAGTGTTAGTTTCGGAAGCTACTCTTTCAAAATATACGTGAACCAATACAAAGGAATTTCGAGTTAGCAGTGTTCCCGCGTTAGAGGATAGAGAAATCATGCACGGAGGTTCCAACGTCAGTTTTGGAGAAAGACAGCAATGTGAAACATAGGACGCTCGATATTTTGACAGAGAAGAGAGAAAAAGTGACTCTATGGCAGTGTTTCCCAACGTGGGGCCCACGACCCACGGGGGGCAATTTGGTTTTTTTAGGGGGGCAATTTAGAAATTGACTTGATACGACTTTACCGCTTTCTCTTCGGGTTATTTAAATGCAATGCTAGATATGGGTACAAAATATAGCAAAAAGCAAATTCTTAAAGCAGTGCTGTAAATAATTATTAGATATAGTTTCGTTTGATGTTAGCAAAATATATCATCTGGATGATTTGAGTCGTCAGCTTGACCTTTTTGGGATTCACCGCGTAATGTTCCGCCTGTCTCGGAAACCCGGACCTTTTAAAACGCGCCAATAACTCCCTTGTTCGTGATTTTTCCATCTTCATATTTAGCCGAATCTGGATTTAGTGCAGTAAATGATTTACTGATAAAAAAAAGAAATCGACTGGATATAACACAACGTGGAGACTTGAGATTAAAGCTTACTATTTTGGAGCCTAATATAAAAATTTCTATGTAGCAAGCATCAAGTGCAAGGATCACACTAAATTACCAAAATAAATCTTTATTAATAATCTTTTGAATTTTATTATTTCATTATATGTTTTTTTAATTTTACTTACTGTGTTTTATGACAATATTAAAGTGTTTTCTTTCAAATACCATCGTATATGAGTTTCTTTAATAACAAATAATTTTTTTATTAAAAATTATGTATGGGGGGGGGGGCAAAAAAATTGTTAAAAGTGGGACATGACCCAATAAAGGTTGGGAAACACTGCTCTATGGTGTAGTGATGATGTGACTGGAATTTAGGAGTAGAGGCTGATACTGATAATTTGATCTCCGAATATAGATAAGCAGGGTCATTGTAATACTTCGTGGTGACCGGCCGGAGCATCTACTTGCGTGCTGGGTCTGGCGATATAGCGAGCCACTGCCGGCGAATGGAGAGGTGACGGCTCCGCAAGATTTTAATAGACAGTAAAAACATATAATTAACAGACGAGATGCTAGAACTGCAACTATTTTATACGCACGAACTGTAAAAGAAATTATTTTGTATATGCGACAAGAGATTAACATAGCCTCAAGGTAAATGTTAAGTCTAATCTTATTTGAATCATATTTTAATCATGATATTTAGTTGCTAGCTTGATGTCAATTAATTTGTTTTGATTTGTGATATCCAAATTTCGTTAATGGCATTCATTTTCTAGCCTGATAGTTATCAATATTTTTCGTGATCTATGGAATTTGATACTACATTCGTGGTGTTTCTTTGCAAGCATGGTCTCGAATGTTATATTCCTTCACCAATGTAATGCAGACAAATATTTCATTAATGAAAATTAAGCGTGTCAATTTGGTATAGTTGAACATACTATATCCAAAGTGAATCAATAAACAATATTGCTTAGTGGCGGTGATTTGATAATTAAATAAACTTTAATTTCTAAAGAGATATTTGTCGCTGCAATACGTATTAAATTAATAATTAAATAAGAATCTCGATTATATATATATAAGTTATGAGTGGTGTTGTTAGTACCCCCATTGGGTGCCTCCCCAGGTGGCGGATAGGGGAAAGCCTCCTAGATATAGGTGGTACTGGGGAAATAAAATACCCAGGGCGGACCAAAAACTAACAAACAACACAATCCCACTGGTGTCTGTTCGGGAGCCGACGGCCAGTGGTCGAGTCGTACACCTGTGATCTCAACTGAGGTCACCACAAAAACCAAATTTCAACTTGAATGCATGATGGAAGAGAAGATCATAGCATCACTACCCCAGGCACCAGCCAATAGGCTGGATTCACCTGATCATCGGATCTGGGGGATCAGGGACACCATGCGGAGAAGAATCGGAGCTTTTCAAAAACTCTTCATACTCTCAAAACTAAACGGAAAAACTTTATTGGTACAATAAATGTGAACACCCTTGCCAAAACAGGTAAATTAAAACAACTCACCAACACCCTGGAAAGATTTGACTTGAAAGTCACAGCACTCCAAGAGACAAGATTCACGGATGAAAGACACTTTAACACAGAGAATTTCAGAATCTACAAGGGCAAACCTGCCATAAAAGTTAATGACAAACTACCACTTTTGGGAACTGGATTCGCCGTACACAATTCCGTACTCAACTCAATCCTTGACTTCACTTGTCCCAACGAGAGAGTCTCCCTGCTTTCAATAAAATCAGCTAATAAAGTTTACACCCTTATCAAAGTACACGCCCCTACAAATCAATACAACAGAACCGACCCTGAAACTGTGGACACTTTCTGGGAAACTCTGAAAGAAACAACCACTAAAATACCAAGACACCATGTGTAAATTTTGTTAGGTGACTTTAATGCACAATTAGATAAATAAAGGAAATTCAGAGATATTACAGGCCTCCATACCAAACACAAACGTACCAACAGGAATGGTGAAAGATTAATTGACTTCTGCAGAAACTTCGGACTTAAGGTTATGAGTACACAATTTAAAAAACCCACACACAAATTAACCACGTGGAGATCACCCAGTCTTAGACACGATGAATATCAAATCGACCATGTTGCAATTTCCAAGAAAAACGCAAAAGAAATTCTTAACGTCAGAACTCGTAAAGGGGCCTTTGAATCTGATCATCATCTTCTCCAAATAAAAACGAAATTCCAACCCAATAGAAGGCTAAAACGTCCAACAAGGATTATTAGACCAGATCCGGAATACCTAAAACTCAACAAGGATAAAATCATTACGCAAATTAATCAGGGGAAATCAGCAGACTGGAAAGGACTAACACAGGAAATTCAGGAAGCCATGAAATTAGGACAACCCCCTCGCATCAGGAAACATGGCTGGTGGAATGCGATGTGCGATCAAGCAGTCGACAACCGAATAACGGTCTGGAAAAAATTTTACAGTAACAAAAATGAGAAGAATTGGGAGAACTTCCTTGAAACTCAAAAACAGACTTCAAAAATAATTACGGAGAAAAAAGTAGATATGACAACAAAAAACAACACAAAATTCAGCAGGATATCACCAAAAATAATACAAGAGATTTCTATAAGACCTTTAGAGAAAACCTACAGGGGTACCATGTGCCAACCTTGTGCTTTAAAGGGTCTGATGGCTCACTGGAAACCAATACAAAGAATAACTACAAACTTTTAGCTCAATATTTCTACACCCTTCTTAATTGCGAGTCACCCCACGAAAATCTAGATGTCACCGTTCCAGCATTCACACACCCGAACTCAAAGGCCGCAGATCTTAAAGAAATTACTGAGTTAATCAAACAGCTCAAAAACAAAGCACCAGGAGAAGATGGGATCATCGCTGAACTCTGGAAACTGAATGATCCTACATTAACGCAGAAACTTCACCATTTAATTTCAGACATATGGACAGCAGAACAAATACCAGATGACTGGAAATGCGCTCTGATCCACCCGTTACACAAAAAGGGCGACAAGCTGGACATCAACAACTACAGAGGAATCTCTCTGCTCCCAGTTGCTTATAAAATTCTCTCTAAAGCACTCTTGAACAGGTTAGAACCTCAAGCGGATCCAGTAATTGGCGAATACCAGGCCGGATTCAGGAAAAGTCGATCATGTGCTGAACAGATCTGGAGCTTAAAGACAATATTACAAATGAGAAAGTGCAGAAATACAGTAATTACATTCATCGACTTCAAAAAAGGATATGATTCAATAGACGGTAAATCCCTCTTTAAAATCATGGAAGAATTTGGGATTGACTGCAAGACTCTAAAAATAATAGAGCAGACACTTACAGGAACAACGTCCAAAGTGAAATTCATGGGGGAAGTCTCAGAGCCCTTCGAAATTAAAACTGGAGTCCGACAGGGGGATGGGCTATCCCCAATCCTCTTCAATATGGTTCCGGAAAAGATTATCAGGAAATGGGACCTCACATGAAAGGCATCCAGATTGATATCAAGAAAGAAAACCGAATTAGACTTAAATGCCTTGCGTTCGAAGACGATATTGCAATAATCACAAACAACAGAACTGAAGCGATTCACGCAGTGAAAAAAATACATGGAATAGCACAAAAAGCCGGATTGCAAATATCTTATGAAAAAAACCAGTATTTGGAAAGAAGACCAGAAAATAAATCTCCCTTAATTCCGAAATACGGCAAAATTGCTCAAGTCGCCCATTTTAAATATCTGGGTGAAATTATACAATCCTCAGGGCTAAACCGAATCACCAATGAACACCAAGCTTCAGAGGGCCTACAGGCTAACGTGGAACTACTACAACAAGAAATGCATTTCAGTAGATGCAAAATGAAGGCATTATAAAACAGTGATTCTTCCAGAAGCAACCTATGCAGCCGAAACAATAGTAATTGATGGTCATTCCAAAATTAAAGAAATACAAAAACAGGAACGAAAAATTCTGAGGAAGATATATGCGGCAATAAATAGAAATTGCATTTGGATGAAGAGGCCAGGGAATGAACTCTATCAAAAGATCAACACAATAACAGAAGAAATCAGAAAGCGTCGTGCTAAGTTCTACACTCACATCTACAGGATGGAAAACACTAAAATAGCAAAGAAATTACTTGACATCGTAACAAAGAGTAAATGCTGTACGGAATGGCTAAAAGAGGTCCAGAGGGACCTACAACAGATCAACATAGAAAATCTCGAAGACCGCATTGAGTGTCATAAGAAGATCACAAATGCCAATTTAAAGCAAAGAACAACACGACAACCTGGAAAGAAATTGACAGATAAACGGAAGAGAGAGCACTCCTAGAGGATGAAGAGATTTTGGGAAGAAAAGAGGAAAAATAGTTGAAGATTAAATCGTGATTTCAAGTTCAATCGCTCTCCTAAAGGGGAATACTCGCAAATAATAATAATATAAATTATGAGCTCGTAATACAAGGTTTGCTGAAACCATTAATTTTTCCTTTTCAGCAATGAAATGCATGTTATCGTATCACTGGAATTATAATTGCAGTAAAATCTGAGCATCGTTATACACTAACGCGATTTGTTGGATATTATGGAAACAATCAAGGATCGGTACGGGCGTCGAATCCATCTGCTAAACGGAATATGAGGACTCACGTCACCTACAACATCATATCGGTTAATAGAAGGAACAGTATCTCGTTGTGGTTTAGGCTTACATGCCTATGAAAACGTACCGGGACTACATATTGGAAGAGTTATGTGTCTACACGGAGTAAATCTAAATCTCCAGGTATCAATCGAATGTTTTGTTGAACGATAGTTAGTATAAAATAAAATTAAAGTTTTGACCAAATAAATCAAATTATTCCCAAAGTCTTCAGCACTGCCTGACGTTCGGTACAAGTGCTCACTTAGTCGTTATCAACCAAAGTTTTAGCTCCTTGCAGCTAAGGTTGAAGCAGAAGTCATCCAAGGAAGTAAATTGAATATCTATTATATTTCCTGCAAAATTAATTACAGAAGAAGTAAGAAGATTTAGTTATTTCGCACAAAACCTAAAGGATGCCAAGATTAACACAAATGAAAAGAGTTTTGTTTAAAAAGAGAATTGTTTAATTTTACATATTGACACAGAACTTAAAAATGCCTTTCAAAAATTGTATATATGGAGCTTGAAGGTTTAAGGAATTGAAACTTGGACATTATAATACCTGAATGAAGAAAATAAAGCATTTATAATGATGTACTTTATGCGAATGTAGAAAATTAAGTGAATTTTTATACAGTCAGAAATGCGTATGTCCTCCAAGTGATGGATATGGAAAGAAGTTACTGAAAAATCCCCCCAAAAAATGGTGTATCACGTTTTAAAACATGCGGGATTGGTTAATTTGTTACTAGAGGAAAAAATCAGTACGAAGAAACAGATAACTGGATATGTATATCGCAATCAATATGTTGAGACGGGACAGATTAGCTAAGAATAGCAAGAGATGAGCCAGTCTAGAGACTGATAAAAGTAGAGAGAAACGAAAGAAAAAGCAAAACAATTAGAAATTTGTAAAATAGTTAAAAGGAAATTTCGTGAGGAAACACTGTCAAATGAAGTGTCTATAAATATATTGAAGTTTTCAAACATAGCAGAGAATGAGTCACGAAAATATCACGCTCTTTATCCATGACGACAGAGGAAAACAATAATCATGGAATACGTGAGCAATCCGCAAGAAATTGCCTGTATATGGGAAAGATAAAATATTCTATAGAAAATAACATTACGTAAGTTTCGGTAGTTGTTTTATGTCATTTTTTGATAAAAAATACATTAAATTATAATTCTCAATACGCCATAATAGTTTTCTTGTATAGTACAGTTTAGTAAATACTGCTTGAACGAAGCGCAAATAATAAAAGAACACGATCGTTGAAAGAGTAACTGTGATAAGCGTCAGAACAGGAAGGAAAAAAAAAAAATCTCATAAACTATTGAAGAAGACTTAAGAAAGACACAAATACAAAGGGTGAAGAATGATATGAATCACTGACGTGAGTTTTTTGTTGCTCCAAAATGACAGACCCGAACGTTACCGCTCAATAATATATATTAAATTTAAATATATGTTTAAATTTAAAACTAAGTATTTTCTCGCTTCTGGAAATGTTTATCATGATTTCAGCGAGGGAGGAGCATCGTATTATACGGAGGAATCGTAAGGGCCACCGGTTCGATTCCGGCCCCGGACATGATTGTTTTTAATTAAGTGTTATGTTCGTCTTGTGCTGCCCTCAATGTATTGTCTACAATATTATGATTAAAGCCTGATAGAGAGATTGGTACTAAAACAAATTGGAGCTGGCTAAATGGTCGCAAAGACCAAAGGCAATTTTATCAAAAAAAATAATAAAATAAGTTTGTTTTTCCTCTGTCTCTTGCCGGCACTGTGCGACATTGCAATCAAAGGTAGACCTGCATATAAACAACCCACTTGAATGAAGTTGTGAGTAACAGCTTGTGTTTAATAAGCAGTTGATTCGACAAGAACGATTTTGCTTTTAAATATTTTCTTCGAAAAATCGACATATTAATTATTAGCTGCTTTTTCTTAATTAAATTGTGTTCGAAGTAGGTTTTTCTTACACTCTCTGTACAGCGATACTTTTTTTACTAAGAAATATCAATATTACGTCATTTTTAAAATTATGAGCGTTATTTGATGATAATTGTACTTAGCTAACGAAGAAAAGAATTGCTAAATTACTGCGTTTAGCAAATAATTTTTGACGGGATTACAAGTAATTTATATTCGATGTAGATACTTGAAGTCATTGCTATAATATAATCGAAGAAATGATCTGCCGAAACACTGAAATAAAAGTTTATACTGCGTTTAAATTAAGGTATTAATTATTAGTTGTTTTTATTACTGATGTCACCGTGTAAGTCATTTGTAAATATTTCCAGTGGTCATTATTTTAACTTATGGCTTTACGCCTTGTCGACGTCGTGGTCATTTGAGGCGGGATGGGATTGGGGGTCAAGGAACGGGATTTAATTCGGCCATGTCTTTTGGAAGGAAGCATCTCGGGATTCGCCTTTAGTGATTTGGGGAAACCATCTAAAATCCAAAGCTAGATGCCCGGACGGGGATTCGAACCAGCGTCCCCCCGATTCCAAGACAAGAGCGTTAACTGCTCATCCACCGCGCTCGGTAAGCTGCTTTCATAATTGCTGAGTTACTGAAGTTATTATTTCTTACAGATGGAAGTGGCCCGACCTCGTTGATGGTCGAGACAGTCTCTGGCCCTACATACACAGTTGATAGGCTGCATCATGCGGTAAACGCTTTACAGTTCGTATAATATAGGCATATCATCTGTACGTTTGAGTTTTGTTGAACTATGTTTCTAGCATTAATCATAGGTAAGTAGTAACATGATCTTTATGTATTATTGTAATTCCTTAAGGTTTTTATCTTTTTGTTTTTGTTTTCTTTTCGCTTGCACTGACTCCAAAAATAACTAATTAATCTAAAAATTTTAATATTACTAACGTAAAACATTGTCCATATAGATTTATTTTCTGCTAAGCAAGGTATGAAATTATTTTAATTTTTTGGGTTTTTAAATTGTATTTTAAATTCTTAGTGGTATAATAGTTTGTTTTGTATTTTAAATACGCCGCAGCAGTTTTCGTTTGGCGAACATCCTGGTAGCCGAGTTGTCAAGGCGCTAGCTGTAAAATAAATTCTGGATTGATATACCCCAACAACTTTTCCACATCGGGTTCAATTGGATGCTGTGTTAAGGAATGTCAGTTTATATTTAGCTCCAGGTTGTGTTTCGACCTAATCACAATATCTGTTAAAGCTGTTGCTCGATAATCGAAACATGTAACATCTGAGCATTAATACATACCACATACACAAATCTGTCTCTGGAATATATCACACAGAAAATATAGATTTTTAATTGGTTTTCACAAGGTTATAGCTTGGGATCCAATTTAAAATCTGAGGTTCGTGTAGTAAGATCAGGACACATTTATTTTATGAATATCCCGCCAAGACTAAAAAATAGCTGAATTGATTTAGACGGGATGTAAAACTGTGGGTTTCCGTAAAAAACATTGGAAATCAGAAGGGCTGGGGGCAAAGGGGAAGAGGGATTGGACTTTTGTGTACCAAATGTAGACTGTCTATTCTGTTTGATTCAAAGTATACATGTGTGAATTTCTATTGATATCAGATAAAACAATTAAGGGGTGTAGAGGCGAAGAGTAGTTTGGTTTTTGTAAAACTAGAGTGGACAGTATTTTTCTCGTTGTGTTAAAGTATACACTTGCAAAGTTCCATCGAAACCAGATAAAAACTGTAGCTTTATGTAAACATCATTTGCATAAATTAAATGGGCTAAGAGAGTGGACGGTTGGTTTTTGTAAACAGAGTATACACACCACGTTTCTCTTTGTTTACAAGCATACATGTACAGTGTTCCATCAAAAAATGGTGAAAACTGTTAATGTCTATAAGGATCACTGAAATTAAGAGGGGTGGGGGTAGAAGAAAAGAGGGGTTGGGCTCCTGCAACCAAATTTAATCAGAATTGTTCTGTATGTTTTGAAGTATGTGTGAGAATTTCCTTCAGAATCGGAAAGAAACTGTAGCTTTGTATAAATTAAAGAGATGGAAAGGAGTGAGGGTTTTGGCTTCTCTAAACCAATTCTAGACAGTATTTTTCTGTTTGTTTTGAAGTATACATGTGCATACTTCCTTTAAAATCAGGTAGAAACGGGAGCTTTATATAAAGAATATTGACAGTAGTTAAAGAGGGAGAAAGGGGTATAGGGTTTGCGTTTTTGTGAAAGTAACGTGGACAGTATTTTTATTTTTCTCTATGTTTTAAGTATACGCATGCGAAGTTCAACCAAAATTGGATTAAAATGTGGGTTTGCACAAAAATTAAGGAGTTTAAAGGGGGAGAAGGGTTTGTTTTTTGGATTTTTTTTGTCAGAAATTTTCTCCATGAAAATTAAATATATGTATCAACTTTTATAATTATTGATCAAACAGTGTCTACTGTAGATTCTTATAAATAACATTGAGAAAAGTTAAGAGGGTTGAAAGGAGAAGAGGGGTTGGTTTTTTACAAACAAATGTTGATGGTATTTTTCTCTTTATTTTAAAAGTATACGTGTGCTAGGTTCCAACCTCATCGGACAAAAACTGTGGGTTTGTATAAAAATTAAGGGGTGTAAAGGGGAAGCTAGGTTAAGTTTTTGCTCAGTAAAATTTTCCATAAAAAAATCCATTTTGTGCCAACTTTCATAAAGATCGGTCAAATGGTGTCGCCTACAGCTTTTTAAAAAGAAACTTAATAAAAATCAAGGGGGTGGAAAAGGGGAACCAAAAGTTGATATTATTTTTATCTTTGTTTTATAGTAAAAGTGTGCTAAGTTCTTTCTAAACCGGATAAGAACTGTGGGTTTGTATAAAAATTAAGAGTTTTAATGGGGAGAGGGGGTGGTTTATGGATTTTCTGGTCAGAAACCTTTTTCGTGAAAAATCACGTATAAGCGCCAACTTTTATGGTAATCGGTCAAACGGTGTCGACTGTAGCTTTTCATAAAGAACATTGACAAATATTAAAAGAGTGGAGGAGGGCGAGGGTTTGGGCTTCGGCAGACCAAATGTTGACAAGATTTTTCTCTTTATTTTAAAGTATACATGTGCCAAGTTCCATCGAAATTGGATAAAAAATATGTTGGTTTGTATAAAAATTAAGCGGTTTAAAGTGGGAGAGGGTGTGGTTTTTTCTTTATTTTTTGGTTAGAAACCTTCTCCATGATTATATACCTGTATATGTCAGCTTTCATCGAGATTGGCTGAAGCGTGTCGACTGTAGCTTGGTATAAAGAACATTACAAAAATTAAGAGAGCGAAACTGAGGAAAGGGGTTTGGTTCCACAAACCAAATGTTGATGATATTTTTCTCTTTATTGTTATTTATAAATGTCCAAAGTTCGATCGAAATCTGATTAAAAAAAAGTGAGCTTGTATAAAGATTGAGTGGTGTAAAGGGGTAGAGGGTGTGGTTGCTCAATGAAATTCATATTGGAGGTATACCCTATTCACTAAAAAAATTAATTTAAATCTGTTCACAATTGGCGAAGATATCACTGAACAAACATAAAAAAATAAAAAAAAATACAGACGAATTGATAACCTCCACGTTTTTTTGAAGTCGGTTGAAAAGTACTAAAAAACGTGTAATGAGATGATTAGGGAAATTGCCACCGGAGCTTAGAAACATCGCAATTTAATTAATTCTGATTTAAGGGTGAATTTATCAGCTAATTTTAGGTTAAGTTGTTACGTTACCAAGAAAAATCTGGTGTTCGTATATTGTTCAGTTAAATGCTGAAACATTTGATAAGAAAATGAACATTTAGATTTATACATTACCGATGTGTGAACGAAGCTTCGTGGCTGTGCTAAATGGTTATGTGAACTGTTAGTCTTTCAGAAAATGTTTTTGCTCATTTCGTATGGTGATATCGACAATCGTATAGGAACGTGTAGTTTGAAGAAATAAATGTTTGACTGAACACAATATTTAACACTGTAATGCTGTGGTCATGAATTTAACATTTTCTAAGTATAATGAAATCATGATTTTAAATTAATAAACTGACACAGACAAATTATTTAAAGAAACCAAGACGTTTTCTCATATATTCTCCATCTCATAAGGAGTAGTGACTAGTTTAAAGAACTTTAAATCTCAAAACATCATATTTTTGTGACTATTTAAATTTCAGCTTATCACAATAAAGTTTATCAAATTAAAATTTTTGTATGTATCTTGTAACACTCCTCCCCTTTCTTAATCTGCAGGTCATCTTTTTTGTTTTCAGATAGTGAAGTTGTTAAAGGAATAATAAATTTCATACGGTCGGCAACTGTATTAAATAGAGACTTCAAACAACTTCCTGAAACTACAAAAAAGGATAAATAAAATATGTCAGAAGGGCTTACCAAACGTACTGAAATAATCGAAAGGAATTTTCACTATAGTCCAAACCTGTTATATTTAAAACTTTCCATTCTATTTCAAACAAGCACATCAACCAATGTTTAATTTAAAATATTTAATCAGAAGATCCACCGCATAAAATGAGTGTTATTTACACCGATTTGAAATTTTTCAAATCGTTTGCTGACTTAACTATTCTGTTCAAAATATTATAAATCCGTTACATATATACTTTAAAAAGTTCATTATTCTCATCAACTGAAGCCCTAAATATATTTTTTTCTGATTAGTTTCATACAAGTTGCGTAACACCAACACTAACAATTAAATCTCGATTCCTGTATCTATGTTTCGATTTTTCTAAATAATAGTTAACGATAACAAACAATTTAAATTATTTATATTAAATAGCAGACAGCAGTTTAATTTTGACTGATCTTTCCTCTCGATCGTATCTTCCTGGTTATGAATAAAACTGTAAGAACGGAGACTTTCCCGGCGTATGCTTGAATAAAACTTCTCTGAATACAACCTGAATACTACTGAATCTACACACATTATCTACTACACTTCGCCGTATTTTCGTATACTGGGTATTCAGAAAATATTCTGAGCTTTCTAGAATTTTCTGAAAGATATTATGATACTAAACAACACTCGACCGAAACTTCACTTACTCCTCATTAACAACGCAACCGCTGCTGTAAGACGAAAGGCTCCGGCCATACTGCTCTGACATGATGCACTTCCGTCTGGTAGTTGACATATCTGTTCAAATCAGTATATACAATAACAGATGTGTGTTTATAAACTACAAAATATAAGTTTGAAAATAGTAATGTATTTAATAAAATGGAACTTTTTTTTACATCAAAACATTAAAGTAAATGTGTGAAACACAAATGCCATGTGGAACATAATGCTGATGTGGAACATTTCCGTAATGTAATGTATTAAGGGAAAAAAATGTAAAAAAACTATTAACTTTTGTAGGCTACGTAAAATTTAAGAATAGATTACTGTTATTATTGTTTACAGGGGGAAAAAACTTTTCAGTACCTGAAATATGTACTTAATTTTATGTAGGGCACCAAAGATAATTAAATAAATAGAAATAAGTGTGCCAAAAACCAAGTTTTTATTGTAGCTGGACTATACGGAAGAAAACCAGTTGCTTCACGAAAATATTTATAAGCAATGTGGGAGAAGGTGCCAGTAGCTACCGAAGCTAATAATTTATAATGTGGTGAAACTTCATTATCGTAAACAGAATGTTTGGAACCAAACTTGACATGAAAATTTTGTATAAAAGCTGTTAGCGAAACTTTGAAACTTGATATTTCCCCAATGTTTGAGAGTTGCTTTAACTAGTTCTACAAAATAATTAGAAAAACTTGCAAATTTTTGTATAACAATAATTTGTCCCATTCGGCATTTACAATAATGTCCACTCAGCTTCAGAGGTTAGCTTTTTGTCAGTCGTATTGGGAAATTTTTAAAACAGGGTAAAGTGTATGTTCCCTTGTTTAGAGAACATGGTGTTTTACTACGCCGTTTCTCATGGTGCCAGTTTGTGGTTTAAAAAGTTTTGCATTTTAGACGAGATGATTCTGCATTTCACTAAATTCCTATACCCTCATTGTGCTTTGTTTCTATCGCAACTGGGTGGAAACTATACCACTAGTTGATGAAACAAAACCTGTTTCCTTGTTAATATAATTCCTAGGACTCTTTTTAGTGATTTAAATCCAATTAAATAGCAAAGTATTTAATTTAGATATGATTGCATATAATCTTCCAGAATTTCACTGTTTCATGGTGTTAGAATCATGTATATTCTACCATTAACCGTTCATATGCAAAAATACAATTGAGTATGTTATTTAAATGACAGAAATTAAGGAAATGAAATATCATCATTATAAAAAATACATGAATATCTGCAATATAATTACATCAATCCATATCTTCAATATAATTACAGCAACAATACGAAGTAATGGTGTGATAATATTTGATGTATTCTATGGCGTGAATTTAGCAGCTAAAACAAAATTTAGAAAATGCACACATTGTTACTACAAACAACTTAGATAAAAGAATACTATTCTGTTTCAGATATGCACACCGAGCACTAAAAGTTGATACTAAAGTTATAATGTTTTACAACACACAAACGAGTTGCTGAAAGTGAATTTGTTATTTTACGTGTTTACTGAGGCTTGACATTTCCGCTTGCGTAAACTTTCTGGTTGATATATTGATGCAGCGCCTATATCGTACTGATTAAGCCGCTTGCAAAATTATACGACCCACATTTTGTCAGAGCTGTCCACTAGCACCGATTCCACTGATTTGCAATTCAAATGAAGGGGCAAATTCATATTTCATCAATTTGTACAGTAAATACACGCTGCACGAGTTTTATGTTTAATAATTTACGCTGCAATACCTGTACCTGTTACTGCAAAGGAAACTTGGAAGTTTGAATTTGTAATAATGCACACACAAAGATAAGCTGATGCATATTTCAGCACTACTAGAATCCTCCTGCAGTCTGAAAACCACAAAAAAATTGTTGGGCTATTCTGGAAATCCTTGAGTCGAAAGTGCGCGAGCAAATTAATAGCGTTCGGTCGTTTATAAGATAAAGAGAGATGGAATAAATCTGTATAAGGTTATGTGCAATAATTTATCCAAAATAGGGAATAACTGAGACCGCAAGATGTTTTATCAAAGAACGGATTCGTATTTTAGATACTAGTAGCATTGATAAGGCGATATAGACCACACTAGAACCCAGTGATAAACGTCCTTCTCTTGTTTCTAATTTCTTTTCAATTACAGTGACAGCGATAGTAATTCAAAAGTACTGTTCACATGAGAAGGAGCAGTGAGCTATTGGGAATTTAAGTTTCGTTGTACTGTAAGTTATCTCTAATAATGTCAAAAAGTGATACGATAGCTGCGGTATTATAATTAGCCTCACACACCGAATATAAAGTTATTAAAGTAGTAAAGTATATAAGATAATTTTTAAAAAAGGTGTATTTGGATGTCTAGGGGAATTGCCACCGGAGCTTGAGCTCCATCGCGATTAAAAATTAATAATAAAATAATAATCTCAAACTCCAGACGTAAGTCTTACTAGCCTAAAAAACTAGAATTACACCATTGTTTTATCCACTGATACTGAACATATGCTGTGGTATAAGTGGGTATGAGGTTTATTAAATTAACTGTTTGAAAAAAGTTTTCAGCAATGAAAATGCTCCATCGATATGTGAATTGGACGATATCAATATGTCAGAGGCAGTAGAGGTATCAGATATTTGGTGTGATCCGAGTCATGTTTAAGCGCATAAACCGGTGGTATTGACGTGACAAGAGTGTATTTAGTCCCAGCCTCAATTTTTCAGACAAAACGAAGAAAGTTTCACCTTATCGCATTTCTTATCTTTGTGGAAGATGTCTAGGTACTACATTCTGTGAAATTAATAATTCGTGGTTGTGGTGGAGAGAGCTCAGCTAGTTGTGATAATTAGCTTCTGATGACTGTATCGCTGAACATTTATTACCTACTTTTTATTTTCATGAGTTAGGTATCCAAAAACATTTACATTTATTTCCAAAGGATCTTTACATTTTTGTTGCGTTCTGGGATGTGTTATCATTAGTATTTGCTGGACTAAAATAGAAAATTGACGCATAATCAGTTCATGCTCTCATAGAATTCTTTGTGACTTACAACAATCATTGTAAGTTTTTGGATTGACCGTTACATTTACTACTGTTACCCCATTCTGTTTGCAGTAGATGTGGGGTATGAAAATTGTAATTTCTCTTACATCTGTTTCATTTCTGGTATATATTGTAAAGAGACCATTTGTTGGCTACCGTTAAGAAAAACGTGAGTTGCCAAAAAAGGGAGGGGGGAATTATTAAAATCTAAAATAATTCCTGAAAATGAAAATTACATATAATAGTGATGTTAAAAGGGGATCTAATAGGTTACTAACTAGAACCATGAATTTCAGACACAAAATAAAACCTCATTTATTGAGTCTTATGGCCTTACAAGGTCGGGTAGTAATTAACGTTACGTTAAACACAATTAGATCAGCAAAAACAAGCAATACCCGACGTTTACTATTCGCCGGAGTAAGCAAACAAAACTGAATGAAATATCTCAAACAAGTAATAAAAACAGCAAAGTTATCATTGAAATAACATGGCAACACAGGCCATCAAATTGAAGCTAACATTTACTGTACAAAGGAAAATCCCAGGGGGCGCCGTATAAAGTGAATGAAAAGCATCAAAATTGAAATAACAAACAGCAAGATGCTTAAGAAAAAAATTGAATCGAAATATAAATTCAGCTAGCTCAGAATTTAAGTGGCGGGAGCAGAGTCTTAACCCAGGCGTCGCTTAAGGGCACATAAGTCTGTTAAAATCCACTGGATAGTGACCGTCGTTTCTGGTACATTACCATAGAATCATCGCCGTGATGGTGAGCGACAAACACAATGCCACTGCAGCAATGGAAGCTAAATAAGCGGCTACGACCGCGTTATTAGCATAACTTCCAAATAATGGCAAGCACGCCACTCAACATCTCGCTTTCCCAAAGCAAGAAATGATCAACCACAATGATCATCAGAGAGCGTGCCGGCTAGCACGTCTGTTCACCAGCTCGTCTTGGACCCAAATCACGTCCGTTCATCAGCTCGTCTTGGATAGAAGTCACGTCCGTTCATCAGCTCGTCTTGGACAGAAGTGATGTCTAAAATGGCTCCTTCTTCTTCCTCGGCTAGTTGCTCGCCACATGTAAAAGAACTCCACGGAATTAGTATTGTAGACCCCAATAAATGTTCAGGATTGGCTATCTACACATTTCCGTCGTCACGTGTTTAATATCATGCGTCGCATTCGCCGTCTCCTTCGCGCGTTTCCTACGTGGCCTTCGGGGTAGTAGCGGGGTAGGGGTAGGTCACCGCCCGATTTCGAACGGGACTCAAGCCGGGCTGTCCCGGCGCCATCGAGTCGCCTCGCCTGCTCCATTGTTCCTCTCTCAACCGCCGAAATGGCAGTTTCTAGCCTTCGATATTCAGCCCTTCTGAGCCATGCGTTTACAGAAAAATTGATTTACAATAAAATATACCTTTGGCCGCCCTGGTTTTAAACATACATTTAACCTATCCAGACAACCCTCATTATTTACAATTAATTACACGTTGCAAGACTAAATAATTAATAAATTTTGAATATAATAAAAAAAGGAATTATGAATATAATTAATAATAATTTAATTATATTCATTGTGGGTGACGCTGTCACACCACAATATTATTATTTTTACATGCTTATTTTGCGCGTGTACAGTATGTGAATTTATCTGTATACCAAATCCTTTATCACTTGCTTAAAACAGTTGAGTTCTCTTAACTTGAAATACTTTTCCAATTATAAAAGAAATTGGTTACATCGTTTCGTTTAATAATACGTTACTCGTGTGTCTCATCTATTCTTGAACAAAAAACTATACTTCAAGACTGAAACCAAAGACGTGAACTGAATTTAATCATAATGTGTAAGCGACAATTGGTTACTGTCGTGATGGCATAGACATGAAAGGTATTGATAGGGGATAACATAATTTATTGAATTAGTTATTAGCATGATTTTAGAGCAAATCGTGGATTACAACAATTTTTATTATTGTGAGGACTACCGAGCCTGGCGGGTGAGTGGTTAACGCTCTGGCCTCACATTCAGAAAGACGTCGGTTTGAATCCCCGTCCAGGCATCCAGATTTTGTTTTTCATAGTTTCCCCAAATCACTCCAGCCGAATGCCGAGAATCTTCCTTCAAAAAGACCATGGCAGATTTCCATTCCTTGTCCCCATTCCCATCCCACCTCTAATGACCTTAACGTCGACGAGGCGTAAAGATATAAGAAAAATAAATACTGTGAGAATTGAGTCTTTCCAGGCGTAAAGATGACAAAAATTCTTCTCACCTGAGAGAAACTATAATAGTTTTAATTACAATGGAGAAATCTTCTTCTAATCTCATTGCATCTTCCAGTTCCATTTACATTCAATACTATTAAGTGAATGAACCAAACAACAAACAAATTATTTTGATGTTATACCCACACCCATGAGTCATATCGCTATATTATAAAAAATATCAATACACGCTAGATATTTTGGATCTCTTCTGCAGCTTCCTGAAAAAAACTTATGTTGTTAGCAAGATGGTTGTAGATGGAAGCACATTGATTTTTCAATAACTCAGACTGAATAATTTTAGCTAAAAGTTTGATTTTCAGATACGTGTCTGCCGGCCGTAGTAATAAGTATAAAACTGTCGTGTAACTAATGTATACTACCCTCACACCTAAGGCGGCAACCGAAAAGATGCAGTTAGACATTACATATTAAAAGCATAAAACTTATGAAAAAGCAAATTAAACACACCGAATCAACAATTCCAGTTCTTACTGTCTTAGAACTTAAATTTAGTTTTAGTTTTGCTACACTAAACTGCTGTGTGCAATTAATTCAGTAATTCAACTCTCTCTGCATCTGTTATCTGTAATTCACAGTTCTGTGCGTGTGTCGGAGGCTGCTTTGCGGCAGATCTGATCTCTCACGTGTGAATTTCAATGTGAAACAATGCAAGTAAAAGAAGAATACAAATAAACTTCAGTACTATACCCTATTTCACTGCGATCCAAACAGTTTTGTGAGAGAGGTATTTCGCTGATGTTCTCATGTAGCCTACGACAGTAAATTCAACAGGTGTTAACAGCTTCTGTCTGTCTGTCAGACTAACAACTATATGTCACTTAAATTCATTCATATCAGCTGTGTCATGTGGTTATCAAACACATGGCTCTGTTTTGCACTTTCTTAATAGTGTCAAACAATTATAGATGAGAAAGATCAAGGTTTTATAAGCTATATCCTAACAAATGTTAAAAGTTTTCAAAATGCGTACTACGAATCACAACCTGCGATTGGCTTTATCTATGAGATGATCTCATTTGATGTTGGTTAGTACTTTTACAACAAGGCCGGAGAAGTAATGTTCTTGCTTCACATTTGGGTAAACGCTGGTTCGAATCCCTATCTGGCCATCCAGATTTGGGTTTTCCATGGTTTCTCCAGATCACTCCAGGTGCATGCTGGAATGGTTCCACCGAGCGTGGTAGTGTAACGGCTAGCGTTCTGGCCTCGCATTCGGGAGGACGGCGGTTCGAATCCCCGTCCGGGCATCCAGATTTGGGTTTTCCATGGTTTCCCCAAATCACCCCAGGTGAATTCCGGGATGCTTCCTTCAAAAGGCCATGGCCGAATTCCTCCCCATTCATTGCCCCCCCATCCTTTCCCGTCTCTAAAGACCTAGTTGTGATAGGAGACGTTAAGCAGTTAAAAAAATGGAATGGTTCCTTCAAAAGGCTATGGCTGAATTCCTTCCCATCCCTTGTTACCAGTTCCTTCCATCCTCTAATGAGCGCGAGTCTGAGAGACCTAACGCTATATATTAAAAAAAGCTCAGAGATTCAATCTGCTTAAGGTCTGTAATGACTGTTTTTAAACGTTAATTAATGGCTACATTTTGTCCATTATTACCACCAGGTTACAATTTTTCCAGTTTAATTTAACATCTTTCGCACCATGTTTATACAGGGTGTTACAAAAAGGTAGGCCCAAACTTTCAGGAAACATTCCTCACACACAAACAAAGAAAATATGTTATGTGGACATGTGTCCGGAAACGCTTACTTTCCATGTTAGAGCTCATTTTATGACTTCTCTTCAAATCACATTAAACATGGAATGGAAACACACAGCAACAGAACGTTCCAGCGTTGTTACACTTTGTTACAGGAAATGTTCAAAATGTCCTCCGTTAGCAAGGATACATGCATCCACCCTCCGTCGCATGGAATCCCTGATGCGCTGATGCAGCCCTGGAGAATGGCGTATTGTATCACTAAAATGAGCTCTAATATGGCAAGTAAGTGTTTTCGAACACATGTCCACATAACATATTTTCTTTGTTTGTGTGTGTGGAATGTTTCCTGAAAGTTTGGTCGTACCTTTTTGTAACACCCTGTATAACGTTGCGATCCAGAATCATCGCTGAATGTCTTTACTTCCATACAGAAGCATCATTAGCAGTCTTAAATGACTGCTACTATGGAATATTCAAAAACAGTTTATGAAAACTGAGAAAACATGTTGATCTATTATATTTCACTGTCATAGATGCTCGGTAATTAAAGAACTCAAATATATTGATCTGAGACATGTTCTGTCTTCGAATACCTCTCTAGCATTTGATTACTGTAGTCAAACTGCAGTCATGAATGATGCTCACAAATTTCTTGGAGCACTGCCTAGTCTGCATGTTATCCGTGTAGCTGCTGCGATAAGCGATGGCGTAGCGCGCAACTTTGCTCAGGGGAAAGGTAGTGAAGGTGATATGCCGCGACATGCGGTGCTGACCCCTGGGATACGACGCGAATATACGGCACATGCCTTCCAACCCGTGCCTCCCCGGAACGTATAACTCAGCGGCGGGGATGCCGTCTCACGTAGTGCTGGAGGTAAGGAAGTGTGCAGTCTGAATGAGAGATGTACTTTGCCTAACGCGGGCCGGATGTAAATTTTGTGCCCCTGCCTGTCGCTTTAAGCACGTGAGCCGCATACAATCGTTATAAAAATTTAGCCAGCTGATAACCGAGATACCGAAAAAAGATGTTGCTACACGATGCACAGATATAAATTAAATCTTGATCACGAAATTTTCATCGTAATGTTTGAATTTTTTATAATAAGAAACAATTTATCATTTGTTATTTAAACGTTTCCTAAGCAAAAATTCACAACTACAGAATATTTTCTGATTCTTAGGTAATTTTCTTGAGTAATGAAGATCGGTGTCTGTTTTTACTAAGTTGGAAAAAGTACAACAAACAATCCATAAACGTTACTATTAAAGTAACATATATTGCCGAAATGATAGCAGCTGAAAATAATGTGATACATAGCTTTTAACTGCTTGTGAAGTACGCTAGTGAATTTTAATATTATAAAATTATTTTCTATTAAGTAATTATGATTTTGGATATAAACGTATTCTAAGGTCTAAGGTCGCAGAACTTTAAGTCGGTGCTAACATCATCATCCCACCTCAAGTACACCCCAGACAGATTATTGTGGGCGAGCGGTAACGATCTGGTCTCGTATGCGGGAGAACGCAGTTAGAAACCCCGTCCGGCCTTCGAAATTTGGGGTTTCCATGGTTTCCACAAATCACATCAGGAGATTTCTGGACTGTTTCCTTCAATACGCCATGAATGAATTTCTTCCCGTTCCTTGCCTCCTATCTTTTCACGCCTCTAATGACCTTGACGTCGACGATACGTAATGTCATATGGGAAAAAAAGCGCAGCCCGCGTTCTGTCCAATGGTGATGGAAATGCCCTAGTCATTTCCAGTATCGACGCTCCTCCCCTTCCCAGTCGAGAGACCGAGAATCTGCTTAAATAGATTAACAGAACTAGAACAGCTTTGATACCTTTGATCGAAATGAAAAGCAGAGTTAACAGTAAAATAAGAAACATATCCTGTTACTTATAACAAAAGCCAGAAGTATGACAGCAAGGTGACACTCAAAACACCTATTATTAGTTCTTATTACATACATTCCCTTTTTATTGGTTATTATTTCTAACACATTGCTATTATGCTTCCTTTCGGCATAGTTTGATACATTTACCTGGTCCATTCACCTTTCCTACATTTCACTAGTGGTTTCGTCGAGTGGTGGGAGGGTGGAGATTGTGGTGGTAAAAATTGCCGCCGGAAGCTGCGCTTGATTGCGGGCAGTTCCCGCCTGACACTCTGCACCTTTCACGGCTTAATGCACTCTCTCTATTGGTTTATCAGCGGCAACGTTCTGACTCCCCTTTGCGATGAAAGCTGGTGCCTATATTCAATCAGCTACCGGGAGTCAGCCACCGCTCAGCGGCGAAACTAAATGGATGGCGGCGTGATAGACAGACGGGGATGAATTGAGGTCAAGACTGGCGAGAGGCAGAGGAGTGCCAATTTACTGCTGCTGAGGGGCGAGTGGGGCTCTGAGCGAGAAGACAATCAGCCGCGCAACTGGCGTGATTAAAGAGCGGTACACGACATCATTAGCCGCAGTCTAGTGGCCTGCCTCGGGTTTTATTGGCTCTAATAAGTGCACTACTGGATATAAATCGTTCAAATTTTAATTTGGAAGAATCATTTTCACTGAGTATCTTGACAGAGGTTCAATTTTTTAAAGTTGAATTAAATATTTCGCCAGAATGACACAAAACAGAGTGAAGTGTGTGAGGGAATGGTTTGAAGGAGTTTGAACTAAATGTTTGCGTCCATATTTTTCTTTGAGTAGGTAAGCTGTTTTGTCTTTGATTAACGTATAACAGAAAACAACGCTGGCGATGAGTCAGAGGTTGTGTGGCATTGTTGAACAAACCGAAATAATATGGACTGCGGTTTTATGAAAACTAATAATACTAATGTTATATCTGAGAAAAGTCATGAATAAGGACATCAATCTGTAACTGTTAACGTATGAAGTGTGTATATAAATGATTAAAACTAAAGGAAATGTGGATTGTGTTATTAATCGGGTAATTAAATGTTTTAATACTAGGAGCAGAATCTCCTAATCTGTGTATATCACGAATGTTATATACGCACCTTTCAGACCAGACTGAGGGGGAAAAATACAAAAGTAATACATTTAATGCAATGTTGTTGTAGGCCATTTTTCCGCAGTTGCTCAGTAAATTAATTAATAAAATGACGCCAATGCAACTGTAATATGTAGGTTTATTGTCGTACGCGTTTCGCCTCTCCTCGAGGCATCATCAGCGACGAATCTATTTTAAAATTTACATTAAGTTTACAAACTTATTTGACATAACGCTAAATTGGTACATTTTCTTATTATTTACACTTACAATTTACATTAGTGGATTTCAGGATAGTAACTACACATCTTTGCTTTCTCTCCAAAGCATGTTTCCATTACAGCCATTTGTCTTTGCTGTTGTGTACAGGATATAAACATTGCGTATTCTACAATTCCTTTAGTGGGCACTAAAGTACAGCAACCACTCCACATTCGCTGAACATCTAATAGAAAACGATCACTTACCAACAGACATTTACAAAGACATGCAAATACTCACAATCAACAATTACAGACACAATACCCTCACTCTATAAGAAAACTACCACATACAAAAAGCAATAAAAATGGCTAGCAGGTACTGAAGGACCACATAAACTTAACATACCAAACACTGTTCAAACTGGTAAACATACAATAACCCTACAGTAAAACCTAACAAAAACATGCACTCACACACTCACATAAAATTAGAAATAAAATCTCCCACGCAATTTCAAATCTGGCGCCGTCAGCGCATCACCACCTTTGACAGTAAGAAAATATGATGGCCACCGAAAACAAGCGAATTGTAGAATACGCAATGTTTATATCCTGTACACAACAGCAAAGACAAATGGCTGTAATGGAAACATGCTTTGGAGAGAAAGCAAAGATGTGTGGTTACTATCCTGAAATCCACTAATGAAAATAGTAAGTGTAAATAATAAGAAAATGTACCAATTTAGCGTTATGTCAAATAAGTTTGTAAACTTAATGTAAATTTTAAAATAGATTCGTCGCTGATGATGCCTCGAGGAGAGGCGAAACGCGTAAGACAATAAACCTACACATTACAGTTGCATTGGCATCATTTTATTAATCAATTTAAATGTAATACATTTATTTTGTATCTTAACATATTGCCTTTAAGCTCTTCTGGACTCCATTTAGAAATTACTCTTTCCTGTCGCTTAAATTACTGCATTGCTTTCTGTAAGTATCCTTTAATTTTTAGATGGCTTCACGCCTCATTGAAATTCAATGGGAAATGGAAGCACAACAAGAAGGAATTCGTCAATAGCCTTTTGAAGTAAGGAGTGATTGCGGGAAACCATGGAAATCCGAAAGCTAGAGCTTCCTTACACTTTTCAATTATTCTCTGTAGTGGATTGGTCTTAATTGCATGACACCCTAGCACCAATCGGTTGAGATATCTTCATGACGTTACCACCCCTGCTGGGAGTTGTAACGCTATGGACAGGCAATCAATCAAATTTTTGCTCTCCATGGTTTCCTAAATCATTCGAGGTGAATAAGGAGTGATTCCTTTAAAAGGCCGTTTAATCTGCATTTCTTATGAAATATGAAAATATTCATATGTAGCTTATTTTCTGTTTAGACTGGGATATGGGTTAACCTTCCATTATTACAGTGGTATTTTCGTATTATTATATACTATTTACTTTCATATAAAGTAATGGTTATGAACAAATTTGACATTAAAATAATAGACAGGAAATACTATAAACTGCAAATCTGATTAGACTTTCTGGATTAATCCTTGTAAACATCCTAGCATCAATCGTTTGGGGGAAAAAATCTTATAAGGCAGCGGTTCCCAACTTATGGGTCACAACCCACTGATGGGTCGCGGCTTGTTTTAGTGGGTCACGGAACAATCGAGGTTCTTGCCGCGAAAATATATCTCTTTTTCATATAACACGATATTTTACATGTGCAATAATCATGAAATCCTTAATTTCCTTCTGGATGAATGTACGAGCAGAGTATCCAGAAATGTCTAAATTAGCTGTGACGTTAGTGATGCCGTTCAACACGACATACTTGTGTGAACGAGTTTTTTCAACTTTATTATTTTTGAAAAAAAAACAACACAGAAATAAACTATGTGTAGAGAGTTACTCAAGGTTAAAATTAACCAGTGTTGACCCTGATATCGATGCCCTCATCAGTAAAACACCAGTGCCAGAAATCTTACTGATTGTAAAGTTGTGTTTTTATAATAATTAAAAGTATTGTTCATTATTTTTGTAATATAGCGAGAGGTAGCTGCACAAAACATCACCTTATCGAGTTGACGGCTACAATTCCAGGATTAGTTAAAACTCGATATGAAAATTAAAATTCCACTGACGTACCAAGTCATACCTCAGTAGAAAACACCTACAAATCCCATTTTAGTGGTTGACCTATAAGTTTACCATTGTGTTTTCCTGCTCCCAGTCTTCCATATTTTCATACATTTGGGTGCAGTAAAAACAATGACAAACCTACCAATCAACCACTAAAATCGGGTCTGCAGGTGGTTTCCACCAAAAGGCCACTTCGCAGACCAGTTGGATTTTAATATGCTGATGGAGTTACTTCTAATCGTGGAATTTCAGCAGTCAACTTGATGAGGTGGTGGTCCGTGCAGCAGCCTTCCGGTCTATAATATGTTTGTTGTTTTGTGTATTATGAATTCTTGTTTTTGTTGATAGTATATCCTTTGCATGAAAATTTGCCTTTTGGTAGGATAGGATAGTCGATTGCGTATCGAGCTCATACAACAGTTCCCCTTCTTATATTAGATAGACTCTCATTTTAGGTGGGCCGCGAAATTTTTTTTATTTAAAAGTGGGTCGTGTACCAATAAAGGTTGGGAACCGCTGTTATAAGGAAAACTCAAATCCGGTATAATTTTTACATTCACAACACAATAAATTATACACTAAAAACGTTAAAAACGTAAAAACACGCTTTTGTAGTAATGTGAACTAAAAAGTTAAAAACAAACTTTAAATATAAAGATTGTGTTTATCAGCGATGGGACGTCCCACAATTAAGATAAATATTTTTTTTAATAAACTTAAAAAAAAATAAAGTCACTGACTAAAAAATTAAATTTAATGTAAGAAAGAGCTTCGGGTGTTAGATTTCAGCTGTCTTAAATTTTTATAGCTTTTTGTTCGGAAATGGAAAGTCATTGTGAAAAATAAGTAGAGAGTACTTCACGTTTTTTTACATTGAAGTTAATTTTTTAATCAGTGACTTTACTCTAACGACTGTTTGGCGTGGGAGGGGATAGCCCGTTGGAGTGAGATTGCATACAGGTTATAGAGACTCTTATTTTAAACTTATTAAGAAAATTAATTTATGATGAATTTTTGAACGTTCTATCGCTGTTGAACAAAATTTTTATATTTAAAAATTATTTTTAACTTTTTAGTTCATATTCCTACAAAAGCGTGTTTTTAGTTTTTTAAACTAAAATTTTATTTATAACTTTTTAGTTTATATAGTTAAAAAGGTATATTTTTTACTTTTTCTTTACCAATCTCTTTGTGTTGTATTTCCATCATTAATTATTATTCCCACGATTAATAGACAATTAAACGGTTCACCATACCAGAGGTCAGATTGCATGGTAAATACATAAGACTACTTTTCTAAAATTAGTGTAACTAACTCGAAACGATGCAGCGAATACTCAGTGTTTAACATTAAATTAAGTGACTGCACTCACTATCGTAGCTCCTTGCATAAAAGTATCGTTAAGTGCGCATTTGCAGAAAGTTGCACAACAAAAACCATTTTTCTGCTGTTACAGTCAAAGAAATGAGAATAACGGCACATAGCAGTATTATTGTGTTGTTAATCGTTCTGAATACACGCCCAATATTTCGAAAAAGTCAGACTTCCGGAAGTGGGTAATTAATTAAATTAAGATGGTATTGTTGGGCGGGAAATCTCCAAATGGTCCGGCCACCAAGTGATAATAGTTTTTCTAATTTCCGAGCATGCGCGTTAATGTCGGGTCTTCATTTGCCTTAATCGGCAATCCCATCGGGTATAGGTGACTTGCAGTTTAATGTGGAATTACAACCATGGAGCATCCTAACGTACTTCACATACCAAACCTTGCCAAAACGTCCATAAAAAAATTCGGCCGAAACCGTGGAGTATCTGATCACCTGTGACGGACCTTCGCCAGCAGACCGATGCAGAAAGTGGACGAAAAACGGTCACATCTGAAACTGACGGTAAACCTTTTTTCTGTTCTTACTGTCAAAATAATAAGAATACCAGTATATAGATATGAAAGTTGCAAGTGGGTTAAAATTAGCAATATCTGTCAGATGAAGGTTAAAACAATTTTCTATTTTTACTGTCAAAGTAATGAGAATACCAGGACATAGCTATCAAATTATTATATTGTAATCTGGTGTTAATTGTGAGTGAAATTTTTTAAACAATTCCGAAATCTGGAAGGGGATTAAAATTAAATTGAAAGAAATTAAAATATTTTTCTATTGTCGCTGTAAAAGTAATGAGAATATCAGGACATAGTCATAAAATCAGTGTATTGTCATCAGTTTTCTAGATACTCTCTTCTCCCATGGATTTTCACAGTTTTGAATATGTGTTCAAAATGTCACATAATCCATTTTCACTATCACCTGTTGACATAACTTTGTCGTCACAGAAAATTATTTGATTCGTTGTTATAGCTTTCAAAATGGTAACATCTTTCTCGTTTCTAATGTTTCCGGAAGCTAATCTGGGCACTTCATTCATTAGTCCCTAACAGCCGGGCAGTTTTCGTTTTGTCACTACTCATATGCTGAGAACTAATTTCCGCTTGCTCGCTGTGTTTGGTTAATTCGAAGTAACCTCTGAAATGGTGAGCAAATAGCAGCAAAAGTCTAATTAACTGCAGCCCTATTCAGCGACACGGAGTGCCTCTGAATAACACATCACCCATTTGAAAGGGCGCAGTGTACTGCATTTGTTCACCAGCTCATTTCCATGGAGACACAATTGTTCTATGCGATATTGCAACTACACCAATTCATACACTCCAAAAAACTAAAAATAAATATTTCTTTATAGAAAAGTTTCTGTGGTTCTAACGACTTTCTGTATTCGGATTGTGTGAAATACACACTCATATATTATTTATTATACCTCTTACTAATTTTATAAAAATTATCTTAGTCCACGACCTGAAGGTTGGTTGGATCATCCCGAAGGCATGTTAAGCCATTGTGTCAGAGATATGACGACCAGTTTCTTTCCTCTGGGACCGACAGATTAACGTGGAATATGAACCTGGCGAAACTCATCTGATCAAACACAACTCTTAAAAATGCCTGTACCTGCAGGGATTTGAACTCGATACCGTGCAGCAAACTTTTTAAAAAAAGTGCCTTACCCACTTTTTTTTAAACTTTAACACACTATTTCGCAGCTTCTCAATGTTAGAAATTACTAAACACAACTTTTACATACATGCAACTGTTAAACAACGGTCCATCGAATATCAACGAAATGATTGCAAAACTCTTTAATGGTTAATACATAGAAATGCAAACTTAGCCTCCAATGCATTTTGGGATTTGTTGAAACATTTCTTTCCACATGAGTCGTTTTCGAGGATTCTCAATATACATTGTGACAAATCATAACCGTAGAGAGGGTAATCAAAAGCTGTTAAAGGTTTCATGTTGTCTCAGCTAAATATTTTGTTTGAACGGGAATCGAACCTAGAATCTGTAATTTTTCAATCCAGTCTTCTCTTAACTAGACAATTTTACAAATCCCACGGAAAATCAAAGCATTCAGTCTACTAGGAAATAACGCCAGTGTTTTCTCATACTGCTTCTTACTGCCCGTTTGACTTATCTTAGGCGATTTTTCATCATAGGGTGCTTATATATTTGGATTGTCAGATTGTTATCTCTGTCCAACTAAAAAAACAAGTTGTGAATATAAAGTAGGAAATCTATAAAATATTCTTCTTTTTTTCTTAGATCTAACAGGTCCATTACATTTAAATGGCTTAAATGATCTTAGCAAGCTTCGAACCGAATCATAGGTAGTGACATTTGTCGTAATTAAATACTTCCTTGCCTGCAGAGCTGGTTACTATAGATTTGTCATCCACATTGTTCCAGTTTCATCCCATACAATGCTATCAATACATACTTTCATAATGTGACCACAAATTTGAAATAATGTATGTTTGAATCCGTGTATACGGACACAAATTTACAATGAGACTATAAATAATCAGCGGAACCATGCGATAGATGTCATAACGAAAGCATTCAACGTGCATAACAAGCGATAACTGAGAAAATGTATTAATGAAACTGACATATTTGGCAACGCTTGCTGTATGTCTTAAGAGCATCACTTTTTATATTTAGAAATCTCCACTTATAACGTTACAGTTTAAACGGTAGTACACAGAGCCACATTTCCATAATGTGACGTCATATGGAATAAACACTTATCTGAGAATTGGAAATCGATTAAAATTCTTTAAGCTCAGAATATGGATTTGATATTGTGACCTGAACATGAAATAAATGGGAGCCCAAAAGTAACAGTTAGAAATTATTTTTTCCAGTTGCATTATTCAATTAGTAAGTAAAATCGCAAATTTTTTGCAATTACAGTTGCTCAAGATTGGTTATAAGTGGTAAATATATAAGGTATTGGTGCATGAACGTATCATGGCAGTTAAATGCATGATAGTAATTAGTAGTAATGAAAAATAACAGCTACCTCTGGGTATTGTCCCGGACTGCTACTTATGTGGTCCAAAGTAATTTTGCATAACTAATGATGAAATTCGAACATAAATAGTGTTATTTATTAATTTCTCATGTCCAGGACATAAAAATATAACTTAAAATAAAACAAAGAAAATTAATTAATACTGTTAAAACCCTCCTTTTAGATAGTGACAAAAAATAAGCCCCTAACGTCTTCTTGAACTATAATAGAGCTGCCTAATATTTAGTTCAGTAGACGCATTTGAAATTATTTTATCTAACAACTAAGATGGCAATTCAAGTTATATGAATTATTTCCAATTTTTGTAACTAACATGATTGAAAACAGTAGCGTACATTAAAAAAAAAAAGTCCTGCTGTAATTTCCTCCTGACTGCTTGTGATGTATTTCATACAGGTTTCCATTAGATTTTTTTTTCGGTCTTTTTGTGCCTCGTCGACGTCGAAGTTACTAAGAGGTGGGAAAATATTGGCAGCAAGGAACAGGAAGGCAGGCGGCCATGTCTTTTTCCAAAAGAACAAACATTCGCTTGGAATGATTTCCAGAAACCATGGAAAACCGAAATCAAGATGACCAGGCAGTTAATTGAACCCAAGTCCCCCGAATAACAAGCCCGTGCAATACCGCTAATCCACCAGGCTCCATTTGAAAATAATGTTCTTGTTACTTCTAAATACAATTTAAGAGACTTAGATGGAGAATCTCAAGTTGTGTGATTATATTACATTTCGCTTTCACTTCCTGTATTCTTACATTGCCTAAGCTGAAGCAGACTCGACTGCATACCACTTGAGCCATGTTTTCTGCTATCATAATTATACAATAGAAAATTTCCCAAATTTACATGGCTAATAAAGAGAATGAAACATTCTATTTTCTCTCCATAGGTTAGAACCGTTAGATTGTCCTCAATGACCGTGGTAGTGGAGACAACCTAAAACCAGAGAAAATAGTTCGGACCTAAATGCGCGGGATGTGATTTAAATATGGAACGGAAAGCTAGTTTCGGAAATAAATTAAATAAATTTCACGGTACAAAGAGAGACTTCAAGTACTCACAGTATGTGATTTTGTAAATGAACAGGTAGACCAACTTAGCCGCTGGATGAAAACCAACCAAGTGAAAAAGAGTGAGTGAAGAAGCAGAAAATGATGTTTTTGACATGTTTAACCTATTGGCCAAGATCCAAAACAACGAAATTAGATAGGAGCTTCATATATATTGAGTCAATGCAATAAGATCGAGGTACAGCAGAAATAGCTAAAACATCTAGTATGAATGGAAACCAACCGATTTCACAAATGAACTCTTTGCTTCCTACACAGAAGGCTAAAACCTGACGCTGGAATATTTTTATTGAGAAAATCCATGGGAGAAGAGAAATATCTAAGTCAGCCTTGGTGCTAAGCAATATTCTTATTAAAATATATAGCACACTACTGTCTAATTAAATGTAACAGGTTTATCAACGCCATGTATCTTCGCAGGATTAGAAGCCGTTAATATTTAAGAAGAGTAATATTGGAACTACTAGACTTTCAAAATGGACGTGATAACGAATTAATAGGAACAAATACAGGATCGAATATAGTGTTCGGTAGTCCAACGTCGTGGACAAATTAAAAGTATGAACGTAAAAAAGTGTTCAGAGGATTTTTTTTCCAAGAAACTGAAAGGAGAAAAAAGTAGATAACAGCAAAAAGAAACGTACACTAGACGTGATGCGACAGAAATTTTACTATGCGGAACAAAATTAATAATAAAGATCAACAACCATCTATAGTGACATTATTCACGCCAAAGGTAATATCGATGTAAAGAACAAAAATCTTTCGATATAAAGCCTAGGATTCTAATTAGAATAAGTAAAAATATTCCTAAATTCATGGCACAAAGTGAAATATTACCTCTAGTCCAGGTCACACTCCATCCTCATCACATCGCCTTTGACATAGCGAGTCTCTACAACTAAATGTTTCGTATTCTTGCATAAGAATGTATCGTCAAATTAAAGGAGCAAAGGAAATTTTTCTTCTGCTCCTGGACGTATTTTAACAAATCAGCAAAATCTTTGACACACAATATGTCTAGAACTAAGCGAAATCTCGAAATTTTTCGTCTTGTTACATAAGAAGACATCGTAAAATTGCGACGCCACGGAATTATTTCATCTGTACAGGTCGCATTTCGACGTAACCACACAATACATGTGATACTATACCTCCAGAACTAAGTCTCGAAACGTCTCACCGAATGAAAAAAAAAAAAAAAAATGCATCATGAAATTGAGGCGTCAATGTAAATCTTCCTTCTGGTACAACCAATGTATTAGGGCTGAAAAATCAATCGAGCTTAAACTATTAATGAAAACGAATGTGTACCTTAAAACTACAAAATATGTACTGATCAGATAAAATAACACAAAACAAAATATGGATAGGTGCATACTTCTTACTAAGCAACAAATATGCTTTCTTAAATACATTCGGGGAATTTATTCACATGCTTTCGCCTTGAAAAATTGTCAGCGATTTTACATTCATTTCTACAGAGAATATAAACTATGTTTGTCGTGAACAATTTGAATAGGCGAGTTTTACAGCTGAAATTTTGCCGTTTCGTAACTTTCGTGTGGCACCACGTCTAAAGTACGTTTCATTTTGCTTTCATGTCACTTTTTCTCGAGTTGTATGACCTGAGGAAAGTGTGTGACAAATTTCAAATGAATAGCACAATTCCCTCTTCCCTCGTTTTTATTTTAACACTGCCAATTTTATTATTTCAGTTGTATGTAAGTAGTTCTAGTAGGTCATAATATGATCGCGAAACAGTGAATGTTTTAATGGGCACGTGATTTTTGAACGGAAACGTTAGCTGAGTTTATGGTTAGTTTGAAATGCTGCCAAGAATAATTTTTATTTTATTTTCCTTTCAATGATGTCATATCACTAATTTTACGGTTTAAGACACATGCAAGTAGTCCCAAGGGGCCAAGTTCGAACGCGATACAGTGAATGTATTAATGCGCCGTGACAGAAACTTTAATTTTGGAACAGAAACATTAACCAAGTTTGTGGTTAGGTTGAAATGCAGCCTGGATCAGAATGACACCTGATATGTTTTGTTAAAGCACAAGGCATTGTGGATTTAGTTTATAATTTACGCGGCCTAAAGTTTTAGAATTCCTAGTTAATTTTTAATTTTATTGGTTCCATGTTTCTATCGTCAAAAACTCAATAGCACGTAATTCATTCCAACTTTATGGCGATAAAAGCTACAATATTACAAAATTAAGGGTATGAGGGTTATATAATAAAAAGAACAGTTTATTCTACTGGCTGTGGTTTGAACAGCAGCCAAAATTTGTACACACGTTCCTAGTGCGATATTATTACGGAATATTTGCTCATAGAAATACGTACTGTTACCTGATAATGTTTATTTTAGGCATCTTTATTCGAGAAAAAATGATTCACACATTAGTGTTTTTAATTAATAGTGTACGGTATTCAGTGAGAATTGAAAAACATAGTACTAGAGACAAAGTTTGTAACTGTCAAGTTAATAATCACGGCGACTGTGCTTAAAGTAAATTATATATTACTGAAGTTCGATACAATTGGGTCACATATTCTGTTAAGTTTAATCTTCTAACTTTTTGATAACAGGTTAGATAAATAACTGAAGTCAAGAAACGAAACATGATCCTAAAAAAAAAGGAGTGTGATTTTTTGTCAGTTTCTCTGAAAAGAGTGAATATCTCAACTGCAGTGCAATCCATGGATCATATTACCGATTTAAAATTATATTTAAATATTTTCTCCTCCCTTCGGTGCATATAAGCAATTAGAAATTTCCGCTTTTTTTTTTTTTTGCTATTAGTTCTAAAATTTGGAAACACCATCCAAATTGCTGCGGTAATTTTTGTGCGGTTCCCGTTCAAATAAATAGACAAACGCAGCTTTCTTACAGATTGATAATAGTATACATTATGTATTTGTTGTACATTTTTACTGGATTACGTACACTTTTCCTGTCCATGAAAACTAATACTTATCTCCTACTAGTAAACAAGGAATTTACCTACTTTAGGACTGTTACGAATATTATCTGCAAATAAATTCTCTATAAAACCAAACATTCACTTTATGATACCGTTATGAAATGTTATGATGGCTTAGACATATTATGGTAATAATAATTTCAAAATCATGGAGGCAACCTACTAAAAGAAAGGACGAAGAAAGGATACTACTTTAGGAAGACATAGTGTAAAAGTACAAAGTGGAAACGGAAGAAACATTAATGCTTAATCCTTCAAATGAGAAAAAAAAAATGTAATTTCATGTGTATCTTAATGATCTAGTGACCGAGTTTGTTACTGGTTTTTCAGTAGGCCTTTATCGTAGCCCCCTGAGCTAACCCAGAAACCTGACCGGTTAAACGGTATCTACAGCTTAACGTGGAATCCGAACTACGGAGCGTGTTAGCGACCTTCACAGTAATCTTTGACAGAGGTGGAGGTTATCTAAAATCAGGTTTTTTTTTTCTAAACCAAGATTTGAACCAAAGATCTATATAGTTTATAGGAGTAATAAAACTTTCGAGGATTTCTTTCACATTGAAAATTTCTTCTCGTTGAACTCTCGGTTCATTGTTAACATTTGCCCCAGATGAACTCACATAGAAGTGAGTAATCCTCTACAGTGTGAAGCTGTGTATCCTCCTGGCAGAAACTTAAGGAAAGGTCTTCCGTCTAGTACTACTGTTAAACATGGAAATAGCAGTGCTTCGGTTGCCTTAACGAGGAAGCTGTAGCGAGCGCTCCGCTTTAACCCGGGCTGGGGGTCGCAGTGGTCCCGTTTAGTGGCAGCCGTAGCAATCCACACAAATACCGCCCCTCGGGGTGGCTGGCTGGGAATTAATTCTGGCCACACAGACCGCCACCTGCCCCCACTCACCCCCAACCACCAGCGATCCATCCCGCTACAGCAACAGCGAACAGCGTGACAGCTGAGAGCACGCAACCGCTTTTCATCCTGAGACATCGATGTTATTTTTCAGCAGAACATACAAATCCACATGTGCCGTTTGTAGCTGCGGCATAACCAGCGGAGTTCGGTTACAACACATCCGTAATCTTGATTAAAAACACGACATAATAGTACTTCAATCCCGGATAATTTCAGTGGCTTTTTAATCGTCATTTTCTTCTTGCATGGTGCCTTACGATTTGTGGGAAATAAGGTGTTCAGAGCCGAGAGAAGATTATGTGATCTGGCCTCGCATTTTGGAGGACGTGGGCTCAAATCCCCTACCGGGCATCTAGATTTTACTTAGTTCCCCCAAATCATTCCGGGCGAATGTCGGGATGCTTCCTTTAAAAGGCCGTGGCCGAGTTCCTTCTCATTCCTTGGCACCAGTCCTTCCCGTCTCTAATTAACTCGACGACGACGAGGCGTAGAGCCATAAGCATGGTCATGGATCTGGAATGAAATAGACACAGCCTTAATTATGGAACTGTCCTGGCATTCGTGTAGAGTGATTACCGAAAACTACGGAAAACCAACATCTTTATAGCCAGAGTTGGAAAAGAACCAACGACATTACAAATGACGAGTCTGACGTGGCAGCTCACCGAACAGGCATGGTCTGGTTTTCTTCTCTCTCTTTTTTTTTTTTTTTTTTTGCTCAATAAATCAGGATAGAGACATGTTTATACCATGGAATTAGCGATGCAGTTCGTTAATAACAACAGAATAACAGAAGTAATATGCTCCAGGCTACCATCCAATACTCCAAAAATCGTTTTATCGTTTTGGAATGTTGTATTCACTGAAGAGTTCCTGTGTTTTCAGAAACAAGTGGAGCGGAAATAGTGCGTTTGATTGAGTTACTATTACTACTATTACAATTACTCCGCGATTCACTAAAAGTGTTTGGCGGAGGGTGCATTGCACCTATCAGGAAAGGTAATGGTTTGGAAGGGATATACGGGATACGGGAGTTAATGATACAACAATTGAAATAAGCGAACTATATCTTAGTTCAGGGGTGGCCAACCCAAATGATCTTGCGGGCCACTTTGGAAATGCGTCATAAGTCTGCGGGCAGCATACAAAATTATATATTCGCAAGAATATTATTTTAAAATCGAAATTAATTTTTTCTCATAATTTTGACAGTTAATTTTTGAATATATGGATGCACAAGAAATGGTTTTTTTTTTTTTTTTTTAAATTGGTTTTCACTACTTCAGCCATTATAAAATAAATATATTTTGTAAAAGTATGATGAATCTCGCGGACCTAAAAATGTTCAAGGCGGGCCGCATGTGGCCCGCGAGCCGCGGGTTGGCCACCCCTGTCTTATTTCATGGTAGGTAATTATGACTCTACAGTGACCTTGTTAAGGCATTTAATATCTTATTGTTCGTTTCAAAATATTCCTTTGCAATGCACAAGTTCTCATCAGCTGATTAAAACTACAATGAAATACGCTCTCATCAAAGACGAGCGTAATTAAAGGAACCGTTCTCTTGAAGTGATCTTCGGTTCACCCAGGCCTCTTCTTCTACTGCTGCTACGTCAAGTTTTCTTCTGCAGATTGTACTATTTTATCAGTGACACGCTTAGACTGCTTTATAAATGAAATAGTGAGAGCAATTTTATATGTAACAACGGCGAAATGAGATAACTATTGTGTTTGCTGAAATATTTTAATATGGGTTAAACACAATTCACACTGTATAGGTCCAATAACTGAAAGAATTAATTCAAGACCCGTTCAATAAAACACTCCCTCTCATCAGCCTTTCCCATTCATAACTCCTTAAAGATATAGTTTCACATGCGTCATCTTACAACTTTGTACAGAGAAGACCACCGTATCTCTCCATTCGTAATTTATCCTTTTTGACTATGATTATCCTGCATGAACTGACTCTATTTTTCCACCAATATCACTTTGTGGCTGAATCGTGAAGGTTCATTCCTAACAAATCAGGATTACTCATTGCCACTACGACTATCATACAAAATAAATAGATGTTAGGACTATTATAACATACTTAAATTCTCGATACGAAACAGTATAACAGAATTCGAGCAAAATTTTAACTCTGATATTTCACTGACCTTTCATGTTTTGTGGTCAGCTGATGGAATTCGATTTATATTCGGGATGGCGTAAGTGTGTTTTCTGCCTCAATTTCTGTCTTCCACAGAATTTGGGAACACGATATATAGAATAGTAATGAACTTATTTGTTTGTAATTGCTCACAAAGGTTCAAAGCTACGAGTTCTGATAGCGTCCACGCTGGCTGTATGTGAAACCCGAAACATTTCTTTGATGTTTGGAAGCAAGATCGACCCCAAGCTAATCACAGCCTGTGCGTATCAGTGTACGAAATTCGATAGGCTCATATGCTCGGTATAAACATAAGCCCTTCAACGATCACAGTACCCTCGGATACCCGAGATACAATACAAATGTAAACAAGTCATATGAATCATTATCCCACTTGAGATTGAAATAAATGTCGCTCTGAACTAAACTAATGAATATGGTCTTGAAACCTGGCGAAGGTGAAATACTCTACAATATGCAACTATGGTAACTAAATTGTCTAGTTCAAGAGAAATGAAAAAATATAATTTAAAATTGTGAATAACTTTTCTAATTTTTTTATCTAGCTCAATGCGATTATCATGACACTTCCAGTGTATAAGTTTCTCCAGTACTTTTTTGCTACTAAGTATGGACATTACAGGACGGATACACACAACACTTATACATATATGCCCTCGGCCGGACTCGAACCGGCGACCTTCGGCACGTGGACCCAGTACTCTAGCCGCCACACTACTGAGGCCGACAGGTAGGTGTTTTAAGAACCGTGTAAGAATTGCTACAAAATGGTTTTCATTTTGATAAACAAATCAATACTATATAAGTGGTTGGAGGTTATACCATTAGGAATCAATTGCCTAACAAGTACTATTCACATACTACAGATGAAATAATACTTTTAAATGTATTTAACATTTGAGAACAAAGCTTTTAGGTGTAGTTTGTTAATATGATATAGTGTTATCAACCAATAAAAAAATCTTAACATTTTTGGTGAATTTTTCTTCATCAAATCGTCATATAAAACGAACTATGAAAATAATCAAAACGTAATTCGCAACTCCACTGGAAACTGATGACATTTGAATTGTTTTTATGACCGTCTTGTATGAGGAAATCAACGATACCACTAGATGTCGCAACTACCAACTGTCAAAGAAACGAATAAAAATATACTGAAATATTCGGCCAACAAAAAAGAAACTTTTTTCAACCTGCATAAATAATATTTAAGTCATTTGTTTATTGGTAAATAGAAACCACTATGCAACAAGAATTTTTAACGTGATTTACAAATCGCATATCGAAACGTTTTGCTATGAGCTGTGAAGTTAGTCCATCAGCTATATTCTAGATATAATGTTTCCGTACTAAACATATTTTCTACTGCACTTTGATATGGCTTTGAAGATTGGAGTCCGATAGGCATCAAGAGTTTCGATGATTCAGTTAAAGAAATACCGAATGTGGATTATGATATTATGTTTAGTGCCGTTATTTCTTGTCACATCCACAAAATTCCTGGAATCAGGAGAGTTAAGTTAGTAAAAGTATATACCGCGAGGATACGGTTTAGTTGAACATCACTAATAGGTAGACTCATCCATAATTATATTGTTAGCATGCAACTTGGTGACAATACCAGGACTTGTACTTACGTAACTTCACTTAGACAGGTGCTATAAACTCTAGAATCTAGTAAAAAAAAATAAAAAAATGTAAAATTCTAGAGCTGTTACAAGAAAAATGTAGAAATACCAGGCTATCCATGGAAGAAATTAATATTAATGTTGTGAGGGTCTGTAAAGCTTTGGTTAAAAAATTCAGTGCGAAGTTCATTCGGAGGAGAAGTATATACATGAATGTGTTTTTCAAAAGAAAGGAATATCTTGAAACTGTAAGTATTTACCGAAGAAATTATTATCTGAGTATTATCTTTCTGTTTTTTTATTTTAATTATTTTTGGGTGGTAGAATTGTTGACGTAGATATTGCAAAATTAATACAAAACTTCCCGATAGCATTAGTATGTGAAAAATGTCAACCAATTTTAGATGGTAAGCATAAAGATGCAAAAATTGTTTTAATTCGTGTAAGAGGAATATCGCATTAAATCATATGATCATTTAGTTCAAACTTTTAAAAAGTATGTGAAGATTACGCGGTATCATACAACTATTTTAAGCGATGATCTTGCTAGATATGTTGTTGAAGTTAGTGGAATTATTAAGGATATATCTACAGTTATAGCTGTTACAAATGATAAAATTCTTAAGCTTACAGGTGTGGTTAAAAAAATAAACATCTTAATGAAATGAGCCAGGCTTCTTGTTACGTTAACATCGTGAGTTCCTTCTTACTAGTCTTGTAAAGAAATCCTATGTTGCTAAAAATCGCAATCAATTCTCAATATATTGTCATACAAATTTATTTAACAGATTTTCTGTCAGACAATGGTACAACCATCTTATGATTAATGTGACTTAAGATGATAATCATATCATCTCCATATCATTTTCAAGGGCTGGGGTGTAGTAGCAGTGACTTGAAATTGCCCATGCTTCAGCTGAATTTAAAGGTCACCATATACGACATTTATAGAGAAAGATATTACAAAAATAAAATCATAGTGAATAACTAAAAGTAAGGTTAAAATCATCTTCTGAAATGGGACAGTTTATTTAGAACAAATTTACGATAATTGTTATCTATTACTCCGTATTTGAGTTGATTGCTTGCGCTGAATGTACAAATAATCTCATAATTTATATTTTAATGTTAAACATAATGTTTTTCATACACCTTTGTACTTTCAGCTCTGACACTCCAAATACAATTTAATGAAAATAATGCAAGATCCGACTTTCTTCTGAATTCTGGTTCAAAGCTACAAGTTTAATGTTTAATCAAAGCAGGAATTTCACATATATGTTAAACTGGAAAAAAAAATTTATAACGTCGTTTAACTTACCTTTAAACGGATATGTACCAACACATAAGGAACATTTAAGTAGAGGAGAGAGAAAAAAAAAAGTAGAAATCTTGAAAATGATTGCAGTGTAGATTGTACGGACTTTAAATCACAACAGAATTTCCTATTGAAATTTTATGAGAACATCCAATTACCACAAAGACATATTTTAGGAAACAATGAAACTCTGTAGCCATGACTTTTTTCTCAGTTGCTGATAAATTCATACAATAGAAAAATTGTATTTCTCTACTTTTAGGTACCCTTTTAGACTACACGACTGGCCAGTACTGGCGATGGTTTTGGCTTGCTTCCCGTGCCCACGGGGTGTCGGGAACTCTGAGAGGGTGTCATGCAGATGTCTCACAGATGGGGCGCAGCTAGGCTGCTGATGCAGTTACCAGGCCGACATCTGTCACGGCTCATGTCTCACTTCCTCCCAAGAACAGAACGATTATTAATGTACAGTACATCATTATACCAAGGAGTTCGCTAACTTTATTTAATCCGGGATTAACTGGTGAATAATCGTCTTCCATAGACTGAGGAAATACCACCAAATATAATCGTGCTGATTATGAAACGACACGTATTTCAATGACGAAATGTGGGGTAAAAGTTTATACCGATAATTTTAGCAGCCTGAAGCAAATGTACCGGATATAACGTTGTAATGAATTTCACATTGTGTTGATTGTATATTAAGAATTAAAGCGTAATTAACGAGATGATAGCACAGCATAGGTATTTCATCATTTTATCGGTATAACAATAGTTTAATCGTATTCAGATTAGTGATACGAGCTTCGAATAATCTCTTTTACGTTTCGATTCAGTTTGTAGAATTTTAATCAGTATTTGTAACTGATACATTGATTTAATGCATATAAATATTTTTGGATTGTTCGTTTTGGCCTTCAATTGTTGTTAACTTTGTCAAGGCTACGATAGATGCTGCAAACCGATTTACACCTGAATTATTCCACGTGAACCAAAGAAGCTGTAGCTCACTTTTTCGTCGGCTTGTAAATTATCATCACTATTTTTCTTACATGTTGTTCGTATTATATGTTGAATCAGGGGTGTAAATCGTATTTTTTACAAACAATTTTTCATTATTACACTCCTTACTGCAATTAATTTAATTGTAATGCAGCGCTTGTTGCGGTAGCAATTAACCTATACAACCACTATAGCCATTTTCTAATTTCAACTTTAAATTATTATTTTTTTGCCTTTTTGGGAAACTATTATAAGATTGTTGGTGGCTTAATTAATAAGATAATTAAGTAGTCCACAATGTATTTCAGTTTAGACTTATTTTTATTCACCAACACGCCGTCAAAGATAATGATTACATGCATTCATACAATCCAGAGGTTGCTTCCAACACTTCTTCCACAGATAATACAGTTCCCGGCCGTCGCAAACTGAGTTGCTGAAAAACTTTGCCGAAAAACTAACTGCTTCTCTGTCTCGGATGACCGCATTATATAAACTCTATCGAAATTTCTAGAACACTTCAAAAGCTTCCGCCAGATAATTATCAAACATTAACAATACTTAAACAATTGAAACATATTATGAACAATCAGAATTAATACATGATCATTTACCATCATTACAAAATGGTCAGAAATGGAAATTAAAGATACTTGAACACAAAATTATTCACAGAAATCATTTTAAACTGTAGCAAATCATCCTTTAGATATCGTAACTTGCATTAATACTTGGAATTACGAACATTTAAGCAATTCTCTTACACAATTCAGTTTTTAAACATATTAAATGGCCTTTAAATAATTTATTTTCATAAAACAAAGTCTATATACACTGATTTACAGTTAATTGTGAAACAAACATACTAGATCATATTCAACCAAACTCTAGCTTACTACAAATGTTTCTTAATTTTATGTTTGAGGGCTGTTACACTAATCATCATTTCTCTTGGTAACTTATTCCAATCCTCGACCCTCTTCTCTACGAAAGAAATCTTCCCACATCCTTATGCCTGAAATCGAGTGACAGTTTGTGATCATTGTATTCATTCACCTTCCTTATAACTCTCCTAATTCTTCTACCAAAATTTTTCCACGCCTCATCACCAATACGCGCCTAGTACAATTCCATGACTCTTTTCACCATCCTCCTGTCTTCCAATGTATCCCATTCCAGCTCGTTAATCACATCAGTTACTAATTGTGTTCTGTGATAATTTACAAATAAAATTGTAGCAGCTCTTCCTTGCACCCCAACTCTTATATTTAATACCTACTGTAAAATGGTTGTAACTATAATTTTACATCCAACAATTCACGTCACGTTAAATTATTATTGACAATATATAAATTCGTTATCGATTTAACTAATTCATAAGTTTAGCTACACTGTTTGCATCATATAATAATTTTCTAATTTTTCCCTAGTTTAGATCCGTGTTCGTATAGATCTCACATTTTTTGCCACACCGTAAGCTTTCAAAGCGAGATTTTTTATCTATCCCACATCTGTTATATAATTTCGTAAGTTCACTCATTCACTCACCTCGATAGCTATTGGCTGGAGAACGGTGTCACGCGTCAGCCTTCGCTCGCAAAACAGCGACCAGAGATACCATTGGAAGAAATTCGTGCTTATATCAACAATTTAACAGCTAAGCAACTGATACAAAAGTAATTGCCATAATACATTCATTAAGTTTGTTTTCGTAGCGTTTCATAGTTTAAAAAAATATCGCTAAACTTTACGTCTCAAGAAACGTGGATCTGCTTAAAAACTTTAAAAATCTTAAATTATTCATGGTCTCTGCTATATTTTTTTTTAACTGCTTAACGTCTCTTAACAGCGAGGTCTTTAGAGACGGGAAAGGATGGGGGGCAAGGAATGAGAAGTATTCGGCCATGGCCTTTTGAAGGAAACATCCCGGCATTTGCCTGGAGTGATTTGGGAAACCATGGAAAACCCAAATCTGGATGTCCGGAAGGGGATTCGAACCGCCGTCCTCCCGAATGCGAGGCCAGAATGCTAACCGTTACACCACCACTTTCGGTGTCTCTGCTATAACCACGAATGCCAATTGTCATTCCGGGTTACGATAAATTTCAATTTAATTAAAACTCTCACTAATGTTGTTGCTTGGCCAAAGTTTATGCATTACGGTTTACTTGCCTTTTCGGCATTTTACTGAGCATTTTCGTTATTGGTCTTTAATCATGTTCGCTGTATGTGAGTTATCAGTTTATTTTAAATGGACATCAGACCAAATATTTTACTGAATCGACTATCCTGGCAATTCATTTCTTCGGAGTTGTTCAAGTGTTTAATAATATGGAGTGTGCATTAATTCCTCTGGCCGTTACAGATACTATGACCAATGATTATATTATGAGTGTTTGCCGAGTCTCAACAACAAAAAAAAAAAAGTCAAGTTATTACACGATAGCGCGATCGTTCCTCCCGTGTTTAATACTTACCTCAATTAATACTTCTGAGTTCTTCAAGCTTAAGAGTTTTTACTCATCCTGAAACACAGGTCAAGTTCGTATTCGGTCAGCTTAGGTCAACCTCTCATAATCTTTGATGCTAAAAACTGGAACTATTCTCGACCCGTGACGATACGCAAAAAACGGTCACGGGCTTACACTAATTATATATAAAATAACTTGACGATGAGAATAAATTTTCCTTCCCTACTGCGGTGTTAGGTGACGTAATATGATTATACCCCCAGATTTAATTAAGAATCTAATGTTTCAAACAGTGAAAATCCCTACAAAATGGGCTGAGTCGTTTTATAGTTGTGCCAGATTATAGGTGAAAACGTCTTATGTTCAGAAGAGATTTTAATTTCCTCATTTGGTGAAGCGTAATCTAGTATCATGGGACATACCTCAAACTTAAATCAGAAGGTATGTTTCCAAATGGCGATAATCCCATCAAAATCTGTTCAGTGGGTTTAGCGTAATGCCAGACATATTATAATATAAATGATTCTCGCCATTATCATGGGGTAATACAGTTTGAACTAAACGTAAAAATCTGCTAAAATATTATTTGTTATATTACTAATTGAAGGAATAACGCTAATGCAACTGTTTAATTTGTTTATTGCAATAAACAAATTAAACAGTTGAATTGGTGTTCTTCTTTCAATTAATAACTGACTAAGCAATTGCGAAAAAATGGCCTGTAACAACATTGTATTATTTGCTATATGTTGTGAGAAATCCCAAGACGGATAGCTGGTATCTACCAGTTCTTAAAATAAGGAAGAGATCTTTTCAATCGACGAGTTACAGTTTATCAACCTATGATTTTCAAGTAATTAAGTTGTGAGAGAATAACAAGATGACTACCATATTCACTTGCAATTAGTAGATAAGAGAGTTCAGTTAGAGAGCGTAAACCATTCTAGCCATTGGAGCTAACTAGATTCTTGGAAGTTTAGAAATTTTTTGGGCTTGTTTGTGCATCGTCCTCACCCCAATCAAGTTTGCTACAGCAATACGTCACTTCATTTTCACTGAATTTTTGATTACATCTTCTACCCGTTATAAATTCTTGACATTAAATGGCATGTGATATTCAGAGAGTAGATATTTAACAATAATATCGGAAGCTGCTAAAGAACTTGAGCTTGTACCCAGCGGGAAATTAATGAGTAAAACTTATGCGTTCTTACGTGAGGAGGAGCATGATTAATAATCCTGTAGGATTTGAAGTGAGATAGGGAATGAATAGGTGTAGAGGGCACAATTAGAAAGGCTGACAGTCATATTGAAGAGATATACGTAAAAATATTTATTTCAGAGTTACGAAAAATATGTAAAAAAGAGCATATTAAGATTTCTGGCTCTTAAAAATGCCAAAAGATTTAAAACAATTTTAGTGTAGTGGAAAGAAGTTTGTGGAAGAAGCTTACAGAATGCTGGATTGGCTAATTTGCTGGTGGAGAGAACAATAAACGGTAAGAAATGAAGAGGAAGAAAGAGATTAGAATATAAGAAGCATATAACTAAGGACGTGGGTTGTAAAGGATATGTAGAGATGAGTGGTTAGCACAAGGTAGGAAGGGATGGAGGATTGCCCCAAACTATTCGAAAGACTGATGACAGCAAAAAAAAAAGTTAGTTTAGTTCGAAAAATTTTAAAAAAAAACTTAATACAAGAATTATTAAATTAAAAATACCCATTTGTTACTTATTTTTGCCAGTTTTGTTAAAAACTGTTTAAAACTACTGATACTATTATTTTTGTAGATTGAAGAAGAGTCTTGTCACGAATGAAAACTGGGTGTAATCAGGTCCCTGTCAGCCTTGGAAACAAGTTTCATAAGTAATATCACACTGACAAACCATCTTTCATCTTGATTTACAAATTCGTCTTACGTCTATGTTTCTTTGAAATTTGTATTCACTTAGGAGTACCAATCATGCGGCGCCATGTTCCCTTTATCGTTGCTTCCTGCTACAGTTGTTGACAGTATTAAGGTATGCGGTCAGCAGTGATCAGATACTGTACAAACCCTCAGCAACGTCCTGTGAAATATTTTGCTGCTTTACAATAGTAACTAGAGTTGTTACGTTTTGGATTCAACTCTGGGACAGAAAGAAACGTGAAAGCCAAGCTTCACTAATAAGGATGTGTGTGTCATTGTTGGATGAAAAATCCTGAAGATATGGATACTAAGTGACCGACTTCGAACATCGGTTGATACGCCACTATCGTTACCGTCTAACTCAAGTCGGCAATTCTGCTCGCTAAACGGGACATACGTAGAACCATAATTACGAACGTATTACGCAAATTCACAAGCGATCATTGTAAGCGCTCAAAGATGGATTGTAGACTTCGAAGGTCCATGAATCGAGCCATGAACCTTTCGGTTCTCAGTGAGATACAATACCACTGAGCCACTAGAGCATTCAATGCTAAGTAGATTGGAGTTTGACGGTATAAAGCTGTGCCGTTTCTTGCTTAAGGAACATGCGGGTGGTTATTAATTTCTTGATCAAGGCTACGGATTAAGATCTGTTAGAATTCAGTCTCCCCATCCGTCTACTCAATGACTGCCCCCTCGCTGCCACTATCAGTCTGGAAGGAAAGCGTTAATAATGTCTCACACACCGAGTAGCCTGGCGTTTAAATTCGTTCATTAGGATGTAAAAATATCGGTTTCGACAGGTATGACCACAGAATATGTAAGACTATCTGCCATGGAGGTCTTCTTTAATAGTTTCTCTGAGTAAGTCAGTGATTCAGCGCCATCCATCACTGTGGCTTAGTGCGCTGAGGTGCCGGAAACTAGATCGAAGAGGTACAACGTGGCCGGGCACGACCCCTGGTTACCGAGTACCGGCAGTCATGACAGCGGTTTACAGCACATTATCCGTAGCCATTAAGGCGAGTGCAGGGACGGTACACAATCTCTGCGTTACAAACTACACATTTCAATATATATATATATCACACACAGTTAAAAATTTCGCAGACAGATGACAACACTTCACTGTCGCGATTTGTATGAAGTACGACCTAACAGTAAGTATAAAATGCTTGTTGTCAGCAAGGACACGTAGACGTAAAATCAAAACTCCAGATTTCACCGAACCAACAATGAATAAAAGCTTATAAAAAGGCACCGCCCCCTAATGTTGGGAAAAGGAGTCAATCATTCGGCGCTGTAACTTCGCAAATCGTCAGCGCCGTCTACCTCAATCGTCAATGTGAGGTGGTGGGAATATTCTCGTCAGATAAGGTGTGATGAGCTACGTTCACCGTGCGAAGTATCTGTATCACCTGTCCCCATAACAGTATCTGCTTCATAAAACAGACAGGCTGTTGCGAGTCCCCAAAAGGCAAACTACTATTTCCTTTAGTTCGTGCAACTGCACGCAACTAAGCGTAAGGCTGAGAAAACGCGTTTTCGCATGAGATAAAACTTACTTTTATGAAAGTATTTGTGCTTGTCTACCACGAGGTCAATAGAGTGACGATAGAATTTTGTTAAAAAGCAGACAGAAAATCGTCTATGGCCTTTTGAAGGAACTAGCAGGGCATTTGCGTCGAGTTATTGCTGGAAATCATGGAAATCAAAATCTAGAAGGCTGAACCTGGAGTCGAATACTATGGCCGATCGCTTACTGTTCTCCCTCCCGAATCTGTAGCAAGGTACCTGCAACTTCACAATATTAACGGGGATAGTTTAAGAAAAAGTACAAGGTAGTATCCGGCAGAGGGTAGCAAATGCAAAGGAATAAAAAGGAATGTGCACGAAATAGAAGATTTAATTATTGTGTGAAAACTGGTATTGGTGAGATACAACTTGAGGATCATGACAAATGTATAGAATGAATGAGGAAATAACATTATGGAAAAACTACGTTAAAACTGTGGTATAGAGATTCCCAATGTTTTTCATAGCACGCCACTTCCGATAGAAGAATTCTTCCCAACCCCTTCTTCCCTCCCGTCACATTTCTGCTTTTCAGTACTAACAATAACGAATGAGAAGAACCTCAGTAAGTGCGTGATGTTAAAATGAAAGTTTTCAACTCTAAGAGGAGCCGTAGGTGGCGCAGTACTTGTGACAGTGTAGATCTAGGATATCGTCCACAAGGGCGGTGGAGCTACCTCACACCCCGCCTCCCCCCTCCCCCCTCCACCCTCAGACATATTTTCAACTACCCCTGATAGGTGGGGGAGAGGCGCCCCTTAGGTTAGGAACCTGTCCTGTAGTGGTTACATTAACGACTGAAGAGACGGTAAGCGAGTGGCACTAAGAGACACTAAGAAAGGTACAGAACAATTAGAAGTTTGTCTTCACCATGCTGGCCTCGATAGCGCGGGGCTAGCGAGCTGACTTCGCGACGCAGAGGTCACCGGTTCGAGTATGGCACAGAGTATGGGTTGTTTTAATTAAATGTTGTGTTTGTCCTGTGTTATCCTTCCACTTGTGGTTATCAACAATAGAAGTGTCTAACACAATTCAAGAAAATGAAATACAGTTGATGCTGGCTGAATGGCTTAAAACCGAATGCCAATTTAACAACAACAAAAAAATCTTGACTGCTATTCATCTTTAATGTAGAAGGAAGAAAATAAAAGCTATAAATGAAATTTTCCATTCGTAATAAAGTTGGAACTTTGGGCTTTGCAGTTCGTCTACGAAGAGATCATTATATCCGGAAACAGTGAGAAAATGGCCAATTTCCTTTGTGATGAACGATCCTGATATTCGCCTGGAGTGAGCTCGGAAAAACCTTAGAACCGGAATCGGGAATCGATGCTGAATGCTCCAGAATGTTAATCTTGAAATCAGAATTGAGGACTAATATCAATTAATTAATATGACATAAATTTAGCATCACAATTTAGAATGGAAAATATGAGTCTGTTAATTACAGACCAAAATAGGAATTAGCTGCTAAAGCATAGATAATAACAACAATATATTAATACAGACAGAAGCAGCCCTTCTGAAAACGATAAAACTATTAATAACAATCATTTAACAACATAAATCATTTACAAACTGTAAAATCGTACGTATTGCGCACAGCTGTTTATGAAAAAATGGATATGTCAGAGATAAAAAATGCATTACTGTAAAACTAAATTATCTGATGAAGTAAGATTAAAAGTTTTTGCTATTATTATTCCTTTATGCCTCGCCGATGTCGTGGTAAATGAGTGAGAAAAAACTTCTGCAATTATGGGTAAAGGAAATCCGTTTCTGGAAGAATTTAACAGAATGAAGACACAGTGTCATACTTTGAGACATGCTAGGCTGATTAATTATTAATGCAAGATGCTCCTACATTTCAGTGTACAGAAAAACAAAGATTCGAGTTGTTGATTTACGTCCTAGAAACTGAGATCATCGGGGAAAAAATATATTTGCTTTCGTTTGATAAATGACGAATTTATTAATTACTGTCACCACCCGTATTGATAGTTAAAGTTACGTTTTCTACGATTTCCTAGAATTGACTCTTACAATTGTCTCTGTCTTGCTGGATGTATATTTACAAGTTGTCAAAACAAATCACTCTAACTAAGCGCATTTTTCGTTGAAGGCAAACTGAAATATTTACGGAACAGGTAACGATGGAGACATCAATGACGAAATAAAACATGCACTACGTGTCACTGTTTGCCTGAAAATTCTTTTTAACTATTTCTTGCATGAATATCCACGTAATTCGCAAATGTGGACGACAGACGTTATTTGAGAATGGAAACACCGTCACAGGGTATCGACAATCTTAGCGCTATTCGGTTACAAATACAGCATGGCGCAATACCTACCACATGTCCTACTAGACGAATTCCCTGCTTCATGCGAAATTCTCTGGCAGAGTTCATCCAAGCAAAGGCGTCTCGAAATTACCATACCACTCTTTTTTTTTTTTTAATTATGTAATGGCAGATTTATCAAAACCAGTCCACCACACTGTCTAAATTTTAAGATAAATTCGTCATGCCATCAATCAAATCAAGAATTAAATCTGTAATTCTGAGAAAAAAATTAGAACTAATTTCATTGGCCAAATGAATCGCGAACAACTTGTCAGCCACATACCTGTATGTCAGCTACTGTTTTTCATACTTTATTCGCACTTGTATAAACTGTTAATAGAATAAAATACTTTATCCATCTTATTAAATCAGGAACTCATAATGTGACACTCTTTAACATCTGCTCTATTCTGTAATTGGCTTCATATAAAATTGCTATTTCAGTGAGCTTCTCTTAGGGAAGAAACGTTTTCCTTGTACATAAATTTCATTATATACAAATGGTTAAGATCTACATCTACATCTACATATATACTCTGCAATTCACAAAATTGTGGGTGGCAGAGGGTGCTCAGCACCAAAGCTAATCTCTTTGCTGTGCATTCCAATCCCTAATGGTACGAGGGAAAAAAGAATTCATATAAGAATCAGTCCGGCACCTTATTTCTCTAATTTTATCTTTCCTGTCCTTCCGACTCAAATAGGTTGGTGGAAGAAGTATTTCACTACACTCATGAGTGAAAGTTGGAGTACGCATGTTTTCCAATAAGTTTAAACGAAACGTGTGTCGTCTATCTACCAGAGACTCCCAACCTAATCTACTAATCAGTTCTGTGACGCTTTCATAAGGACTGTAGCAAGCGGTCACGAATCGAGCGGCTCTTCTCTGTACTTTCTCTATACTTTCGATCAATCCCTTACGAAACGGGTCCCAAATGGCACAACAATAATCCAAATGTGGACGCACAAGAGATTTGTACGCTATCTCCTTTGTTTGTTCATTACAATTTTTCAAGATTCTACCTATGAATCGCAGCCTAGAATCTGCTCTACCCACTAAAGAATTAATGTGTATGTCCCATTTCATGTTCCTATGTACTGTTACTCCCAAATATTTAATAGAATCGACCATATCAATAACTGTATTGTTTAACTCGTATTTCTGAACAATCGGATTCTTTTTGTTAGTTATGCTCATTGTCTTGCACTTTTTACAGTTTAGAGTAAGTTGCCACTCAGCGCACCAAGCCAAAATAACATCCAGATCGCGCTGAATTTCTAAGCAATCGGCCAAAGTTCTTACTTCCCTATAAATAACCGCATCATCAGCAAACAATCTAAAAAGGCTTTTCACTTTGTCTCCGAGATCGTTTATAAAAATTAAGAAAAGAAGTGGTCCTATTACACTTCCTTGAGGTACACCCGATGTAACACCTAGATTAGAAGAACTTTCTCCTTCAACAACAACATACTGCGACCGACCAGTTAGAAAATCCTTTATCCATTCACAAAGCTGATCCGATATACCGTACGCTCGAAGCTTCGCTAAAAGGCGGTTGTGTGGCACAGAGTCAAAGGCTTTCTGGAAATCTAAAAAAATTGCATCTACTTGTGAACCTGTATCAATAACTTTCATTACGTCGTGTGTAAATAGGGCCAGCTGTGTTTCACATGATCTTTTCTTCCGAAATCCATGTTGATTTGTTGTAAGCAAATTATTATAATCTAGAAAATTCATAATGTTCGAGCATATAATATGCTCCATAACTCTACTACAAACAGATGTTATAGATATGGGACGATAGTTCCCAGGATCACTTCGATCACCTTTTTTGATGCTACAAATGTAATCCAGCTCTAGAGTCGTGACTAAATTTTTAAGCTGCATTATTAATATTTCTTAGAAACACATATCACTGAATATGCAGAATTTTAAATTTCATCTTTTCCATTGACAGGCTAAAAGTATAAAATGAATTGCGCATATGCACCTTAGCCATCTGGAGTACTCATTCGTCGAGATTCTGACTGTCCGTTTAATTAAGGACGTGCAGAACGGTCGAGTAAAGTACTGGCTGGCCACCCACATGGCCGTAATTTTGAGGACAATTTAGATAGAGGCCAGCAGGCTCGCAAGTTATCCGAGTCACGCGCGCGAAGATACAGCACGCTGAATTCCTTTTGCCCGGCTGGCTACAACAGTAGGCCTACGTACAAAACAGAGATAGCATAAATACGTATCAGGGACCGTGACCGCTACAGGCAAGTAGCTACATGGCACTCGGTTTGTAATTTCATGAGGAGGTGATAAGTAATATGATGAACACTGTTACCAAGTAGGGAAACTCATGGGTATTCATGGGTATGGGAATAACTGCATTTCTTTACTAAACTTTTAATCTCTTTAGGGCATGTCCAAATAGATGATTCTGGATCCAGGAAACAATAGGAGTCAAGGAGCTAGATAATTCGGCCATAACGTTTTGAAAGGACCTTGTTACCATTCGGCTTGGGTGAGTTCCAGAAATCACGGAAAACTGAAATGTGTTTGGTTGGACGGGAGATGGGAACTATAGCTTCCGAAATATCAGGACTGATCATTTAACTTTCACCCACATGGATCGTCTGTTAGAAAATATTCCTGTCACCGTTTAATCAACAAAATAGTTCTGGTTTTTTTTTATTTTTTTTATTTTTGTCTTACCTGCAGGCTAAAGAACAGCATTCAGTAATTTCAATTTCAGCAACCAAACGGTATTCAATTTTTAGCTAACGTAATTTGATTCACATGTTACCTTTCTCCTACTTTCGTTGCAACGTGTCCCAAATGCGATAATTTTGTGATTTGGTCGACCTGATAGAAATAATAATTCAATATTGTTAAGATAAATAATTTAGTGGTGTAACGTAAAGTTTTTCTTGTTGACAATCCTTGATGTCAAATAACATCCTCATAATCAAATTATCATGCATATTTCAAGAATTGTCTGAAAACACAGTCGATGCATAGTACCTATGGGGTGTTTATTATATATACAAAAAAGAAACTTGTTGGCTAAGTGGATTTTTCGCTTATTTTCTATCATTTGATGTTTTATTGGGTAATTTCACTATTAATTTTTTAATGGCAAAGGGAAGTAATGGGAGATGGAAATGTAAGAGGTTTTGAATCATATTAAGTTTACTTGTATAAACAGGAATCAATAGAATTATATTAAGTACATCATGATGGCCGTAACTATACAAAACGTTCTCGTTTTTATTGAACCAAAACATAGTGATCAATTTTCAGAAAACGTTAATATCCAGATCCGAAGTAAAAATCTACGTACTACATTCAGTTTTACGAAACAATTCTGCATACAAGGACGATGAAGTTATCTGGAACTTTTTTGTTTTTCAATTTTGTAAGGACGCCTGTTGTTAGGTTATGCTTGTATTTCTCCACATAAGTCCTCCCAGCGTGTCTGTACTATTATAATCCTAGGTGCTGGATCTCTTTGTCCAGGCATCACCCAGACAGTACTGAACTGACTTCGAAGAGCTCTCAGAGTTTACGGCCTGGTCTTAAAATGAAGTAGTGTACAATTGCGTTACCATAAATGGGGACTGAGGAGAAAATTAATATTTGATCAAAACAGTATCAATTGAAATGTTTAGCTATTCCTGCGCCACCTATCGATTATTTCCATAAGTAAAGGTTTCAGCCTCCAAGCACGACAGTTGGAGAAGCTTCAGAATCAGTAAGATTGATAGCTAACTTATTGACTGTCAGAAAATATTTAACATGAAGAGAATTGCTGAGAGCAAATTCGAATGTGAGTTTAAATTCCCAGTGATGAAATATTAATAATAGGGAAATTGTCTGTTACATTGAAAAGTTTTGATGAGCACAAGCACTCACCGCACCTGATAGGTGTGCGGTAATGTTCTGACCTTGCATACGGAAGGACATGGACATCTCCGTTCTGCCATCCAGAAGTTGGTTTTCCATGGTTTCTCCAAATCTTCCCAGGCAATGTTGGAATCGTTCCTCCAAAAGCCAAGCTAGAATTCCTTCATGTTCTTTGCCCCCAGTTTTTTTCCGTCTCTAATGACGTCGATGTCGGCGAGACGCAAAGACATATGCAAAAAATGAAGTATTTATAAACAGTCCCCTATATCACATATCTGTTTTTAATTCCATGTTTAAAATATTATAGAGAAGTGAGCACAAAATCTAGTAACGATTCTTCAACATTCTTAACTGATGCTATGAAACAACTTGTTATTTAGCCACTGTAACTTAATTATACCGTCCTTGGATTTACAGTTTTTTTTTTTTTTTTTTTTTTTTTTTTTTTTTTTTTTTTTGACAAGTCTTCAGGAAATTTTTAACTTTCACCAAAGTGTGATGATAACTTCTAAATCTGAAGGTAGTTATAAGGTAGTTGTGAAAATAACTTTGTTGATACACTTTTTTATTACTTTTAGAAACCATAACACAGAGAAAACGTAAGCTTCTTCCAAAGATTCTATAACATATTACCAAAAACACCGTACTTTTAAGTGAACTCAAGTGAACTTGTCAGCTAGAGATCGTAGGATCTTTAATCGGAAGTACAGAAATTTCGAGAAAACAACCTATACTCCATCCGACAGTTCTGGATCATCCCAAACAATGTCAATTGCACAAAACAATCAGAACTTATTCAAAATTAATTATAATAATGAAGAAACATTTTAAAATGAAACCAGAGACTATTTACAGTCATTTAAACACAAAACTGATAAATTTAAACAATTAATTATGGGCAAAAATCATACTAAAACCCTATTACTTACACAACATTCTTAATTACAGTATTTCATTTAACATTTTAAACACTATAATGCTTTTAATAATATTACACTTCATCTATACAATTTCCATCCATCGAAATCATACTCATCCATACGAAAAACATACAAATTTACAGTTAATTACTGTTTATCTTTCTCCAACACCAATGTACGTAATTGATACAATTGAATTTAATAGGAAGCTGGGTCTGAGCGCTATTACATGTTTCTGAAAAGTAATGAAAATTAAGTTATGTACAAAAAAATATTGAAAACAAAGTATAGAAAACTGACACCAGTAAAGTAGTTCACATTATCGGTGACGTGGGCAAAAAAGCAGCTAACAGTACGAAAAGCTGTAAACAGAAATCAGCTGTAAATAGTGGTACTGTGATACACAGTAGCGTAGTAGCGTGTTGGTCCTGACGGCAGTGTGCTGTGTGGTGTGTCCAGTTACTACGCTCCAGGCCCCTCCACCCTAGCCGGCGTCTGCCACATGCCGGTCACGCACTGCCAGACTCGCCAATCAGCAAGTTTTCTCTCAGGCCGCCATCAACGAACTACCAGATAGGACATCGCCTTCATGACCTTTACGTTCCTTCCAGGGGGGGGGGGGGAGGAGAGATGGTTTACGATTGGTGTACGTTTACTTTTTTCAGATCAACCCATAGCATAAAAAACTTACTGCAAGAGGCCAAATTCCGTGACTGAATCAAAATTTCTATAAGGTGCGATTGAAAAACACTGATTGTCCAACTCAGTAGATAGCAACTACTGCGTGCAAGTAGTGTTTGTATCTGTTTTCACCTGCCACTGTTTCTGAAAAAGCACGGAATAACTAAGTTTGGGCAACGTGAAAGGCAACAGTTTGATACAATTCATCAAACTGAATTGTGGAACTTAATTCACCAGGTTCATAATATTAATATAAACCAAGGTATAATGGATATGAGAAACTAATTTTGACATATTAATACTAAACAATGTAGCTATTTGTGATATTTTAAAATCTTTCAGGTTAATTGTTAGCGACATTTAATCATTCCTGTTACAGATCTCGCCATGTGACGCGTCTAGGGAGGTCTCGGTTTGAAACTGAACTGAATAACAGTATTCTACATAACATGGTCTCCAGGTGATTTTGATTTTCATTAATGTATTCATATGTGGCAAAAGAATTTTGTGTGATGAGTCGTACAGAAAGAAGATACAGGATAGTGGGTAACATTTTAAAAAGTGCTGGATTGGTTAATTTGTCTTTCGATGGAACAGTTGAAGGAAAGAAATTCGGAGATGAACAAAGATTATAGTATATGAAATTGATAATTTAGGACATATGTTCATTTGAAGAAACGAAGAGGTTATCGCAATGAGAGTTAGTGGATCGTATCATACCAATCTAAAGAATGATGAAAGGCAAAAAAATAAAAATAATAATAATAATAAAAACTTTTTTTTAAATAACTTGACATCAGGGATTGCACAGACTGACTTCGGTACGCGCAGCAGACGATTAGTCGTCCGTAGTAGAAATATTGAGAACATGAACCAGAGATCCTGTAATCGCAGTACGAAGAAACATTGAAAAGTTAGATAATGGCTGATACTTAACAGAGCAATACAGCAGTGGTAATATGATGATTAAAAATCTAGTAACTGCAAATTAAAAGTAAAACCGTGTTATTCGAAATATTACAGGAAATTTAGGAAACGATTTAATAACATTTGAAGTCGTATTAGCAGAAAATAAAGTGGGAAGCGATTGTAACACGCTCGTTCCCATTGATCGCTATTTGATTTAAATATGATAAAATGAAGCCAGGAAGATAACTGCTTCGTTTTGTTAGCAAATAACCAACATATCATTCACTCTTCAATTTTAAAATGGCAATTGGGAGTCTGCAAACATGATTATGAAAAAAGTAAAAACATAGAAATATCTATTCTTAGTTCATTTTGGTGTAATCGGATTTGAATGAGCAGCGGAATTGATGGTCAATATAACAATTTAGATAAATGAGTACGGCCTTCAATAACAAGCGCTTTATAGTCTATTTCCATTGGTGTTACTGTATTATTAATTTATGTAGCAGTTCGCATTACTTAATTTCAGATATTTTTTATGTTTCAGATTGGATGAAATAAAATAGGTGGTAAATTAAAACTGGCTGAAAAATTTGTGTGACAAATGTTGAACATATTTCTCAACAAATCGGCAAAAAAAACAGGTTTTAGAGAGACATCATTACTGTCTGGACATTCCTATCACGTACTGCACAGAACGTTGGGACGAGCCAAAGGTCACGCCTTTTCTAACAAAGGACAGGTGCTGGCAGTGACAGAATGGCGGCCGAACACAAGTCATTCGGCGCCCGCATTCATTTTTGACGGGTATGATCAGGCACAGGTGCGTCGGCGAGCGTCCAATCTGCCAGCAACTCGCCGCAGTCGATGATGGCAGGCACCACTGCGCCCACACACAGAGAATACAGATGAGTCCCAACTTACTGCGTAAATTATTCATTAACGTATTGCGGGAGCGCTCCCGAATCGCTGCCAGGAGCGCACAATTTGGCTGCTCCCTCAATACAAAAGTCAGTCGGCCCGAACTCCCTCCAGAGTCCGTCGTAAAGCACGGCGCCGGTGTTCTGCGGGGAGGCGGGGTGGAGTTGTCGCAGGCGTCGAATCACCTGCCCGGGGGGTGCTGCGTTATGGGCCAGGGGATCGCCGCGACAAGGGCAATTTTCTCGAATGAGTAAAATACGGTGCAGGGGAGCAGAAAGGCTGCTGCTATAACAGGCTCGGGGAAACACTACCTTGGTATCATAGCAACTTGCGAAACATCCGTGAAACATTTCGTAATCTTACGGCGTTCTGAGGTTGCGTGATTTCATTCTAAAAGTCCCCAAAAAACACAGATATTTTCCCGAATTCGTATGGTTAAAACTTGATCACTCTATTTATTTTCGTATTTAATTATGGTTGCTAAGCGATTAAAATCCGGAGGGAACGGCTCTTTATTGCTGTTGTTCTTTTGTTCGTCCGACCGTGACGGATATCTTGAACTTAAACTGATTAAATTTTTAACTTCAAAATTGACCCCAAACAAAATAACGTATCTAAAGCTTTGTAAAATTACATACTACCACGGATCCTATACAAGTAGATGAGTTGGGCTATTATTTTCCTAACTGCATTTATGATACAGTTATTTAGAAGAAGACGGATTGAATATCCGTTCTGACATCCAGATTTGGGTTTTCCGCGGTTTCCCCAAATAACTCCAGGCGAATGCTGAGATGGTTCCCTTAAAAAAGCAATAGCTGAATTCCTTCCTGTTCTGCTCTTATTCCTTCCCGCCTCTAATGACCTCATCGCCAACGAGGCGTAAAGCCAATAACAAAAAAGACCATACGTCAAAATTATCATTTACAGACCAATTTTGTTACTAATACTGTTCCAAAAACAATATACCGTAGGAAAGTGAAATTTACGTCCATTATCGATTTAATATATCTTTCTTACTAAGTTATCCGTTTAATATATCTTTACTTGAGGGCACTTTTCCAGAAAGGCTTAAGTATGCTGTAGCTAAACCATTCTATAAAAAGGGAGATAAGTCAGACGTGTCGAATTACCGTCCTCTTTCATTACCAACAGCCTTCTCCAAAGTTTTCGAGAAAACAACGTACAATAGAGTATATGAACACGTTAAAAACAATAATATTCTAACTAAATCGCAATTTGGTTTTCTAAAGGGTCATTCAACAGAATAAGCTATATTTGCATTCACTGACAATATTTTAGAAGGTATAAATGATAAATTAATTCCTGTGGGAATTTTTTGTGATCATAAAATGCTGATACAGATTTTAAAGTATTATGGTATAGATGATATTGTTAATAAATGGCTTAGTTCTTACCTCCTGAATAGAATACAGATAGTGTCAATGGAGAATTTTAAGGCTACCTTAAGTGGTCCACTGTTTTCTGAATTGGAATTAATCAGATGTGGAGTACCTCAGGCTTCTATATTTGGGCCGCTATTGTTTTTAATATATATAAATTATCTACCCTTTGTTTCATCTAAAAACTCAATTGCAGATGACACAAACACTGGAATTAAAAATACTCCAGATTAATCTACAGAATATGTTTTAAATTATGTCCTGGAACTTATTAATAAATGGTTTGCAGCTAATGGCTTGCCTTTAAACTTTGATAAAACTCAATATATGCAGTTCAGTACACGCAGTACAATATATGCAGATTAACAACAGATATAGACAAAAAAATTGGCAGACCAGTCCATTCAAGAGGCTGAGTGTGTGAAATTTCTAGGTTTGCATACTAATCATAATTTAAATTGGAAGGTACATGTTTCTGAGTTACTAAAGTGATTGGGTGCAACCACATTTGGAATTCATACATTTTCAGCTATAGGTGATCTCCGTATGAGGCAGATAATTTATTTTGCTTATTTTCGCACCTTAATGTTATATGGAAAAATGTTCTGGGTCAATTCTACCCATAGATACAAAGTGTTCAGAGCCCAAAAGCAAGTAATAAAAATTATGTGTGGGGTTAGCAATAGAACGTCATGTAGAGAGCTAGTTAGGGATTTTAACATTGGTGGATGAGTATATATACACATTAATGTCCTTATTAGTCACAAATTATATTTTGTTTGAAACAAATAGTAAAATACACAATTATGGCGCTGGAAGTAAAAATGATCTTCACAAGGATTAAAAGTCTTTGTCATATGTTCAAAAAGGGGTCTGATATTCAGGGATATATATCTTAAATAAGCTACCAACACATATTAAATGTCTAAGAGATGATAGGAACAAATTCAGGAAAAAATTGAAAGAATTTTTACTCTGTCGATGAATTTATTTCTAAGGCATCTACAAAATAAAATGCCAGTAGTTTGTGTAAATGTAGTTGACATAATTAATGCACCATGTATGCTATGACTGTGCACCATCTGGTTTCTGTATTATTTTGTTAAGCAATGTATGCCATGACTGTACATCATCTGGTGTATGTACTATTTTGTTATGAAATTGTTTAATGAACCATGTATGCAATAACTGTACATCATCTGGTGTATGTATCACTTTATTATGCAATTGTTTATCTGTAAATTGACAACCTTCCACATCCCACAGAGCCAGTCTCTTATATAGGGATCAATGGAAAATGAATGTATTGTATTGTATCTAGCAGTGCAAAGCAAACATTTTACTCCGTACATTTTCATCTTCAATCTCATAGAACAATTTTTTAACGAAACAATAGATTCCGACAAGTGATTGAAATGAAATAGAGCGTTACATCTCCACAAGATGAAAAGTTTACCTGCACATGAGAGTTCAGACGTTAGGAAACGAACTCAAAATGACGATGCGAAAGTAACATGGTCCTCAGTCAAAGTAGCCAAATATTTGAACTTTTGTCTGCCGAATGGAGTATCTGAATTTTGATGTAGACGCTATATTCATAGCTACCATGCCAAATTTTGATCCCAGATTTTATTGTTATCAGATATTGTGGAGGTCTCTCCCGCCATGCAAGCAAATTTGAAGAAACATCCACCCTAAAATGGTTATGGAAATTGAACGTAAAAAAAGCCTGATAGTGCTTGTTACCAATAATCGCTCCCAGTCATTTGTCTCGTGTGCTGTAAGTTGCGAATTTTACAGATAAAGTGAGGTGAAAGGTGAACAACATCAAGCATAATCAGTGTGAAAATTCGTAACAGGGAAGGAAAAAGTCAATTACGTTTCAGAGGAGGAAATTTGGAGTAAGGGAAATAGAAATGAAGTGAGTGTAAAACGCTTCTGTTAGATATTCTGAACATGTAATTGACAACATCTTATTTAATTAAATACTTAACCTTTCCATTCATTTCTTGGTTTGACTTGTATGTGAAGAATTATTAATACATAATTTAACTGTTATTGGAGTTTTATTTATTTCGGAGGGGTTTCTTCTTTCGTCAAATATCGTCAGCGATCACAAAATTTTCGGTCATAAGAAACCCCTGTATACCAAATGTATATACTAGAAACATATTCCAAAAAACATGGGAATGCTAACAATACCTTGATGAGAGGCAAAAAACATCTGAATTGAATAAAACCCCAACAGCAATTCTAGTGGCTTACTTATTAAATAGTAATTATTGTTTTAAAAAGCAACTGTAGAACAAATGGCCTACACAACTGTATAAGAATACTAATACTGCTGTTTGAAGCTTTTATGAATTAAGACATTGTATAAATAATTTTCTCATTTTACTTGTTTTAGCTGACACCATGCGAGATAAATATTAAAATCTGTGATACATTCATCTAACCACTTCAGATACACTAAAGACACGATATTTATCTTTCTATTTTTAGTGTAATATACGGATGCTCATTTTAAAAGTCCGGTTTCACTTCTAGAGAAACGTTATTTTGAAAGACAGTATCAATTATTTTGATAATAGCACCACTTCGAAGATTTCTTTATGATTTAGTTAACGATGAGTAACGGTAATCGGTCTAGAAAGTTGCTATCGCACTTGAAAAAATTAGCGACTGAAAGTGTAATTCAATCTGAGTATCCATTATTTAAATTACTGTAATAAAGACAGGAGAAAACATTTAGACACATTATTATCACTTAGCTGAAAGGATTATACTTTAGTTCGTAAATTAAGTTAATGTGATCCGCGCTCAATATTCCAATTTCTGGAAAGAAGCCAGAATAGTTGGAAAGTGAAGATCTCAAAGTTGTAGGAACAGAGCCAAAGCTGAATTGTGGGTCATATGTAATAACAGACCGGCTGCAGTGTTTTATTAAAGAGATGCCTTGTACGTACTACAGTCGTTAGACCTATCAAAAATATTTACCACACCACTGTAATGAAATTGAAATTTAATGGACTTGATAGGAAATCAAGAGAGTAAATACTTCGAAGGTAATGGTTTAATTTCAACAACGAATTCAAAACATTAAAACTTTGGAGGAGTATGAACAGTTTTCCATATCATTTAAACATATACAATTATGTGAGAAGACATTAAATTGCGTATGTATAGCTGGTTTTGTAGTACCTAATATATGTTATTTCATTTTAAATTGAAGAAAATACTTTAATTGTGGTATTTTTACTTTTTTAAAGTACCTATTATTCCTTTTCTCTGAATTAAATTCATATGAAAGAATTTAAAATATCAAGGTTTATCTAGCACTAGATACATTTTTGAAGGGTTTCGGCAACTATCGGAACATGATTCTACATCATTGTTTCAATTACTGATTAGTATGTTTTTCAGTTTCTTTCAAAGTTTTTGCACGAACGGATAACAATTTCTGTTCAAATATAAACACCACGAAGTAAATGTGATAAAAACATCTTTACATTAACCCATATCTAATTCTTTACTTATATATATACCTACACATGTAAGTTCTTTTCGTTGGCTCAGGAGATAGCGGCATTGTTATGCTGTACGACTCCTGACATATCAGAGCTTGGTCTGTAGTGTCGGAAAAGTAAAGGTACAGAATTCTTAAACACCAGATTGTCCGCCAAAGTCGTATAAGCTGAATTGCAAATCTTTCCGCAGTGCACATGGAATGACTTCATACAACACTACTGATGATAATTCGTAAGTTGGATAGTGTTACGCATAATTTAATTTAATTTAATTGCGGTGACAATTTCTCTACACACCTATTTTTCCTCTTTTCGCACCTACTTTTTCACCTTTACTAATTCAACTTTAAATTGTTTTAACGTTTTTGAAATTATGTATCGTTTCTCTTGGTAATTTATTCCAGTCTCCGACCCCCTTCCCTAAGAAAGAAAATCTTTCAACACCCTTATGCCTGAAATTGAATGCCAATTTGATGACATAGTAATCTTTTCTCTTCCATGCACCCCACTTCCCAGGTGCCTTCCCGAAGAGGAGACCTGAATCGAATGGCATTGAGCTTAACTCTTTCCATTTCTTCTTCATTCAGCCATTCACAACACAAAAACAAACTACACTGAAGATAAATCAAAGTCATCCAAAGAAAACGGTAAAACCTAAATAAATTTCCTTCACTGGGAAAGCATGGAGAATCAACATCAGTTAAATTTTCTAACCGAGTAGTAACTCCCTACACGGCAGTGACTAAACCATGGCCACCGGGTAGAAGAGACAATTAATAAATGGTTCATAATCCGAAGGTTATTTGGATTCTTTCACAGCATTCGTACAAAGCTAGTGTTTGTCAGAAGAGGATGGCCACTTCCTTTTAGCCAAGTGCCTAACTGAATCTGAATGCGTGTAGACGATTATGATTAATGTTATAAACTGTAGTGTTTGACTTTCTATTGTGTACTTGAAGCTGAAAGAAGAGAGTGTATGAACCGGGTGGTTCAGTTGCATAAAAACTACCAGTTCTTAAGTATTTTTTAAGAATTAAACAGGTACGGCGTGTCTGCGTGCTAAAAAAACCAGACAGAGGCATCGAGAGGGCATTAAGAGCGCTAACAGCTGATAAAAAGTGCGCAATGGCCGGACAAAGTAGGGTAAATGACCTCATTGATAGTCCTCATCATTGAGCTACCATATTCTCCTCCACTTCAGTAATGTAATGAGAAGTTGTGTTAAAAACTTCTGGTATAGGCAACGTATTCATAATTCAGTCGAAGCCAACAGCAGTCAGAGCAAAGAGAACGCCGACGTAGAATCGCCTTCCGGCGGCGGTGGTCGCAGGGTGTCTGTCACATACGAAGAAGATGGACAGCAACTAATACGTTGGCTCTACACGGGGATGTATGGTTGGAAGTGGAAAGCCATCGTTGTATCATAGATAGGGAACTAGGGTCCTCCACATTGTCTATGGCTGGGGTTAATCGCCCGCAGCCGCAGACTAGTAAAAGTCATACTTACGCAGTTTTTTTACAGTATTCTAGTATGTCATTCTAGTATGTCGGAAGCTAGCGCAAGAGCATCTCACATTGTAATCATTCTCCAGCAGTAATCCTAATGAATATAACTTGTATAGAATCGCATTCAAACTTTGTTATGAGAGTAAATAGTGTACATATGACATGTTTACGACGTTATTTCACCCCAGATGATCCTACCACGAATGTCTCAATCCGATCCCACATCGATTTCAACGCTCAGTTCTCACCCACTCTCTCAGTACTTTCACCGAACCTTGGCCATGTCTCCGATCGGTTTACCACAAGTCACTACAAAGTGGAACAATGTGGCGGCTCATTCAGACCTATCCTTCCTAACAACACCGAAGGCACTGCCAGGAATTCTCCTCTCCATCCGAAAGACGAAATAGCAAGACCTCACTTCAAACGCACTGCGGTAGGATTTGGAACACAGTCTGGTGTTTAGGAATTGTGCACCACCAGCTTTCCTAACCTGTTGGCCGATTCCCGATTGATGGTCTTCAAGGATCATATCAAGTGCACAATTGAGAGATGGAGTTTAAAACATAAAATACTATTCGGTTGATGTCAGTGAGATTTTCTCTTAGCAAGATGTGGAACGGCACTTCATTATTTTACAATAAATCGTTCTTATGTACTAGATATATTGAAAGGAAAAACACGAGCAGTTAAAGACATCTACAACATGAATAATAAGTAACAATCGAAACAGTTAATAGTTAAATAATTCTTTTTCGGTTCACCAACCAGGGAAAAGAGTCAATTTAATGTGACGTTTCGAAGTCACTCTCCTACTTCATCTTCCGGATGGGGGGACTTCAAACCGTCACGTTTCTCCGTGGGAGACCAGAAAGCGTCTTAAACGTCGGGTAAGCCTGCTTTTTTTCATTAGTTAACAATTGCGTTTAATAAGCTAATCAGATAAGTAATGGCGGCGATGTCAACGCACGGTAAAGATCTTAAATGAGTTGTTATGAAACACAGTTTCCACTGTAGAGTATAGAACACAGTGTCACCTGGACAATTTGATCGCATGTAGGGATAATTTGCCAAACTGTAAATCAGAAAAGTTTGGAATATTAAGGACGCTTTACTCTCAATTAAGACCAGCTTGCTGTTTTATCGATCGCTCAGTCGAAAACAAAACACAGTTTTGTGTACTCATATACTTACCACGTTAGCTAATCCCAAGCCGGCAGCTATTATTCAAAACGTTATCTGAACAACGCATCCTCTGACTACGGAAAACAACAATAGACGACTTCCTAAATGCACTCTACACAGTCAGTCTTAGATTAGACACATTCTTATAAGAAAAAAAAAAACCGCTAACTATAACTTAGTAAAAAAAATCTTTGAGTTGTTCACATAGGTGGCCTAAATCGTTGTTGCCGTATTTTTTCCACAATGTTACCAGCTATTAAAGATCATTATAGAAATATTATATGACTTATTTCGTAGCAATGCATTCACACGGATAATAATTCGGTTCAATTTACTCATACAAATTAGCGGTCAGAAACTTCTTTTACAGAAATACTCCACAAAATAAGCTTTTAAGTAATATTGTCATCTAATACACAATTATTATCCACACCAGTTCCTTTGGTGTTTAGAAGTAAGTGCAATTCAACATTTGTAGTCACTTAGACTTTACTGTTATTAGATGAATCACAAGATTACTGCTGAATATTCTTATTTAGGCGCTCAGATTTGGTGACACGTATCAATATTGATTTTTTTTAAAAAACAAATCAGTGAAAAAAGGACAAAAAATGATAAACTAATTCTGTGGAATACGTCATAGAAAAGGAGATTGTGTAAATTGGTCATTTATTGAGACAATATTGCGTCTTGAAAACCTTACTGGATGGTGGCTTTTGAGGCTGGGATAGTAGTGATGAAACGATAATGACATATGTAATGATATTATCGAGGGGAATGAAAACCATTCGGAAGGTTAAAGTCAGAGAGGATCGAGCGTCTAATAAACGTTCAGTTCTGCCAAATTAAATTTTAACATAATTGTTTAAAGACGAAAATAAGAAGCCTGTTAATAATGCATAACAATCGAATTATTTACGCCGATATGCAATAGTTCCATGACCTAGAACTATGTGGTTAAGACTAACACAGGTTTGAATACAACCACGTATTTTCTTGAAAAACAAAAAAAGCAGGCCGAAAACTTGTTTGCCACATTTCATGCTGAAAATAAACAAATAAATAAAAAGCTTAAATGAAATAAATGATGCGTCGATCAGTGCAGTTGACTGGATTAAAACATTAGATCTCGAGATATGAAATTGTACAAGCTCGTGATATGTACATTTCCTATTGTGTACCTTGTTAAATAATCATACGATAGATAAATAAATAAATCATCCAAAGTAAAGGATGTCGAGAATTAACTCAGTTGGCATTTTATGATTGCTGTATATGGCGTATAAAGAGAAAAGAGGTGCAAGCCACACATTTTCTTCTTGAGATAGAACTAAATTTTTGTTTAAAAAATCTAAGAAACATAAAAGAGATGAAGGTTAGAGAGGTAGATTAAATAAAGTTGAAGAGCACACATTCGCCAATGAGTGAATCGAATCAACGATTAATTTAGAGTATACTAAAACCTGATAAGGGTGTACAAGTTTGAACGTGATACAGCTTTTAATTTCGTATTCAGTTATAAATCTTCTGCAAAAATGATTGTCGATCTAATTAAGTTCAAATCCTTATTTATCGTGACAAGTTATCCTTAATTATTAAGATTCTATCTGCCACAACACAACTGCCGAATACAGACAAGTTACAAACAACATTTAAATCTAATGAAACTATAATACAAATTTCATAACTTCTGGTTTAACACGCTAATCATTCAAATATTATTTACATTTACGTTTATGTTAGTGTCACTTTTCGTTCTCTTTCTGTTAGAATTTTCTAAATATTGTTAATCGCCAATCTCTGTAAATAATTAATTTGCTTAAGTCTTCAACGGAGAATAATCTGAATGATCTATGATCGAGACAGTGAACGTTACAGACGTGCCGCCTACATGATCAAATAACAGTATAGGCTGACGTATTTTAATCAAAGGAGTAAGCGGCGTTTTACCGTTGCGTACCCAAAGGTAAACTGATCAACCATATTGCTGTCGCTCCACTAATCTTCCGTCTGTCACAGGCCTCTAGATTACACACAGAATAAGTACTAGACTTCAGATGGGACAGTCTCCTTTACACATGATACCTGTTTTACTTACTAAAAAGCATTTATTTATTTATTTATTTATTATTAATTTTTATTATTATTATTTTTTTGATGAGTGGTAACGATGTTTATAGTTCAACAAGTAGGGGGATAATTTTTTATTCAATGGGAAAAGAAAACGTGAGTAGTTGTAAATGTTAACAATTTTGGTCTATTTTTGTAATTCGAAAATTGTATTATCTAGAACTAGAAACCATTTCCCAATATCAAGCATATTTTGTATTTATGCAACAAATACTAAAAGCATTATAACTAATATGCTCTTTATATAGTAAACATAACTTGCAAATATTTAATTTTGAGGTTGGTTTTCCACGTTTTAATGTATTGTTATATTGAAGATGTTCTTAATTGAGAGTGTACTACTGCATAACACAGCAGTGATAAATTGGTTGAAACAGAACTGTAGTGTCAGCAGTGTAAGAAAAACGTGGCGCATGCCTGGGAGTATATCGGTCTCTGACATTTAGTGTCAAGCGACTGCCGTCTCACCAAAAATATACGAGTTATAATTTTAGGTCATTATAGTACAGAATTATAATTGCGAGAGGCTCGACTCCCATTTCCACTGCTTTTAACCTCACAATGTGCACATTAGCTAGTGTTATTGGCTCCTTAAGTAGGTGACACGCATGGAAATTTTTCCGTCTCGTTCATAAAAATGATGCAGACTATTTATTCTCTCTTGCAGCCTTGTAACGGAAGTCATCTTCGCGGATGCGGATGCAGATACGGATGTTCAGTGCTTGACATCCGTGGGTGCGGATGTTTGGGGGAAGCGAATGCGGAGGTGGAAATAATTGCTTTAGACGTACGTTGTATGTATTTAGTCTGCCTCTATTCCGCCGGCAACGCTCAGGCACCGCGTTCAGGAGGATGCGCGTTCGTATTTCGTAAGGGGGAAAAACCACATTCTTATTAGTTCTACACGGATTTCCTATAACTTGGACCGTGAATAGGCCACTTAACATGCTTGTTTAAACTTGTAAACTCGTCGCTTAGGTAATAACACCATTCAGTTCATTGCGGTTGTTAGCTTAGAGAAGATGGGCCACATCTGCTATACTTTCGAATTAAAAATTGCGGGTGCTGATACGGATTTGCTTTTTCGATGGTTTCCAAAAATCACTCCCAGTGAATGCCGGGAAGGCTCATAGAAAATGCCATGGCTGAATTCCTTCCCGTTTCTTGCCCCCGTCTTTTCCCTCTTCTAATGACGAAGATGTCGACGATGCGTAAAACCAAGCAGAAAATGTATCATATCCCGGGGCCTGACCGTAGCATGGAACGCAGCTACCTTACGCCGAGCCAGAGCATTAATTATTTTTTTGCCTTCATCACAACGCACGGGAGATTCCTACTGATACTGTAGATTCTGTTTTTCATACCTTTCTCAGCATTCCTTAGAGCATAGACAACGATCCATATTATGTACCTCAAGTACATACATACTCTTACACTTTGTATGTATCCATCATATTTTGGGGATGGTTGGTAAAATTAACACGATTCAATATTTATTTTATTCCCATTGATAAATTTATCCTTCAATTCCTTTATTTGCTGATGTTTGAATACATTATCCACATTGCTCCTTTTCTTATTTATTTCTGTTGTATCCATCTACCGTGACAGTGTTGTATTTGTCGACAAAACATTCTGCTACCCTTAGACAGGCAATACAACTTTTGTCCTCTACGTTTCTTTCATAAAATATAATAATCTAATAGCAAGTCTTGCTATCAGTAGTAATAAAATAAAATTCATTCCATTTTCTCATGAGACAGCAAAACAGCCATGTGAGAAAAGATCATGTCTGGACAATACGTACTAAAGAACAAATTTGCATGTTGAGTCAGCAAAAGGGTTTAGGTGTTGTGTATGCCAGGAAAGCCTGAATGTTGTATCCACCAGGAAGAAACCAGCTGAAGATTACCCATGAATTTATGTATCTGCGAAATACGATAGGAGGCAACAGTAACTTTGATGACGTACTTCCAATAAGATTCGGGGTAGCAGACATTTTTATAAAGTCGCCAGAGATCTTAAATCGATTCTTAATCTACGAAAATACGGCTGGATAACAACAGAACCAAACAACGACACAAGGAAGGGCGAGAAGAGATCCTGAACGGAGAGGAAAAATTTGAATATATCTGAATAGAACCAGGGAAGTAGTTGGTACAGAATTTTATTTCGCCGAACCATCGAGCAGATGTGGAATGGCTTAGAATACATAAATGTAGGTGAGGGGAATTTAATATTGCCCTTCTGAAGAAGTTGAAATCAAGATTGCTATGATGATCGGTTGTAACGAGATCTGGTTCTGACCACTGCTCCTAGCATCGCTGTGTGTGCAGCTGTATTTCATTTCCCGTGTATTACTGATCGCTGTCGTTGGCGGTGCTCCCTGTTTGCTGGCACTTTGCCGCAGAATGCGCCCAGTTAACACGGCGAACGACACGCATTTTACCATTTGCTGGCGCCCAGAACACGACTCTGATAATGTTCATGACGCAGCGTTTCATTACGATGGTTGTGTAGTACATAACTGCAGCACTCAACACGTTCAACCTGATTTGTTCAGTGTCGTTTTTCAGATACCAGCACTGATGACTGGTTTTTCAAATAAAACCTTTTATAGACCATTAATTCATACCAAATTAAAATTACGTAATTTTTTATATTTAAATAATTTTAAGTGTTTGCAGCAAGTTTCTGGTCGTTCGCGGCGAAGTTACTACAGAAGCGTCTAAACAATATTTTTGCTGTTAATATCATATGACGTTATATCAAAAATACAGGTGCTCTATTCCAATTAGACACTTTCTTCTGTACTTAATTAAAAATTATTTGTTTTGAAGTCTAATAGTAAAAGTAATTCACATTTACAGTATTATTTTCTTGAGGTTGCTACTTGATATTCATGTACAGGGGGAGGACAAAATAATACGAACACCTGTGAAATAATGGAAAATCTTTATTAATAGGGGGTTGGACCACCCTTTGACTGAAGTACAGATTTAATGCGACGTGGATAGATGCATACAGGTCATCGACAATATTTAAAGGTATATTAAGCCATTCCTCCTGCAGAAAGGTCTTTAATTCCGAAAGGCTGGATGGACGCTTCTCTGGGCGATATCCAGACATAAATGCATCCGGTCGTCCGAAAAAGGGTGAATGACGATTCATCTTACCATATTACCTGCTGCCACTGCTGTGGGGATCAACTTTTGTGATCTCTGCACCACTGGCGTCGCTTGAGAGCATTAGTTGCTGTCACCAAGGGTTTACGAATTGCCACTCTGCCATAAATGTTCGCAGCATGAAGTTCCCTTTTGACAGTTTTTGTTGAAACGGGTTCCTGGAAATGACTGTTCATTTCGGATTTTATCTCGAATCCTATCAATACTCTTTGACTTCCGGCCACTGTTGTGCTTTGAAGACGCCGTCTTACCCACTTTCGTGTACGATGTCATAACGGCTGATACTGTACTCCTTGCAAACCCCAGAAGATTTGATGTTTCCGTAACCGATGCTCCACTTAAACGCGCTCCGACAATCATTCCTCTTTGGAATTCTGACAGGTCTGACGTTTCAACTTATCACAGGCAGTTCGATAGACGCATGCAACGCAGGTGGCTGCTGTTGAGAGACTGATACCTTCCTCTTCACGTTCACTAGGTGGCAGATTCTGTTGCAGGTGGCGCGGCTGTACTGCAGGTATGAAATACGTCATACTTTACCGCAGGTGTTCGTATTATTTTGCCCTCCATCTGTATCTCTCAACCAACATTTCCATTGAATTACCATTGAATTAATTCCTGGACCCCTTGTCAGACTCCTAGTGTCGATGGGATTGAGCAGGGCCGTCAATTTTTGCATATGAAAAATTTGGTAGATTTTCCATGTCGTGACGAAACGTCTTACATTAATAAGCCAGTATTGCTTGGTCATGTCGTTGCTGTAACGCTACATTAATAAAATTACTTAAATTCAAGAAAAATTAGAATTGTTACAAATCATATACTCCGTTGGTAATTCCTCTATCACCTTCTTTTCGTTACACGGTTTCTATACTTCTTTGTGTGCAAACTCTTAACAAACTACGGTACTTTCACCATATACAAATCTTACTTTTAATTTGATTCAGCGTTTCGTGTAAATGGTTCAGCTTTTAATTCGGTAATATATTTTACTATCTGACTCCCTAACCTGCAAAATAAAATTTCTACAATCCCTTAGGCCTGAAATCGAGTGCTAGTTTTCAGTAATGGTAGTTTCTTCCTTTCCATGTACTACTTATAATTTAAGTATCACCAGAGTAATTTATATACTTTCTTATTTTTTACGTTTATTTCCACTTTCATTTATTATATTCAGTAGCGATTGTGACAATAAAGTATTTGCCTTGTATAAATACTTTCTTCTTTCAAATGTTAAACATGTTAATAACCTTTCTGTAACTGTAGCTTAAATTTCTTAAATTTGTAATACACAGAACTGAGATCAAGATCGTGCAATATAACTCTCTTCAGAGCAAAAACATTAGTTTCTGATTGTACGATACATTTCATTATTAATAAAGTTTAGCGTTGTTTGGTTAACAAACATGGAGGACATTAAGAAGTTCTCTGTTGAATAAGATTAGATACGAGGAGACAATGATAATTTGCAAACAAACGGAAGGAAATTACATGAAAATTTGGTGACTGTTATTCTGTGCAAATACTAAAGGGTATACGTACTACAAAGTCCTCTAAACTTTTTTATCTGTAAAACATGAGCTAATGCATACAATAATCTGCAGTAGAAATCCTTTCATTTCAGACCACTATTTGATATTTTGATTCTAGCAGAATCATCAGTTTCCTTCAAATCAATTTTTATCTGATACCTGAAAAAATGGAAAATTTTTTTATAATTTTTTCAACGCGATACTTCATTGAAAGCTAAGTTCTGTTTGATCCAAAAATATTCTTTATTAAAGCACTGATTTACTGTTTGATGAATGACATAACGTGATCGAAAAAAGCTACAGATATTAATTTTAAATCGGAATATGTCCAAAGCAATTTGTAGAAACATAAAAGGATACTACCCTTTCAGTTTTTTCTTAGAAGTTAGAAACTTGAATGTTTTGTGAAAGTGCTTTTATTTATTTTTGTGACTATGTGAAATGCATGCGTGTGAGAGAAAGGGAAAAAAAGAGAAGAAATGCCATCAATTTGTATTAATAACTTGAATTATTTAATGCATAATTATTCATCGATATCATTATAAATATGTCTTTTTCTAGGCACGAAAATCTGAGAGAAAGTGAGACGTTACTTAAGGGCAACCACGTGTAATAAACACACTGTTATGCCATTTATTTGTTATCTGCAAATGTTACCAAAAGTGAATTTTCTTAATCTTGTTTTGAAATATGAATCTGAAATATTTCGTTTCCATGAGTCAAGAAAGAATTTATTCATTATGCCTTAAAGGCACAAGTGGCGTCTTAGGCAGGCAGTTCCACACCAGACACCGTGGAATATGCCCGCAACAGAATACGTGGATAATCTTCTACACAGAATTATAAAAAGGAAGCGCTGACAAGTTTTATTTCCAGCAGTTAGCGAGTGTAAAAGGAGATGTTACGTTCTGCTGTAACGAGCTGATACCGCCCCATTACTTAAGGTATTACAGCGCGCTTGCCACTCGCAGTGCGAACCGCCATCTCATCTCACCACATGCATTAAATAATTTAGTCCGAGCGCTGCTCACGCACCGCCTCAAATTACGCATTAAGCCAGGACACTGCGGGGCGGGAGATACTCAACAACTTGCCCGGCCTTTGTGAGAGGGCTCTTAATTAGTACATTACCCGGCACTCTCTCCCACCCGCCAATTGAAATGTGCCCCAAGTTTAACGGTGACCACTACCCAAGTTACGCGCAAAGTTACACACAACGACCGGGAACTCACTCCTCCAATAGGGGCGCCACAAACACGCTGCTGGTAAGAGAACTAAAGTGTTGAACCCGCAGGTATCGAAATGTAGAGGCAAAGGAAACTGAATTCAACAAACTACAATAAAAGTGGGAGAGAACGATAGTTTTTAGGCATGATGTACTTAGTGTATCAAAAAGCGAGTGAGTATTCAAGAACCATGTAATAACGTACGTGGTTATTGAATATTCATTTCACAAGTCTCAAGTAGTTAAAACCTCATCAGCAGACGGAAGGGGAATAAGATTATTTTCTTCTTAACCACCTCCTTCTCGGAGTCTTTTGCACTCAGCTGCCTTTTATGTGTTTTACTCATAGTTGGCTTGGTCAAATTAGAAACTATAACCTTACGGCCGCATGCCCTTGCCGATACCAAGCATTTTATACTTACTGCCTAGTCATAATAAGTACTAGTGGGGGAAGTAATGCCATCTATCCGTGAAAAGTGTAACTACGTTCCGTGTGTGATGAGTGCATTTTTTGTTTGTGAAATGTGTGCTTTATGAGTCGGAGATAGGGGACCGTTGACTTGACGACTGCGAAAATCCACGAAAAAACCGCAGTCAGGGCACCCGGTACGCGGGCCTGGGTTCGTGCCCAGTCCCCTGTACATCTCGGGTCAGCTTGTGACGCCCCAGCGTACTGAGCCAATCTGGCAGGTAAAATAATCACAAGTTATTCGAATTGACGTGAATATTTAGATTGGTAAATGAAGAAAACGGTTAAGGCAAAACAAATTTGTGACATACATTTATATATTGCAACTCTAAAATAATCAAGCAATAGTTGGTGGGATTCACAGCTATCGTATTATACAATATTTAAAAATGTGAAATTTAATTATTCTCAGTCATTGTGGCCTCGATTCCATCTTTTAAACTAGAATTTTTGATACCTAATTGAATGCTGATGATTTCCCTGTAACATTTACTAAACAAAATACTTAACCGAGGCTGATTTATCAGGAAAATTATATAGGTGATAGATACATTCAAAAAATTATATTGCCAATCGTAAGAAAGTAGAGGGTGAATAAGAGTGCGGCCTAGTACCCCTGATCAAAAAAGTGTAATCGATATCCCACGCAGGTGTTCCAATGTCACTGATACCTCCTCCCCCTCCCATCCTTGTAACTGATACCCCCTCCCATTATTCTATTGTTAGGTCACCTGCCTTCCCTAGTAACCTCAGTTCCAGCTGCCTCCCCTCCTTGGCGTTCCGATGAAACTGATACCCACCATGCTGTCCTTGAAATGGATACCTCACGCGGTGTAATGAATGACCACCACGCTGACCTTGAAATCGATACCCCGCGCAGAGAACAGATGGCGGTATACATCGAAAACCAGTTTTTTTAGTGTGGGTGAGTGAACAAAAACCGTTTCTCCATACATGGAAACGTTCGGCTGTATCAATTACACTCCGCGAGTTTTTATTTATACTGATTAATCCATTACATTCTAAATATTAATTAAACACAAAATTATATCATTTTAGTAATTAATCTTTTACTATGGTATTACTTTCAGAAATGTCCGTTTGTATGTGGAACTTCATTTTTTTTTACTGACGTTCAATTACACGACGAGAGTTTTCATTTGTAGTGATTAATCCGTTTTATTATGATGTTAATACGAAAATTAAAATATTTTTGTTGTAAATATTTATTAAACGCTATATACATTCTAAAATATCCTCAACTGTTTTCATTATTAGTTCATCTAATTAAATTTAAACAGTCTTATTACAATTAAATAGACATTTGGTGTCATAATGGTGTTCCTCAATATTAAATTATTTAAATTCACTTCTGGCCTTTATCAATATACTTTTAATCAATATTCCACAACCATTTGAACTTGATGAGTGAGCAATGAAGTTTTAGTTAGGTGTTCTGGAGGACCCGGATTTATTTCTCAACGAATCAGATTTTCCGAAACCGCTCTAAGGAAATGAAGCGGTGCTTCCTCTTGTAAAGGCACACTTCGTTAGCAGTAGTCAATAATATCTAATGACCTCATAAATTAATGAAGAACGTTATAATGCGTCCGTTCTTTGGGTTCCTTTAGTTTTTGCTTTGCTCAATAAGATTAACGCTTTATGTTTGGCGACCAGGAGACTGAGTTTGTGAGAATGTTCGTAGTTAGTAACACTATAATAGTAAAGATATATACTAGCTGTTATTTATATATAAATGGGATTAAAAATAATTATAACGCCAACCTGGACTACAGTGCATGTATTTTCAATGAGTTAATCTCTCGTAGTTCTAGGGTACAATATATATTTAAGGGTATTGTAACGTTCCTAACTATCATGAAATAGCTAGGTGAAACTTACTGACGAATTTGTATGACTAGCTACGTATTGGGAATTTCATTTTAATGTTTCCATTGTATTCCTCGAAACTTCTTAACTCTTATGTCTTTTACTTTCTGTTACTGTGAAAGCGTCTCGCGTAATTACAGATCGTTTAGCGCCAGAGCAACTCAGAGGTTTAACGCGTCTGACTTGAAAGTGAAAGGTTCCCTGTTCGAATTTCTATATCTGTGATGAACACTCATAGGCCTCAAATCATATTTTAACGTCCGACATAGCTTGCTGTGAAGTATTCCATCATTACGATTCCACATTAATCTGTTGGTGCCCTTAACTAAGGTAAGGAGGGAAGGAACTAGCCCACCCTCCCTAAAGTATTCCTCCTTCAGGAAGGTTTCAATTAGAAACATAAACTACCTCACTTTTACTTGTGCGCGCTAAGAGTGAGTGGCGGTTACGAAACAGATGGTAGTGTGAATTACAAGGAACGACTCACTGGAGTAAGACTGTTAAAAACTAAGGGCATTAAAATTAAAGTATTTCGATTTTAGTGTATTATAAATGAAACAAATCCAAGAATTTGGTGCTTCAACTAACATTAAGCGCTACTTGCTTAACAGTAAGTTACAAGTCCACATTAACCTTGAAGAACAGATTATTGTTAAAATTCTTACAAGAGATAACTCCAGATTTCGAAAGGCTAAAGAACGGTTTGTCGAGGAAATTCCATCATCGGGGTTCGAAATCAAACACAGTCTTACAGTCACGTTTTCTATCGTTTCCCAAAATCACTCAAGGCAAATGCAAGAATAATTGCAGTGCATTACAATCGTCTACGTTTCAGAGTTATTTTGTGATATGCCAGTCTAAATATCGAACCTGGTTGGTGAGTTTTTAATGTTCGGGACTGACATCGGGAGATCGCGCATTCTCTTTTCAGTGAATTCCATTAGTCTTCTTTTCATAGTTATTTCTTGTATTCTGATCTGAATATCTAGCCTGGTGGGTGAGTTTTTAAAGCAAAGTAATGAATAATCAGTTGTTGGAGATGTTATATTGAATGCATAGAGACGACTGGCTTATCACAAGATCGGCAAAGACAGTTCTCAACAAGGGAAGTTAGAGTAAAATCACCTCCACCAACCAGTGTACAAACATTACGAGACAAGGTTTTACACAGTGTTATTTCTTATAGTTAGAACTTTAGCTAAATAACGTTAAAGACAGTTACAATGTTATTAACATCGGAAACGTGCATCGGATGTCGAAAGCTAAGAGGATCATAGAATACCTATCCTGGTGAGTGAGCAGTAACCTTCGGATCTATCTTTCGCGAGGATATGCAGCACGGTTTTATAGTCAGGTGTTCTTTCGCTTCCCAAAAATCACTCTAGGCGAGTGCTGGGATCATTCCAGTGCATTATATTCGTCATCCTTTCAGAGTAATTTTTTATATACTGGTGGGTGAGTTTTTAACGATTGGGACTGTCATGCGGGAGGTGTAGTTCGATTCATGGTCCGGCTATTCATTAGTATCTGTTGCAGAAATACTTTAGATACAAATAACTGTTTATCGCCCAGAGTAACTGAAGACACGTCGCCTGCAAAAAAACACGTTTAACGGTGTTCGTGCTAGTAGGAAGGGATAAGTTTTTATTTGTAGCCATTTGTGACAAATTTTTATTGTATTTTTGGCCGGGAGTCATTGAATAGTTAATCATTTTCAAAAGTAACAGAATTTAGATTTGCCGCGCACTTCTTCTATGTCGTGGCCAACAAACCTACAGTATTGCGTTTCGGCATGGGCAGAGAGAACCTTAAACACCTTTTTTATTGTAAATAGGTGATCTGATTTTCACTCTTCAGCTAGCATGCTGTAAAACGCGTGAAAATTATATCACTTTACACTGATTTCAAAATCCCTACGGTTGCAATGCAGGAATTCACCAAAAATAGCTTCCGCTAAGTTGTAGATGATGTTAGATCATTGGTGAAATTTTTCATCAGTGCTAGTGTACTAGTCTGTTCCAAAAGTCTTATAGGATCTCGTGCACAACCCCCCCCCCCCAAGAGTACATAGTGAACAACGCGATGTGGGCAGTTCTTATCCCAACACAAGGCGGTATAGAGCATAGTTTTTGGGAAATGCAAGAATGTATACTTCCTGCAGAAACAGCGGTTACAGGGGCATATTCTCGGAGATGGGTACATATCTAAAGTTTTCATGAACTGCGCTGCTCCAGATCAATATAGCAAATCAGTGTCTATCTTTAATTCTTACTGAAAATTGGTAAAACGTTTATATATACACTACTATCGAGGACCATAAAAAAATACGCGGTCTGACAACTATCTACCATTCCATTAGTTAGCGTTCAGGTCCTCATTCTATTCCTATTTCACGCATATTTTGATAAGGTGAGTAGTGCGCATTAGCCTGGACTGATTTCAAGAAACTATGGGAAAAAACTGAATTCTGGGTTGTTGGACAGGGAACCGAAGCTGCATCTTCCCGAATGCGAGGCCAGAGCGTTACCGCTCACCGGCTATGCTCGCTACACTATCATCGTGAGCCCTCTATCCTCAGTCGCACACTATGGCAACGGAACTAGGTGCCGCATAATCAGCAATTCTGCGATAGAAAGATTCCACCTTCTTGAGAACAATCTGTTGTATAGATCTTACACCACTCGTCCCACACAACGTGGATGAATTGAGGGACATATGGTTTTCCATAGAGAAGATTCATACCATTTATTACCCTGCAAAACCTTACATTTTTCCCAACCTGTCAGCTGGCGCCATTCTTCAGAAATAAACCATCAGGTGCTCATCTGTGTGTCAGCTGAATGTTAGTAATTCATAACGTTTTACAATAGAGTTATCGTCTCAGCATGATTTTGAACCGGTTGTGGTGATCGAAAAAGTGGGAAAAGCACCAAAGTTACACTGACTTATAAAGAATGAAACGTGCTAATCCAAGTTTGGACGTAGTGTCAGACTTATTCAACACCGCCTGCGTTCCTGCCAAACGGTTGCTGGGGTGAAAATAGTATGTTTTTACCCAAATACTGACCCTATCAACGGTATCTCCTTAAGTGATTCGTATTGGAGGAACCTCATCAACGCGCAGCTCACACCGACCGGCGCATTGGGCGTCAAGAAGAAGTAGGACTACCTAGTTTGTGGACATTTTAGATAATAAAGTGCTACGAGACTATCATATGGCTACAGTGCAAAAATTGATTGATATACATATTAATAATGTTCGTCTAGCTCAGTGGACATCCAGTTAATCCTTGGACTTATTGCAGCATAAAAATTTACTAGTATCTGATGATATTAATAATATAGTAATTAAAAATCTGACTGTTGATGGTACTACCTGTATGTGATGGGATACAAAGGAACATATTGTATTTAATACCTTTTGTTTCATTTCAACCAACACACATTAGCAAATAAATATTTTTGATGAATTTTTTTCGTGAGTTCATGACGGAACTTGTATGAATTAATTGTTTGGGATTAAATGGCAGTCTCTACAGTAACCCGCAGAGCCAACACACACTTAACTTTACCATTATGATAGACCAGTCAGAGGATGTCAGCTACATATGCATGCATCAAAGAGCTAAGTGTTATTAATCAAAGAAGATGCCAGACCATAAGCTGACTTTCGACACGGAAGGCAGTCTAAGTTTAAAGAAGATAGGTCACATACACAAACACCGGCTATATATACAGTCATGGATAGAGAAAAAAATATATACACAGAAATAGAACCAAGTATCGAGCATTACAGAGAAGCATAATTTTGCGATAAAAATATACAAATTTAGTAAGAACCTTAAAAATCCTATAAATTTATAAACAATCGGTAAAAATTATTAAAATATGTAACATATTTCCAAGATTTCGTTAATTCCCTCCAAAAAAAAAAGACGTCAAAGACGTCGTCGATTGTTATGACAATTACACTTGCGCGCGTCATCAATTGTATGATATGTTTTCAGTACCACAACGGGCTACAGAAAAGTGTCATATATGTACAAAAATGTATGATTAGGCTGTCGCGACAGAGTAATGAGGTGTAGTTAAAAATACTACCATCAGTATGCACACGATCCATCATAACCTACATTAAACTCTGGTTAATGTAGTATGCCACATCAGGTTAGGAAAACTATGTGATGAGTATTCACCACACACACAATCTTCCCATCATGATAGGGTGTGAAAAGGATGGAAACAGCATATATGTACATCATAGTACTCAATTTATTAGATCCCAGGTGCAGACAAAACGTTTCAAACAAAGGCATAGCTGAAACCACTCCCACCAGTAGGCAAACGATCCATCATAATTTACATTAAACTCTGGTTAATGCGGGCTGCTAAATTATGTGTCACATTACGTTGGGAAATCTCAGCGATGCGTATTCACCACACATACAACCTTCCCATCATGATTGCAAAGGACTGAAACAACAGATATTTGCATCATAGAACTCAATACATTTGATCAAAGGTGCTGACAGAACGTATCAGACACATTAACGAACATACAAGGCATAGCTAAAATCACTATTATCAGTAGGTATACAAACCTACATAACTTATATTTATCTCACGTTAATACAGGATGTTAAACTGTGTGCGATATTGGGGTAAGATACCTTAGTTTAGCCCAAGTTAAGTTAGTCCATCACATCTTAGCAGTAACTCAGGTTACTGTAGGCTGGCACATTGAGTAAGGTTAAATCTCGATCGGGGTGTTACAGTAATGTGCACCAGTTACTCGAAATCGCTTGTGAAGCGTTTACTTAATGTAATGAGGGTGGGATAAGTTAGCGGTAATTAACCTAAAACTGGGAATAACCTCTAGCGCATTCCACCCTCGGCACATAATGTCATCGTTTCTCACGCCCCCCTAATTTGTGAAAAATATGGGTTAACCTGAGCTTATGTTAACTTATCCCCTCTTTACATGAAGTAAACGTTTCATAAGCGATTTTTAGCAAATGGTGCACTGTAACACCCTGATCGAGATTTAACTTAGCCTTACTCAATGTGCCTGCCTGCAGTAACCTGAGTTACTGCTAAGATGTGATGGACTAACCTAACTTGGGCTAACCTAAAATATCTTACCCCAATATGGCACACAGATTAAAATCCTGTATTAACGTGAGTTAAATCTAAGTTATGTACCAGTAGGTTCATAAATCTACTGACGGTAGTCGTTTTAGCTATGCCTTGTGTGTTCGTTAATTTATATAATACATTCGGTCAGCACCTTTGAACGAATTCATTGAGATCTACGATGCACATATCTGATGTTTCAATCCTTTAAACACCCTATCATGATGGGAAGATTGTATGTGTGGTGAATACTCATCACATAGTTTTCCTAACCTGATGTGGCATCCTAAATTAACCAGAGTTTAATGTAAGTTATGATGAATCGTGTGCATACTAATGGTAGTAGCCTCATTGTGTTAATTTTGGCTTCTGTGTCAGCATATATACTGCCTGCCCCTTTCATCGATATCATCCGTAGTTTTCATCCTTTGCACTCCCTGACGGTAAAGTAATATGTGTGGTGGAGGGGCCATCATTTTTCTTTGGGAACTGTCGCGTCAGTCGAAACAAACATTTTTGTACATATATGACACTTTTCTGAAGCCCGTTGTGGTAATGGAAACATATTATATATTTGGTCATTGTACTCTGTGATGCACGCAAGTGTAACTGTCATGTCAACCGACTAAGTCTTTTTTGGGTATCGATTTCAAGGTCAGCGTGGTGGCTGTTGGTTACAACAGTTTTCTACCTACTTGCCGTATCGATTTCAAAGTCAGCGTGGTGGGTGTTGGTTACAACAGTTTTCTACCTACTTGCCGTATCGATTTCAAGGTCAGCGTGGTGGGTGTTGGTTACAACAGTTTTCTACCTACTTGCCGTATCGATTTCAAGGTCAGCGTGGTGGGTATGGGAACCGGATGTATCGATTTCAAGGAAGGGAGGCAGCTAGAACTGGCGTTAGTGGGGAAGACAGGTGGTCTAACAATAGAATATTGGCAGGGGGTATCAGTTACAAAGAGGGAATGGAGAGGAGGTATCAGTTACACCGGAACACTAGAGCTGGGTTTAATCACTTTTTTGGTCCGGGCTACTAGCCCGCACTATTATTCTCTCCCGCATTAAGAACATTAAGAAATGAGTTATGCAACAACAAAAATGAATTTAGTGTCTCTTCGTACTTCAGGTGATAAATGTTTCTAATTATTTGCTATGGTAATGACACACATTACAGACGTGTGAAGTTTTTTTTTTTAATTTAATTGCAATTACAATGGAGCACACGCTCCGGTGGCAATTTCCCTACAGACCCAACTTCCCGTTATCCTTCACTCACCTGCATTTGTCCTCTACAAATTTTAACTTTAAATTCTTTTAACGTTTTTGGCAGGTTATTCATCATTCCCCTTGGTAGCTCATTCCAATCCCTGACACCCTTACCTAAAAAAGAAAATCTTCCCACATCCTTGTGCCTGAAATCGAGTGCCAGCTTGTGGTCATCGTCATCTTTTCCCTTCCATGAACTACTTTTCATACCTACTGCAATATGTTTCCATGCCTCATCGCCAGTATACGCCCTGTACACTCCCATTACCCTCCTTATCCTCCTCCTGTCTTGCAATGAATCCCATTCCAGTTCCTTTATCATATCTGTCACTGATTGCATTCTGCGATAATTTCCAGAAACAAATCTAGCAGCCATTTTTTGCACCTTCTCCAACTCCTGTATTACCATATTCGAGCAATGGTCTGACCAAAGTTTTGTAACCCAATTCCTTTATTTCTCTCGTGCATCCCCTCATCACTCTCTCCAACAAGTGCAGGATTTTGAAACCTTTTCCTACCACCTGTCCAATGTGTCCTGCCCAGTTAAGCTTGTTATCAAATGTAATGCCAAGATATTTACATTTCAAGTCTTCAGCAAGCACTTCTTCCCCCACCTTATATTCATAATTAACCTTTTGTTTTTTATTTGTGTATCTAATTAGATGACTCTTCGTTGCATTTATCTTCATCCCATGTTTACCAACTCAACTAGATATCCTGTCCAGATCACCCTGCAACTGTTTACAGTCCTCTATCGTTTTGATCCTTTTATTCAGCATTATGTCATCTGCAAACAATCTAATTTAAGATAGTAAACAATCAACACAATTATTCATTAGAATAATGAATAGCAATGGTCCCAATACGCTACCCTGCGGCACTCGCATTTTTACTTCCACTTCCTTTGATACCGCATTTCCTACCCTAACTTTCTGTTTTCCACCTTTAAAAATTCTTCTACCCTCAAATCACTTTCTCATCCACTCCAATAGTTTTTACCTTATTTACTACTATTTTGTGGCTTACTCTGTCAAACGCCATTGAAAGATCTAGTGCTACACTATGAATTTGGCCTCCCTTGTCCATTTCATCTGAAATATCCTACATATATCCCACCAACTGAGATTCACATGAATATCCTTGCCTGCACCAATGTTGCCTACTTGAAAACCAGTTACGTTCCTCACATATTTTTCTGATGTGGTTGCATATCAATCTTTCCATTAATTTACCTACCACTGAAGTCAAACTGATTGGCCTGTAATTTTCGACTCTATTTCTCACCCCTCCTTTATGTACCAGTACTACCATCGCACTTTTCTAGTCTTGTGGTAAGCAGCAAGTATCCAGACTCAAATTAAATAATATTTCAAGATAAGGTACAGTGTCACATCCGGCTATCTTTAATATATCTGTAGTAATATTATCTGCACCAGCCCCCTTATGTGTTTTCAGCTTGCTTATTTCCTTCAGGATTTCTTCAGGATGAATTTCAAATTTTTTAGTATCTTCATTTCTAATCGTATTGTTAAGCTCGTTCTCCGAATTAGACCTCCCCGTTTCTGATTCATTGTCCCTAATGCTTTCACTAAACCAGTTACTTAAAATCTCGGCCTTTTCAAATCCTCAATAACTACTTCTCCATCCTTATCTATAAGCGTCTCTACGCCCTCCCTTCCCCTCAGTTTCCTGATATAGCCATAGAAATTTCTAGATGCATCAGTCATTGGTCCTCCTGCACTGAGAATACTCTTCATAAACCCATCTTTAGCCACTTGCTGTTATTAAGTCCTTGTTTAGTTGTTTCAAATATTCCCTACTACCCTGCTGTCTCTTAACTCTGTTATGTTCTCTTCGTACCAACCTCTTTAACCTCCTCACATCCATATTATAGTACACAGGTTCACTACTTCCCTTTATATTCTGCTTTGGAATAAATTTTTCTTCCCCCTTTCTTATTATCTCCTTGAACTCTTCCCACCTTGACTCTACTGTACTTGTGCCTTCCTTCCATTTGGTTAAACGTTCTTTGAAATATCTCTTCAAATTTGAAATCTGTGTCTTTTTATAATTGTACCTATTTGCCCCTTCAGTTTTGGCTGCTGGTTCACTGAATCCTCTAATATCCATCAGAACTGCGTCATGATCACTTATTCCTTCCGTTACTTGACACCCCACGATGTTATCATCGTTCTTTATTAGGAATATATCCAAAATATTTTGCCCCCTAGTGTTTTGCTCTACCACTTGTGTAAATCTTCCTTCCCTTAATAAGGTATTTGCAAATCTTTGTTCCGGGTGTTATTAATCTTATTTCCTTCCCAGTTAACACCTGGTAAATTTAAATCCCCTCCAATAATGACCACTCTATTCTCACATCTGACATCTGAGTATGAATTTAATTTATCCCCAAGAGCCTCATATTCATCTGTCATTCTTCCACTGCGGTAAGCAGCCAACATCCTGATTTTTTCTTTTTTATTACCCCAGAAATCTACCCCAAGTAACCCCAAGTACCCCAAGATTGCATTAGGTTGTAGCGAACTGCTTGAGGGATGACAGCTGGCAGTCGGGCAGGTGGCAGGTACTCCAGTCCACGGACCAGCATAGAACAGACGTTCAAATATTTTCGCGGATGTTTTAACCGCGACTTCACGATCGCAAAACTGTTTACTGTGTCGCGTGCGTGGAACCATCGACCAGTGTTTGAAGGTCTACGCAGCTAGTGTGTTACTGGGTTCGCATCCTCTGACCGCAGTCTCCGGTTCTAGTTCTGAAGGATCAGCGCTTGTCGACGGATCTTCGACCCCAGCATCTCATCGCACGTGAATGAAAGGCTGATTCCAGCACGAGGTCATCAGCCATCTCCAATGCAAAGGACAACGTGGCAAGTGCCACTACAAACTATTGCGTGTGTTCTCACCACGGCGACAATTTAGTTAACCCGTCACGGCCTTGGGAAAGAGACTCATAATTCAGCCTAGGCACAAATCAATTCATTTTGTTTGTAATTGCGTGAAAAAAATGTAAATGTCAATTCTACTTGACATTATAAACTTAAATTTAAGATGCCTTGAACATTGATTCACTGCCATCTTCTCATGAAATATTAATTAACAAAATTCTAATAATTAAAATTAATTATCTTTTCTGGTGCCGCAATCAGCGTGACACTTCAGTATGTTTACGATTTTAAGGGATCTAAATTGGTGGAGGTGGAAGACTGTAATTATTAAAATTATTTAATTCTACTTTACGCTTAAATGGATTAATTGTTATTGCAGAATTTAACAGCAAGTTGAATTAGCAAACAGTTAATAAAACAAAGGACCAATCGTTCAAATCACGGTAAAAACAGAAATGCAGTATGGATGATGATTATGAATGGGATATATTGAAACAAATAATTCACTGAAAGGTGTAGGATAGTCAATGTTATTTATCCATATAATTTAGTGTTTAATACGTTATTAAATGAACAGCGAATTTCATGCGAACTGAAACACCGTGACTACGGATAAAAGATGCCTTTTCGGAGCAGTTAGTTGAAAGCGTAATATTGATAACATCATACTCTAAGTATTGTTTGATGATGAATGACCACGGGCCATTAAGTATCTGGGATAATGCTATAACTGGGCCGCAAACGATTATGTTAACACCTTGTTCTCTGGTGAAGAAAGGCGACAGATATAGTTACCTGAACAATATACGTTGGAATTAATGTTCTTGTTCAAATATTATCTGTTGACAGTTGAAAGGGCGTTATTTCCAAGACTCGCTGGCATGACAGACCGCGAGATTTGATTTTCCGCAATCATTTGTCTTGTAATTGTTTCACTTGTACACAGTTCCCGCACAGTACTTGGCATGATTCACTTTCGTCGTAAGTCTCTTTTCATGGGAAAGCTGTGTAGTTCACTGGTGACGTCTTCAGTATTATCTATATATAACAGTCGAAAGACAGAAAGAGACATTTTAATTGAATAATGTGGCTTGGTTCAAAGGTGTAACGGGAAAATTACATTCCAACGTGCATGGCTAATAAATTACTGAGCGAAACCAAACGATATATAGGTTTTGGGAAATCACTGTAGTTTTATTACCTTCTACCAGTAGTCCATGGCTAACCCTGAGAGAACTTTCTCACTTACTGACTGAAGACATTGTAACGGTAATTGTGGGTATGTGACTTACATTATTCTTAGTTATTATCATCTATGTAACGTAATTTTTGGGAGAAATGGGTTAAACCAGAATTTTAATATTTGTTCATGATTCATTTAAACAGAAATAAAATATGAAATCAATCAATGTTATAAGAAATGTGCACATTAAAATTAAATATTTCAATTATATGGACATGGAAGTGTATGTATCGTCAATCATGAAAGTTAACTGATACGTTCACATGATAATTAATATCGACATGAGCATGTAATGTACTGTTCAACACAGTGATGTTTTAAGTAAGTTAAATACATTATCGATGCACTCGCTATAGCTCAAGATAACAAAAGTTTGTTTAAAAAAAAACTGCAATGTTGCTCTTTATCTCTCTGTAGTTCGCTTTGGATCCAATTCACATGAAACATAACACTGCCAAATTGTTCATGAATAATTTACCGTCTTATTTGCGACAGGATATTGCATTGCTGATTGTGTGGTTACTAAAACCACTAGATAAAACGTAACACTGTAGTTGAACTATTCTCTGCAGTAATTCACTCGTATAAAATTACATTAAAAATATTATTATTCTTAAGCATAACTCTTTCAAACAACTTCAATTGCTTATTTCGAAACAGACTGGAGTTTCCAACCGTCCTTGCTGTCCAAGTCACCAGTTCACTAACAAGTTCCTTTTATTCGAGTTCCTCCTGCCTTCATAAACGCAATACAAAATTTTGTCTCAGCAGGAGACAGAAACCAAGTACAGTACACGCAAGGATAAACAACGATGCTAGTAACAATTCCCTTTGCGCCCTCTCGTGATTGTCGGGAACATACTCCTCATTTCGTTCCCCTGATCACTCTTATTGAAGACTCCGCCTATTTTCTTCGATTTGCCAAATGTTTCTAAAATTCAGTTCCCCCACACCATCACGTGTTAGCTTCGATTTACCTTTGCAAGCACTTTCGGAAATTCGAAAATGATAATTTTGCACTGCAAATTATTTGCACTGACTTTCCTCTGAAAGAACTTTGTTGGTCGACCTCCACGCAGACGGGATTCTTGAATTACACCCCACTGTGCGCCTACACTTGGCAGTTGTATCTGCGAGATGAAAACTCTTGCTTTTGTTGCACTTGCTCCCTGCTGAGAACCTCCATCCATCCTCTTGTAAGTTGGGCAGCTTAGGCTCGAAAAACATCTGCATACATCAAGTACTCCAAAAGCCGAATTGAAATAGTCTCTTATTATATATACTCAAATAATGCTCATTATAAAATGAATAATAACTGTCTTTAATAACCCACTGGAATAGAAATATTATAAATGTGGCAACGCAGAGGTGCATGAAACTAGGATTCCTCCATTCTTCAGCGAATTGTCGAGCGCCTCGACGGATCTTACTTTCGTACATTCTAATATTAATTTTCGTTTGTACTGATGACTATGTAACTGTTTTTATGTTACATCGCGGTTACAAGAATCAGGTAATATTTTTCATCTGCATATATGATGAAGTGAAAATAGTTTAAAACGAAAAAAAAGAGGGTTTACTGAAGAGGAAAAAAGAAGTGAATAAAGCCATATTTACAGTACGTGGCCTGATTAACAATCAGCATTATGGTTTGTGCCTGTAAAACATGTCTAGCCTAGATTAAAAAAACAAAATGCTATAAACAGAGAGTAAGTTATTAAATATTTTTCACATGCGTTAATACTGGGCAAGATTGTGTGTCATTTCCTTTAGGAACATTTTCAAAAGAGATCATTAAAATGATACCAAATATTGTTATTAAAATCAAAATTGAGCGTTTTCCAGGAATCTTGAAAATAAATTTCTCCATAAATTTTCCGCCTTTTATAAAACATTTTCTCAACAAAATCTACAATAAGTGATGTATCAAGTTAAGAATACCCCCGGAAACTTAACAAATGTTTGCAGAGCACATGAGCAGCAGATCGCTTGTTTCCGGGAAACGTAACTACCTTACTGTTTGCTGTTGAGTTTCATTGTTTTCTTTCTTAATTAGTTCTCAGTTAATTAATTTTGGATAATGCAGATATACCTACTCTTTTAATTTATTTAATTTGTTTCGTCAGTCGTATAGAAACACACAAGTAAAACTTATATACAATATTAACTACGTTCCAATCCCCACGTGCATCATAGTCGATGTAGTAGAAAGTTCAGTTCAAGTAAATGGAATTTTATCATTGAAATCTGATGTGTAGTTCCAGCGTTTTCCATGTCCCGACTTAGTATTTTGTTAACGTTATTTGCATAAAAATTATAAACTTTACTAATCACTATTGAAAAACGTTAATAAAAATTAATCAAAATGCTTACGTTCTTGTGAAACATAAAATAAAAATAAAAACTTGTAATATGGCTTAGTAATCAAAATATCTTCATAATCTTTATGTCATCTAACATAGTAGATGTTGGTTGTGGTAGGCATTGACTACTGATTGTATAATATAATCAGTTTTTGAACAGCGATGGAAAATGTATTGTTAATTATCACTTAATAAATACAATGCGGTTGTTTAACGTTCTATTAGAACTAAAGCTGTTAAAAACGATCTGTAGCAATGAAAAGAAATGAGCGTTGTTACCTGTCTTCAATCTGCAGTCTTATGATAACACTTCTGTTATTAAATTGAGGTTTTTGTAGTCTTGGTAACATCCCATAACTTGTGTTAATTATCACGGAAATACCATCTAGATACAGTAATGAGTTTGATGTCGTGCATGAATACGAACATGTGAGACGGACCCAGTTCTGAATTCAATACCTTGATAGCGTTAACACCCAGGGTATATTAGACTACCAAATAAGTTAGAAGTGTGGCATTCATAACAATAAATTAGGAAAATTCGAGAGTTCGTAAAATCATAGTGATCAAGAAAGAAACAAATGGCATTTAAGCTACTTGTGTGTAAAAGTTATATTTATTACTACTGTTCAAAATAAATATGGCGCTAATGCGGACAATTCTGAATTTTTTTAGGTTTTAATGTTTTATGGAGTCGTGTAAATCTTTTGTCTCAGTTTTGTTTATGTTAGAGTTTAATGGCTGGTCAACTTCCACTCAATATGAACCGTGAACAGGTGAAAGAATTAGATCATACCATTATTGAAGTAGGAATCCCAGGATTCCCCTTAAGTGTTTTCGGGAAACAGTGGAAATCCAAATACAAATTTTCAGGCCGCGGGATGAAACCGCGTTCTCTAGAAAAGCATTACCGAATGTTGCTATACACCAATCAGCAATAACATGCGAACCGAGAAGTAGTTTTGCAACCAGTTCACCCATGGCAGATTTGTCCAATACACAGTTACCCCTTTCTGTTTCCCTCCCTGAAATCAGTTGTCACTGTTTGCGGTTTTCATTGATTAATTGATCTCGGCAGCGGGTGAGTTGAGGGTGACAGCGGAATTATAAAAAAAGTTGGCCCTTGATTTTTACCTTTGACACTGCAACCAACCCAGCAGAAATACTGGCTGTGATATTACTTTTTAACTACAGAAAGTGAGAAAGAATGTTGCGTCAATTGTTCGTATAGGATGATTCATAAAAAAATCAGACACTATTTCAGGAGAGTACCCGTATCTGGAAAAGCAGGTTTAAGACTGTCTACTGTACGGAAACGTTGATTAGTGTACCTTCCACATTTCGTCAAGGATCCCAAAAAGCAATCATGCAGTAATTTGCCGGAGTGCTTCAAAACATTCACCTTGTAAGTGAGTACGCACAAAGTCGAATACTCGGTATTTCAGTCGTTTAGTGAATTCCTGCTATAAAGTCATTTTAGGACGTTCCATGAGTATTATATGCCATACTATTCGTGGTATCCAACAGAAAATATTCTAGAGGTTGTGACAGTTCTAGGTCTTTGTTTAAGAGAAATAAAGAGACTATACAGAATATTCAGGGTATTATTAATGATTTTGAAGCGTGGCGCAGTATTAGATAGAAGCCAAGATCGTAAAAAGTTACATTACTATAGGTTTAGACTAGAGAAAGAAGATCTGAGAATTCCCAGTAAAAGTTGCATCAGATAGAAATTAGACAGAAGATATTAGTAGAAGTCAACAATTAAGACGGTTATCATTCGACAATTATTAGCGTGATAAGCATGTATGCTCATTCGGTAAAGTTTTACAGCAAGGATGGATGACTGTTTGTTAAATTTAGTTGAAGTGAATAAGAGATATTCATGTGAAGTTAATGTTGGTCAGTCGGAATTTTTTTTTATGAACGAAAACTTCCGATTCGCTCTGTAAGTAGTTTTATTTCGTCTACGGCAAAGTAAAAAATTATTGCGGTGTTAATAATTGAGAACGTGTATGACGTCACTCTGTAGTACGTTTGTGATCCGAAGGCAGAAGTGCGATGCCATTTCCAAGTTTAAATAGGCCCAGCGAGAATATTGTTAGGTTATGTATCGAATGTAGCAATTATTATTTTTAAGAAGTTATTTTCAGGTGTTTTTAGTCATTGTTTTATCTGCTAAAGTAAGACTCCAGCAAATAGGCCACAGTGTTTTTGCAGAAGAGAAAATATTGGAAGTAAGCGTTGCTCATTGTTGGAACCTAAACAACGAGAGCAGCCACTCACTGGATGGTAACACCATGATGTGATTGTAAGGTAATATTATCACAAGGTGATCCGGTGATCATTGCCGTGGAATTGGTATCATCCGATCGATTTGGATATGTCGCATCTAGACGGAATCGCATATAATTGATTCAGTGTGCTGGATCTCCATCATATAGCAATCACTTTATTGCCCTGCTACAAACACAAACTACTCCATTAGTATGTGATCGATATTTTATGGAGGGATGTAACATGTGGGTAGGACCGTTTTACAAGGTACATTGTCCATCCACCTCTGCCTGATGCCTACTAGTGTCATAACTACTAGGACACCAAGAATAATAAGAGCACATTTTGACTCACCCCAACCATGATTTTCGGAACTTTTTTTTTTTTTTATTTTTTTTAATGGCATTCGGCTACTGGGCCATAGAGCCAGCTCAATGTGATTTGTTGCTATCAAGTATTGACACAAGGACACTACAACACGGACAAGACATTCTCAGACACAACACTAAACACCCATGCCCTCGGCCGGACTCGAACCGGCGACCTTCGGTACGCGGAGCTAGCACTCTAGCCCCTACGCTACCGAGGCTGGCGATTTTCGGAACTTGTGCCACTTTCTAAACATAATTACTGAGCGTTATCGGTGATGTTTCAAATTGTCTGATACATCTGTTTGCGCAACAACGAGGAAGAAGTAAATTGTGATCGCCTGAGTATACGCGAAAATTATTTTCCTTCTCCAAGTCTTAAATTCAATTTATCTAAACATTATTGCATTTGCCTTAAGAGCAATCATGACCTCCACACTTACCACTATTTATCAGTATTCAGGTCATCGTGTGCGCACTGCATCGAACTGGTCCGAGAAAGCGAACTCTCCGTAATTTTTCAAGGTAAGCGGTTGCACCCTTGAGCCGCTGTTCTCCGTGGAGGCCTTGCCCCGTGCACGAAAGAAAAGTTTGTGCCTCTGCAGAAATTAACGAGGAATGTTCTGGCTGGCTGCACTAGTCCTAATGAGATGTCTAAGGAGATTATAAACAGCACCGCCCACCCGGATATTAAGGATAGGAGGGGGTGGCTGCTCCCACAACGACCGGACGAGGTTTTTAAGTTTCGCTCGTTGTCATCACAGGAATGCACCGCCATCTTTCACTTTAGCTTTCCACTTTCCTTTTCCGCTGCCTTTGATATCTCCTGTGGTGTTGGTGGTCTGTGATTATCTGCTCTCGGGAAGTTTTGCAGCCTCATTTCATTTTAACGATCTCTGATTATAAATGTTTCATCTCATTTTCTTCTAACTATTGATAGCTGAATTGTTGATTTTGTTACGGTGTTTCGTAATTTCGTAGATCTTGAAGAAGTATCACGGTTAATCACTGTAACGGAATAATGTTTACAGTGCCTCCGGAATATGATTTTTCTGAAGCGTAAACGATATGAAACTCAAGTTATCATGTTTCAGGAAATACTTCATTGTAAAAGCAACAGTGTTTTCAGAAACTTCTTTTTTATAATTTTTCTGACAATATTTCACCGCAGGAATCCTTCAGTATTCCACATTCTTCATTTCTTAATATAAATTTTAGTATATTTCTTAATGTTTGTATTATTTTTATGCGTTTCCTTAATTCCCCATTTTTTATATTCTTCTATAATTTCTTGCGACTTTGAGTATACATCTTTTTACAAACCAATAAAGAGCTCTTCTTATCTGACTTTAACCGAAAAATCATGCTATTATTTAGATTGACCATCCATCCCCTGAAAATGTCTAAAAAATTATCTGTGGGTCATGAGTAAAAAGTAATAATTTTTACTGACCTGTAATGTTATTCCTAGTTGCTTGTTTGGTATGAATAATTCGTGCAGTTTCTGATGTTGGAACGAAACGGATCTATTAACTATGCCATATGGCAAGTAGCAATTACTGCACGTGTCGAAAACCCCTCCACTAAGCTACTGCTCAATACTGAAGCTCTCTCACTACCAAAGAGTAATTGGAAGAAGAATTTATATGCTCGCTGTCGTATTTGCAGTACAGTTCCAGGGTGTACAAATAAGTTCTTTATGTTATACAAGAAACTCACAAAGTATTGGAACTTTTGTCTCCATTCTCTCAAAACGTAATGTAGACGAATTAAGTTAAGTGTGGGGAATGGCTGCATGAATATCCATAAAACTTCGAGACAATTGTAGAATATTATATTAAATAAGGAGAATAATTTTGGTTGAAATTCGAGTTACAGCTATTTAGTGGTATCAGCTGGTACTTCTCTCAGAGCGTGCAAAATTTATCAATTTAATTATAAGTGAACAGCTTCTTACATCTTCGATTGTTTTACATTTTTGCAAGTAGTTAAAAACGGGTTTCTTTCACTCTGCGTTTTAATTAAGTGTATTAATTTTTACAGATATAGACCTAAAATAGTAAATCTCATAATTCAACATATAAAGCTACGTTTTTAATGAATGTCAGTTTTTGTTTGTTTGTTTGTGTCTTCGAGAAACGAAGCTATAACACATTTTTTAGTGCATCCGGAATATAGGAGCCACATTTAATATTTTATTGGAACCAGAACGAGACAAGGCACACGCAATATTTTATTCTACCAGAGCAAAAGTGGATCTACGTAATATTTTAGAACAAGCAGAGCGATATTGGGTGCACGTAATATTTCACTCGAATGAAAATTTCACCCTCAGCGTCCCTTCTGTGGCCACTCTTCTGATGCTATGAATATTAATGATCAAGCGTCACTACTGATGCATTTGTAATCATCAAATAAATAAATCATCGAGGTCATAGGTTTAAGCTAGTTTGAAATATGTTTATACAACAAATTCATGTCCAAAATGAATAAAGGTAAAGATGTTCGTGATGTTCCCTAACGTAAAATAGTTGCAAATAAGATAGGTTCCGATAAATCATTGACAATAATTACATCAGAATTCACCAATTTCTTATAAACTAAAATTCATACCACACAGTGCCAGGTTTAAATCTACTAAAATATTTGTGCTATTTCGATTAAGTATAATATCGTGAATTTGGAAGTGTATGAAAGATTCAGAATCATCTAATCAGGTTTTACAACATCTGAGTAAATGTTAAAATAGTTTCAGAGTTGGTTATAGGTGTATTTTAATTAAATTTATGACGCTATGTAGGTATATTAAGCACTATCATAGAACTAAACCAGGAACCAACAATTAACCCAGCGTCTGTCACTGTATTTACTCATTTAATAATATCAGTATCGATCGACATTGCGAATCTAAAAGCTCTCTTGTCACGGTATTTGATTATTATTTTATTAGCTTCAACTAGGTACTGATCAATAAATATTAAATAACTTGAAATAATGACAGGGAAACAAGGTGATAGTATATTATAATAAATAATAAAGTATCTTTATTTTAATACTTTAATTGGATGAATTTGTATCTTTATTCCGTGATTTAAATCAAAAAGAAATAATAATTGAACAAAATAAAATCTGCATTGAAAATTATTCACAAAACAACAATAGATTGCTAGGTATGAAACATTAGTTCTATAATTCTCTACCTCAGAGGTTGTTTGACTGGTTTGAAGGGCGTTCGTTCGTTGTTAAGGTACTATGTCTTTGCAATGGATCGAAAATCACCGATATTACCAATTTGTTGTCTGACAATAATTTTGACTACTGAAAATTGCGTATTCGCAACACTATTACTGCTGCGTGACAATTAGCAATACTTTCAAACCTCTTACGGTTCAAACGTGTTTAGCGAAGTTAGTAAGGATATATTCCTCTCTTTTTGAACGTGTAATGGAATCCGTGAGGAAGTTGCCCATCGCAAATTTAACGTTTAAGGACACAAAATTAATCAAGAGAGTTACAGTTATTACTAGACGGGTATCTGTATGCTAATTACTTCATTGCCAAAAAATGTTATTCTATTTATTGTGCTTATATATTCGTAATGACCTAATTTATAAGTCATGATGATCTATTAAATAGATTTATTTAGTAGACCTTCTATAAAGATCACACTCTTGGAATTATGAAACGGCATTTCTTTATTTGTGAAATATGTTAAATTGATGTAATTGCGTACTTGTACCCAACAAATACGAATTACATCAATTTAACACATTTCCCAAATAGAAAAATGCCGTTTCATAATTCCAAGAGTGTGATCTTTATAAAAATTATGCTTCTGCACCCCATTGGAAATAACATTTGAAACCAATAGGAGAAGTAACCAGAAACTGAAATGTTCCCCTTCATAAAAAAAACTCCTGCAGTGTAATATAAGGAGAAATATATCCTTTACTACCAAATTTACAGTATCCATCCAGTGGAACAAACTGATTACTATCAAAGTGCTTTAATTTAAACACAACAAAAATAAAATAAGTAAAAACTAGATTTTCGCATTAGGCATATAATTATTGATATGGATAAATCAGGAAAAAGAAATGGAACTACTAAATTATTGGAGGTTGTTAATGAAATAAAATTTTGAAGTAATCTCTACCGATTCTTTCTTTATACTGAACTAAGTAACCTAAAAATAGTTCGGGTCATTTTAATAATTATCTGTTCTACAGCATAAAAAGTTAAAATATATCGTCTTTAGAGAAGATGTTTAATTTTCAATCATCTGCTGAGTGTAGAAGTACCTATAATATTCGAAAGAATAATGTAACATTTCAATCAGATATATCAAATACCTACATACATATACATATTACATGTGTTCACAGGTATATTTTGAATACTCATTCAGCCTTGCCCTAAAATTGTTGAGGGATTATATTGTTTTCTTTGGATATATTCTGTTCCCTTAGTTATTCTGTTACACTGCAGCTAAAATCGTAAGCCTTAACCACTTGCTTCACACGCCACCCTCATAGTCTGCACACCATTGTGGTCGTGCTGTCTGGCATGAAGTAGAGACTAAGTTTTATCTCCACCTTAGCAAGCTCTCGTGGGATTCATGGAGTGGAGCCTCCGTCGTCCATTTCCACAGACAAGCACATCCGTCAAACGGAGTGCCAGCAACTTTCGCCTGAACTAGTGAAAAATCTAACCGATCAGTTGTAGTGTTTCAAAAGTGAATTTTTCTTGTCCTTCAAATTGAGGGCGGTAAGTTTTTTTAAATTAATGTTTTATTTCAACATAAATTTCTAATAAACAGTTTTATTTATCTGGCAAAATGCTTAGTGTATTGTGCAAAGTTATGATATGACGTTGAAGAGGTATTCTTTGTTTAATTGTGATAAAGGATGAGTGGTTATGGAAGAAAATGTTAGCCAATATTATTGAATGAACCCGTTTTTTTTGCGGGAATTATAATAGACAAAGCATTTTTTGCAACACTGCTTGCAACTAACTCTACCTCGTGTTATTAAATACTTTTTAAAAAAAAATTTCCTCCAGAAAATATGAGAAATTTTATTCCTAACGTCTGAATACAGACGGAGCACCAATTTAACGGAAAAAAGAAAGTTGTAATTTTTTTTATCTTTTTGCAGTTTATGTGCATTTCAGAACGATAAATGACACTAACCAGTACTCTCTTTTAATATGGGACAGAACTCTCAGTAATTTATATTTTATATCTCGAGAGGAGCTCTCCTCAACAACTTCTGCTTCCACCACGAAGAGCCACTTCACTGTACTTTCTAGTACTTGCGTCTGATCTCTGCTTACGAAATATTTATACTCACAAAAAGATGATTCCTGATAGTTATGCAGGGGCTGTGTTTGCCTCTTGAACGGCGAAGTTCATTGGTTCATGTGTTCTGATTCACCGATGTCTACAGTTATAATCAACTCTTCATGGTGCATATGAAGTTACGAATTCATCTCTCTGAAGTGGGATTAGCTCATAGAAGATGCTAGCGTATCGTGTCGAGAGTAAAGTATAAATATACGAAAATCTGAACATTCTATTTCAGAAATTCTTAAATACCCAATTGCGTAAAAAATTAACTGTGGAAATACAGAAATAATATTCCCCCTTGGGCGAATAGTTTAAATTACCGGTGTTGTTCTCAATACCAAAAATTTAATTAGGCCATAACGTTATTATATGACGTTAAAAATACTGAATTTTCGTCCTTTACTTCTAGATCAGAAGTATGACCCTTGCATGAATACAGAAAATAGAAAATATCTCTAGGACTTAAACTTCCCAACCTTTAAGATTGTGAATAGCTTTAAAAAAATTTGTGTCATAATCAATTAATTGAGATCTGATATCCTCTTGAGTCCCGAGCTCATTTTAAAAGTGCAAGAGAACTACTATTGTGTTATTTACTTTATGTTAATGCTAGTTAACAATGAATGACCATGAATTTTTTTTAAAACAATAATTAATTTAATTTTTATAGATGGTATCACATATGATACCTCGGGACTCAAGCAGGAAAATTATACACACAAATTTTGCTTCATATTGTTTTATTTCATGGAACAAAGATATGTTTTTACCTTTATTTCGACGAGCCATGTTGTACAGCTGCAGGATCCCAAGTTTCCAAAAAGTGCTGCCACCTTGTGACGCAAGGCAGAAGATCAAATAAATGAGCGATGTGTATTGTAGATGATACGATAGGCCAGAAAAGGTTCAGCTGTGCAGAGGCCTGAGAAAAAAATAATAATTACTGGAGGTATGATATGTGATACCTGGAGACTGAAGAGGATATAACATAAAACAGAAATAAAGTTGTTGCAGATAAAAGTATATTGTTCTAGAGAAATTTAAAGTGATAGTGAGATGCAGTGGTGATGGCTTACCACTGAAAAAGATAAAAGAAAATTGTTGTCTGCATACATAAAAATGAAAGAATGAGGAATATTAAACTGTTTGAAAATAGCTTTCTAATTGTATGTTGGAAGAAAATATCGTTCGTAATACACAAGTAGCAGTTTATATGAAAGAGATAAATTATACACCGTCGGGGTTAATTAATTAAGATATCTCAACAGTGCTGAGTGTCAAAGAAAAAATTGATAGTGTTCTCTGTTCTACTAAATTCAATTAAATATTTGCAAGCTGCATGATCGTCAGGTGATAACACAATAACGAAACTTATTTCGTCATAAAAATCATCTCCTTGCTTACGTATCAATGAGAACGTAATCGCCAGAGGTTAACAGGTTAATTAGTAAAAACTGGATTTTACTCAAAATTTGTCGATCAGCTGATACCGAAAATTATTTACAAAAGGGGAGCTGGTGTTCTAAGTAATACTAGGAGTCATTTGTCATCCCATAGTGCTCGAGTGCTGAAATTGATCATTCAGCTTTTTACCATAAATAATTTTAGTAATCACTGAAAGGAATTTTTAAAAATTCATTATTGTCGTTAGGAATTACAGCAATCAGAAATTTGTAGATACTATGTATTTGATTAGAAATTCAAAAAGAACCATAGCAACAATTTGATTTCATAACACTATGGGTAGAGAGCGTTACTGATACTGCTCTTACTTGCAACATTACTTCATCAATGGACAGCAGAGGAAATATTAATGCACCACTACAACGATCTAGGAAGAAATTTATGTGGAAATTAAATATGAAGATAAACTATACACATTTCTATTTCTGCAATGAAAATTATGTTTTGATCTGTTTCATTAAATTCATTTATCGTCAGTGGTTTTCAAGCAAATACGTAGTACGCTTCTGAGTGGGAGAGGGAGTGCTCGAAGAACAGTCAGTTAACAGCTCTGTCGGGCGGCGCACAGTGGCCACAGCAGGTGGCGCCGCTCCCACAAGCAGCGGTGAGCGCCCCGCCCGCCGTTACTGCGTCTCCAACTTGGCGACAGAGCTGCGGCGCCGCCTAATGAGACAACTTGCTACCGTCACACATCACCACTTACGCACCTGCTGCAATGTATTCATTACGCCGGCACTCCGTGCGCCGCGCATACGTTCACGGCTCTTTGCGAACTTAAAGGAGAAGAGGCGCGCAAAATTTTAATTTGGCCTTGCTGCCCGAGGAGCCGTGAAGTGTTTTAGACCGCGTGCGCTTTACCAAGTTGCGTCGTGTAGGAGGAAGTCGTCGTTACGCCTGAATCGCCGCAGCCGTGTCTTACAGCAGGTTTATTACGGCGGGGCTTCCAGCATACGTCAGACGGAGGGAGCGGTAAGTGGGGCACGTAACGGAGCTATGAAACATAGCGAGGAGGCAACTCGCAGAGATGCGCTTTCGCATCAGTCTCTGACGTACGCTTAAAGCAGAGTAACTGGAGCGTAACTAGCACCAGCTATCACAATGCAACATGTTGTTTCTTGTTTAAGGCCTAACTGATAATAATGTACTAAATATCACCTTATATACAAATGTGAATTAGAACTTGTGCCTATTTTACATATGCTGAATTCAATAAAGCTATTAAACTTACGGTCGATTAAACTAAATAACAGCATATAAACTGATGAGCCAAAACAATATTTACCACTGCCCACCGAGATACTGAATACCGTCTGGTGACGTTGCGAGTGCTTCATGTAGTAAAGAAAGTATACAAGAGGAGAAGAGACGTAGCAGCGATATGTGTGTCAGTCAGGGAAACCTTGTGATATGAATGACAAAGGTCAGATATTTATGGCTGTCAACTGGGAACGAGCATCTCGGAAACGGCGAGAGTGGTAAACTGTTTCGCGCTGTAAAGGTTTCCGTCCTACCAGTATAAATTTATATTTGTATTTGCGGCCTCCTGCTTCACAATTCAAGTATTATAAAATTATTACATTTATCTTCCGATTACCAATATACCTAATTCTGAGTCTATTACCAGAGCTGAAAAAAAATTACCTTTGTAAACATGAACACAAATAGTTTATTTTAAATTAACACTTTATAAGTACTAGTTACTAAAAAATAAAAAATAAAAAAAAAATAATAAAAAAAAAAATTAGGACTGAGGGCAAGGAACGGGAAGGAACTCGGCCACGGCCTTTTGTAGGAAGCATCCCGGTATTCGCCTAGAGTGATTTGGGAAAACCATGGAAAACTCAAATCTGGATGCCTGGACAGGATTCGAAGCGGCGTCCTCCCAAATGCGAGGCAAGAGCGTTAACCGCTCAATCACCACGCTAGGTACCAGTTACTGATCTTCTAAATCTCTTTGTGTACATATGACTCTGTCTGAATACAGTAGTTATAGTATTCATGTTGTTTCACTGCCCACGGGATCGTAATTTCAGTACTTCAACCATCTTCATACATCTGCCTCTAGCAACTAGTAATCAGAGGTCCTCTTTCTCTCAACGCAGACGTTCCATGATCTTTAACACTCAAACATCAAATCAATCCATACTATTTAGTAACTGAATATGTGTTTAATATTATATTTCAAGATCAGTGAGATAATGTATCCCACAATGTGTTAGTATAGTATAGTATCTAGGAATAGTGATTGAAGTCTGGTGAAAGCACAAGTAGGAGACACGGTGGTGGATTTCCACGCCTCATCACAGAACGTGTTCGTAGACTGCCTGCCTGCTCTGAAAAGCATGATAAGGGGGAAACTGAGGCAGATCTGATGTCAGAATACAATGCTGATGAAGGCACAAGCGTTCAGCGCACACTGTTGAATATGGGGCTCCGCAGCAGACGACCTCTATGTGTTTCCGCCGCATTTAACCAACAACATAGTCAATTACGATTCCAGAGGGCATGGGATCATCGCATTTGGACAATGTATTAATGGAAACGTGTCGCCTGGTCGTGTCCGGATACGCTCCAAACAAGCACCACACCAAAGACATTGGACCGTGGGGGCGTTATTGTGCTATGGTGACATTCACCTATGGTTCTATGGGGTCTGTGGTAGTGTTCGAAGGTACCATAACAGCGGTGGACTACATGAAAATTACTGCGGACCACTTGCATCCCCTCATGCTTCATGTCTTCCTCGACGGCGATGACATCATCCAGCAGGACATCTGTCCACGTCGTAAGGCCAGAATAGTAATACAGTGGTGTGAGAAGCATAATAGGGAACTCACGTTGATGTCTTGGCCACGTAACTCGCCTTTCACTAACATATAGAACAAAAATCTGGCGCCAGCTCAACGCCCACTCACCCCCGGCCTGTATTTTAAGGCAACTGCGTGACTTTTGCGTCGACATCTGGTGCCAGATACTTACGGAAACATACGAAGGACTTGTTGAATCCACGCCACGTCAAATCTCTGTTGTATTATTTTCCATACGGGGACCTACACGGTATTAAGCAGATGGTCATCAGTATATCAGCCTTGGAGTAAAGTTTCACAATATCCTGAGATGTGATCCATTCACGTAATATCTGTGTGTCTCTCTATAGTTACCTCTTTACGCATATTTGTTGATGAGGTTGACGGACGTTGGCTCGACCGTAGTGATCAGGCTGCTCCTGTATCCCGCATTGACAGAGGACATCCATTGGAAGCAGACTCCGTACAGTTCTCCATGTTGTTCCTTCAATAAATTATTTTTAAAGCACTTCCCTGTGTCCCAGACAGACTTTAGCTTTTAATTTGATTATTAAAGTAAAAAGTTATTTCCTTTAAACTGATAATTTTCCAGAAACAACTTCTTTGTTGATTGGTGATTAGATACTGACAGAAATATCATATATTAGTTACGACCACATCGATGCTCCACAGTATCATTGTAACAGATACGGCGTTCTCATACTTATTCGAATGTTTGTAGCGAATATTTTGAAAAGACTCAATTGAAATCACAGTTTTCACTATTAGCTAAAATCCGCGTCCTCACTTTCTGACCAAGGACAAACGGGCGTGACACATTACCAGACCTACGAAAAGCCAATCAGTAATTAAACATCTGCAAAAAAAATCCTTGATCAGAAGAGACTTCGAGGGGGTAGATACGTTGTGCTACTTTGGCAGCTGTCTTAAAGAAGTTAATGAAGCCAAGCCAGACGTTGTCAGCGGTATAAACAAAGCAAAAGGAACCTTCGGACATCTCAGATCTGTTTGGAAATGTACACAATTTTGCCGCAACATTAAATTCCGGATATTTGACAAAAAATTTGTAGTGGGTGATATTCCATGGGCGAGAATCCTGAAATGGACCGAAATGTTGACCAACAAATCAAATAAAATTTTAAGAGGGGTATGAATTCGTATCAGAAAGGGAGCGTGCACAAACCACGTGGCTCGGTCCAGGGGGGGGGGGAGGGGTTGGCTGGAAGGCTACGCTGGGTTACGTGGGGGGAGGGGGGGGGTTCCGAGCCAGGCCACGTAGCTTTCCTTTCATAACATTTTTCACATTTAAAATGAGGAACAGAACACACAACAGCATGTGAGTATTTATTTCCGTCAGTTAATTATCTCCTTATGTAATTTACAATCGTCTGACAAGAGAAAACAGTAAAAAAAATGTCTTCTGGAATCAAAAGGGAAAAAAAGCTACGTGCTACGTGGGAGAGGGGGGGGGTAGAGGCAAAAGCAACGTAGGGCTACGTGGGGGGAGGGGGGGTTCACAGGAGGCCAAACTGGAGCTACGTGGTTTGTGCACGCTCCCAAATATGGTGGCCAAGGATGGAAAATACTCAACGATTCCAACAGAGTCGCAGATAAAATTGGAAAATATTTTGACCATATCTCAAAGCAAGGAGAAGGTTCGTTTGCAAAACGGAGTCTGAAATGGAAAACGGCCGGCGAAAGAAAGAAATATGTCTTTCAGCTGATCTATGCAATGGGAAATGGCAACCGTGAAGAAGACCTGGTGAGAGGCAATGGAAGCACTATGTGCCACTGGGAACTGAAGGATCGGGATATGACGATTTATTACCGCGTTCGGGAGTTTTCAAGAATTGCATGTACCCTTTCATGGATCCATTTTAAACTAAATTGTGAAAAATCAATGGATACATAAAAAATTAAAAAAAAAACATTTTTGGTTAAGTCTTTGCGTCGTAGGTGTCATTAGAGGCGATAAATGACTGTGGAGGCAGGAACAGAAAGGAGTTTTTCTATAGCCTTTCTGAAAGAATCATCTCTGCATTCACCTGGAGTGATTTCGCCAAATCGTGGAAAAACGAATTCTGGACAGCTTCGAACCACGTCGTCCAGAATTCGAGGCCAGAAAGTTATCACTCACCCACTCCATGTTATTATTTTATTATTAATTTATTTTTAGAATTTTCTGAGTGGCATGGGCTATAGCAGCTGCCAAGAAGCCATCCATAAGGGCCACTCGTGTGTTGGTGACAGACTATCGGGGATATACGAGGGTACTCACCAAACAAATACGTAGGTATGAAACGTTTGAGACATTGTGAATTGTTGTCAACAGAGATAATCCATTGGTCACGAAACTAAAAGGGAGGTATGTTTTCAATAGAAGCGCAGGAAACGTTAGCCCGTTCGATGACGGTATTTGGCAATAAAGGTGAAATGTGGGCGATCGCAGTAAAGAACGCGTTGAATCTGGAAATTCAGCAACAAGGTATTCGACGGAGAGAGCAAGAGTATTAAAACTATTTCTTGGCGAGAATTCAACATTCTGATCCTAAAAGCCAAAGTATAAAGTGAACTTTTAGGCTGCAGGACGCAACAGCGCCCGCTATGCAATTTAGTGCTGCAAGTGTTCGAGAACTACTGGAACATGAGAGGTTGCAGTTGGCGGTAGCTCGCCTGTTATCCACGGTGTCGTGAACGGAGACCCATGGGCAAAGCGGCGCCCAGTGCATCAGCGATAGACAGCATCAGAACGCTAACTACAGCTATTAAGACGTCAGAGCGGCCGGTTATGACAAATACGTAACTGTCTCCTGTTTGTTATGTAGCGTGCGGATATACGACCAAATACTTTGTCTTTCAAGATATAATTTCTTCAACCAGCATTTTCAGAAATTAAATTCCTTTCTTTAAAGCTGGTGACCCTGCAATAAATAAATATAACAAGTTTAGTTCAGTATTGATAATTAAAAATTGTAAGCAATTGCGGAAACATAGCCTGCAACAACATTGAATTAAAAATTGTTTTATGTGATTATTGTGTAAATCAAGGAGATAATTGTTGATGGAGTATTCTTTATTTTCGGTGTAAGAATCTCATTTTCTTAAAGGGGCTGGTGTAGATAATATTACTACAGATATCTTAAACATAGCCGGATGTGACATCGTACCTTATCTTGAAATATTATTTAAATTGAGTCTGGATACTTGCTGCTTACCACAGGACTGGAAATGTGCAATAGTAGTACCGGTACATAAAGGAGGGGTGGAAATAGAGTCGAAAATTATAGGTCGATCAGTTTGACATCAGTGGTAGGTAAATTAATGGAGACATTGATATGCAACCACATCAAGATATATGTGAGGAGCGTAAGTGGTAAGTAGGCAACATGGTTTTAGGCCAGGATGTTCATGCGAATCTCAGTTGGTGGGATATATGCAAGATATTTCAGATGAAATGGACAAGGATTTATAGTGTAACACTAGATCTTTCAGAACCTATTGTCAGAGTGAGCCATAAAGTGGTAGTAAATAAGGTAAAAACTATTGGAGTGGATGAGAAAGTGATTTGCTGGGTAGAAGAATTTTTAAAAGGTGGAAAACAGAAAGTTAGGGTATGAAATGCTGTATCAAAAGAAGTGGAAGTCAAAATGGCAATGCCACAGTTTAGCGTTTTTGAACCTTTGTTATTCATTATTCTAATCAATAATTGTGTTGATTGTTTACTAACAGAAATTTGATTGTTTGCAGATGATATAATGCTATATAAAAGGATCAAATCGGTAGAGGACTTTAAATAGCCGCAGGGTGATCTGGACATGATATGTAGTGGGGTTGGGAAACATGGGATGCAGATAAATGCAAAGAAGAGTCAGCTTATTGGATAAATAAATAAAAACTAAAGGTTGATTATGAAGATAAGGTGAGGAAAGAAGTGCTTGTTGAAGACTTGAAATGTAAATATCTTGGCATTACATTTGATAACAAGCTTAACTGGGCAGGACACATTGGTCAGGTAGTAGGACAACGTTTTAAAATTCTGAACTTGTTGGGGAGATTGATGAGGGGATGTAAGAAAAAAGTAAAGGAACTGGTTTACAAAACATTGGTCAGACCATTGCTTGAATATAACGTAATGTGGCACCCACATTTTGCGTATCAAATGCAGGAGTTGGAGAAGGTGTAAAAAAGGGCTGCTAGATTTGTTTCTGGAAATTGCCGTAGAATGAAGTCAGTAACAGATATGATAAAAGAGCTGGAATGGGATTCTTTGGGAGACAGGAGGAGGTTGAAGAGGATCATGGGAGTGTACAAGTCGTATATTGGTGATGAGGCATGGAAAGATATTGGAGTATGTATGAAAAGTAGTGCGTGGAAGGGAAAATATGACCATGACCACAATCTGGCACTCGATTTCAGGCACAAGGGTGTGGGAAGATTCTCTTTTTTAAGGTAAGGATGTCAGGGATTGGAATGAGTTACCAAAAGAAATTATGAATAATTTACCGAAAAAGTTGAAAGAATTTAAAGATAAAATTTGTAGACGGAAAATGTAGGTGGGTGCAGGATAGGGGGAAGATGGGGGTGTAGGGAAATTGCCACCGGAGCCTGTGCTCCATTGCAATTAAATTAAATTGAAAAAAAACTTCTTATGATTTACATCGCTAAAATTTATAGAACGTTGAATTGGTGTGTTCAGTATTTCTAGAAGTTTTAGATATTTTTTAATATGTTTCCCGCTTAGAAGTAGTCGTTTCACCAGTAATTTTATACAACTAATATCTGCGTTTCTGTAATTTTCGAATGTCAAAATTAAATTCAAAACCAAACGCATAATCTTCATTTAATAACAACTACATTTAAATCAAAATTTAATTCTGTCTTAGAATGTGTCTCAACTTCTCAGAGTCAGATTTTGTAGGACTTGATAGTAAATTTATATCTTGGGGTTTTCTCTTATCAGGGTTACCACAATAACGCGTCAATAATCTAAAATAAAGTATCACTATGAGTTTCGAGTACGATCACAGTCGTTCATATCCTATAAGCGAAAGTGACAACGGAAAGCGTTACAACCATATAAACGCCGCTATGCATAGATCTCAAACAGGGCAAACATTTATGCCCTTGAAATCGAAAAACGACAGCTTGCACGAAACCTACTTTGGACTTGACTCCCTGAAAGTAGCTGAATGCCCCGTCACTTAGGTGCCAGCTACCGACTGCTATGTCGTGCGCCCAGAGGAGAACATAACACTCCACTGCGGTGCCGTGCTGTAGTGAATGGTGATGACAGATATCTACGCCCCTTAAGTAAGATCACGTATACGCCAGGATAGGTCTCAGATAACAGTTCTTGACCCGTGCTAGCGGAGGGGTAGGCGGCGACATACGCATGGCGTCTACTGTATCAGCAACCCGAATTACGGACATCACGCGCTAAGAGAACAAGGAATCCCAACACAAACGGCTCTCGTACAGGGAAACATGCATGATAGCGTCACTGTGCGGAAGAAATAAATACAGACACCGATTGAAATTTCTTAAAAAATTGAAGTTTTTTTTTCGAATAATTAAGGTCTTTATCCCGAGTCTTGTAGTATAAGCTAAAGTAGGTAACTGGCATTCTGGAAGACGAAGGTTCGATCACGTTCCGTTCATTTATATTTAGGTTTTCAAAATCACTGCAGGAGTATGTCGGGACTGTTCCCTCAAAGGAAGGCTGTGGTCGAATTCTATTAACTAACAATCCATTGTCCCCTATGGGTCTAGTTTTTCGTTTAATCACAATAATAATGGAAAGGGAGACTACCCGGATACATGCGTTTCTGTGATAAGCCTAGCAGTAAAAAAACATTAAAATTTACAGTTTTTGACAGCCGATAATGTCTTTATTTTTAGGAAAGACAACTGAAAAAATCTTAGTTTTATTCTTGATGAGATCTAAAAATTTATAACCCTCAGGTTGGGGTAAGGAAAACAGTAATTAGACCCCCTTGTCTTCTGTGGTAGCACATAGAATTAAAGTTTACAGAATTTTAAATACGAAATTCGATTTTTTGGTCTAAGAAACACGTATCATGTGTATATTTGCAGTCGGAAAGTAAGTCATTTACGAGTAAGTGATACATACGGATAGACAGCAGAGTGAAACCAATAGCACTTCGGTACGTAAACAATCAGCGATGTTATATACTGCAAAAAAAAGAAAATAGATTAGCTTCACCCAATTACGTACTCTTCGTTCAATGATACAAAGAAAGTATTACAAACTAAACTAACAAAATTGGCAGATTCATCAGTACTTACGGGTAAGAAAAGAAACTTCATGTACAGCTAAAAACTAATTTTTTAAATAATAATTTCTACAATTTTATTCATTGTGTGTACTGTGAGAGATGATTTTGGCTTAAGGACATGCCACATGCATATAGACACTTGACCTATTTAATAAAGAAAGGTTACAACAAGATATGTATACCAGTATTGACTGTATTGGCTTTATTTCCAAGTTTATCTTGCAACTAAACTATATAGTCGTTGTAATTGGAACTTAAAAGGTAACTGAAAAAATCACCTGTCTGTTTATACAGTAATAGTTTCTATTACAATCATTTTAAACAGATATTCGAGGCGCGGTGAAATGCCACTGTGTACTACAGACCTAACGTAATGATATTAGCTTTAATACGAGTCATCTGGTACCCATTATAATTAAATTGTGTGTAAACTTAGTAATTATTAGTGGGATTAATATATTGGAAGTATTAAAATGTTTACATAGCCGCGTTTTTTAACAGATAAACACCCAGTTAAACCGGCTAATGTTTCAAATTGATATTTATATGCTCATTATAATTTGTGGATATCAGAATATTACTGTTTGAATGATCAAGAATGTAAACGATTCCGTAAACGAAACTGACGATGAGCTACACGGGATATCTGTTGCTTTACATATAACTTGAAATAGTCATTTGTAAGGGTTAATCACTGTTGCTATCTTTTTTTTTTAACAACTATCGATAAGCTGAAAACAGCCCTGAATCATACATACCTTGATTTGCTTAGTTATTCCATGCCCAGATTTTTTTTTTTTTTTTATTTTCATATTTTCCAGTCAAGTTACCCTAGCCACAAATTTCTATTAGAGACAAACATTTGAAACGGAAAATAAATTTTCCAATTATATTTTTTTCGTTGTTAATCGTCAAGATTACTTTGCAAAACTGAAATTGTAAATGATTGTGGCAATTCCCTTACACTGTTGGACAGTAATGTGTGTGGGGGGGAATAAGGAAATAAACAACAGTGTTACTAAAATCATTGAAATTTAGATCAGCTATGTTTAATTGCTTATAATGATTTCTGCGTTTAAAGAAACTAGAGGAACCCAAGTATCCCATTATCTTATCACATAAAAATATTAAGAAAAATATTATAAAAGTTATTATCTTCCAAATATCCAATTGCGCTATTTAGTCTGCCTTTAAAAATTCCACGAATGACCCGGTACAAGAACATTTTAAACAACTGCCGTAACAAAACCTCTTGATTTTTGAAACAATAAACTGTTTATCTGAGGTCAAGAAAGACTCTAGTACTGTTTTGAAACGTTAATTGATTTTGTTGGTAAGTTATTGGTTCAAATCTCACTTCTTAAATAATTTTTTTAATGGATATGCAACTCATGTTTTCAAGATAAGTATTGCCATTTTCATCTAAGAGAACGTTAAGAAATGTCGAATTGTTGACAGCGGTACTGAGAAAAAGGGGGTTTTTTTAATCGAAATTTAGAAAAAGACAAAAACAGAATTATCTATGTGACGAGATGGAGTACAGATACAAACGAAGAGATAGTATTTGGAAAAAAATATAATATGTTTAACATATTATAAATCTGTTTCAAACATATGTAATGACTGAATCCGTCATTTACAAAGGTAAATATGGTTTTATCGTACGTTAAGTCCATTTCTGGTAATAATGCCACCTGACAAAGATTTAAGATGTGTACAACTATAGGCAGCGAAGATACACATTTCAGCTAGCTGGCGAAAATGAACAATTGTCAGGAAATTATTTGTCAGACAAGTAGTTGCAATTGATTTAATATTTGATTAAGCCACTAACTTGAATTTCCATTAACCATCAACAATTAGTTCGTCTTGCGAAAATTATTTGTAAATCACTCTTAGCAAATAGAAAAAATAATTTCTGATCTAAGGATCAACCAATGAATTAATAGTACAAGAATCACATTTACTTTTTTCGAAGATCTCCGTCGTCAAATATTACTAATTTGTGTTACGGTTAAACTAAGAATAATACTATTGTCTCTAACTGATACCTCCCTATTTTTTTAGATGATACGTGTTAAGAACTACCTTTGGTAATCGCAAGGACTGTTCAAATAGTTATATTTGATTAATCTTTTTAAAAACATTTTTATCTCTGTTCAGCTCGAATGCTTTCTTCAATCCTGTATTTTTGTTTACAAAATCTTTTCGGTTACAAGTTTTGGAAACGATGGGTGAGGCAAGAAGTTTGTGGAAGAAGCTTACGGAAAGAAGAGACAGGCTGGTAGGTCATATTTTGAAACTTGATGGGATGGTTAATGTGGTGGTGGAGGGAACAGTCGAAGGTAAGAACTGAAGAGGAAGACAGAGATTAGAATATATGAAGCAGATAACTGAGGACGTGTTTTGTAAGGGGTGTGTAGAGACAAAGAGGTTAGCACCAGATACGAAGGGATGGAGGATTGCATCAAACCAGTCAAAAGACTGACAAAAGCAAAAAAAAAAAAAAAATTTAAGTTAGCGTGACATTCTTCTCTAAGTGATTCATATACTTCGGATTGCATGATCACGAAGTTGATAATATTGCTGTTCAGATCTGGACCAAATACTTCAAAAATAAATTCATGGTACAGTTCATCTTTAAACTTAACTCCGATTAAAAATTGTGACATTGGTTTTTGGACAAGTTATGAATACTGTTGAGAATTTTGTAGACTTGCTCTTAATATACTCCTCAATGATGCCGCGCAATTAAGTCACCACCACACTGGATCGGAGATGCAGTGCAGGGGAATAGGTTCCCGTCATGATCACCGAGTACAAGCCATCGTAAATGCGGTGTTTCCCGCAACTAGCTACGCGAATGCTGGGACGAACCAAAATTTCCGCCTCATGAACTCCTCATTTCACAAACAGAAGTACACTTATCATCCAAAACAAATAGTTACACTTTTAGCAGACAGATGACAACATAAATGTTACTCCTGTAGGTTAAATGTTCCGGGTATCACAAATCCGGTTTTAATTCCGATAGGACATAAATCTTCCGCCTTCCCTTTCCCCACTCAATGTTCACAATACCCGCCTGTGTAAACAGGGAGCCATTGTAACATAGTCCTTAGGTGGCCATAGCGAGAAAAAAAAATATTGTAAATCTAACGAAAAACACTAGACACAATAATGTTCTCAGAACACTGGATGCGTGACAATTGGCACCTATAGTTCTAACAAAATTGAAGTTACCGTAAAAAAATTTGTGTAGCAAATAATAACTCAGTCAGGATAAAATGATGCGCTCGTTTCAAGGCGGTAGGTATACCTAACACATACAAATATTTGAAAAAATTGAAATGTCATTTTCTCCAGATCCATTTAAATTTGAGGGTTCAAATTTCATAGCTCCATAGCACTATTATAGCTAGATATAAAAATTGATTTTTAAAATAAAAATATTGTTTAACAATAGGTTAATGTACCATCCAAATTGACAGTAAAAAATATGTTGTTGTAAAGGGTTTTAATGACAGAAGGCACAGTATTTGAAATTTTTCTTTAATATTGTAAACTAATATCAAGGCAATAAGTTGAACCAATGATATAACATATTTAACTCTAGATTTGTTATTAATAAAAAAAATCAAGAAATTAAAATTTTTGCTTAAACATAAAGGCATATTTTTCATCGGGGAAAAGCTGCTTAAACAATAATGGTTAGGACTGTAGTAATTAGTATGTAGAATATGTCCTGCAAATTTGAAAAATATCTATGCATATGGAAAAAAAGTTATCTTTAAAACCATTTGATTAATTGCTGTTTTGAGATATTTAAGGTTAAAGATTTGGTTTACCTTCAAGTGCAGATTAATATTTAAGTGGCTGTAAATCGTGCAGGACTTCGCTTAGTCACGCATAACTCCCGCACTGTCAAAGATATTTAAATAATTTTTTCAACAAGATGAAGTCAAAAGTAAAAACTATTTTTGTGAATCAAAAGAAAAAAAATAACATTTTTTTTGAAACCTGATTACTGTACCTACCCCCTTAAGAAGAAGGATTTACATAAAGTTTCATTTAGTTCTCCTTTTAATAAACTATTTTTTATTATGAAGTAGTAGTCTTTTCAATATCACTCATCATATTCAGTTTATTACCAGCAACATGTAATTACATTTTAATCATTTAGAACACACACGAATTTTTATTTCCTAGGTGCTTTTGTAAAGCTGAGCTGTTGATTGTAAACAATGCTTAGTGCTATTTTATAATAATTGCATGCAGGACCATTACGCTATTTGTACTAGCAGCTTGGCGCTAGTCTCTACAGGTGGTCTATTTTGTGTTTGCCTTTCCACAATTAGTGCCCTGATTATTCTCTGTGGCGAATAGCACAATGCTGTTTCCCGTTTTGCTCTAATAACCTTCAATGTTCGATTCTCCATATACCATAATGAGCTTTTGTATTCCTAGATGACTTCAGTCATTGCTATTTCTGTTGAAAATTAATTGTTACGTCTATTATGGCAGATCTGAAAACATCAAACTTGAGGTTTTCAAGTACACAGCTTTTATTTGGTGCTAATTTGTGCTGTAATTTCAATACATTTCAGTTACCACCATTATGCATCTTCTGGCTTTACCTACTTGTAATATTTTTAATATTTTAAACTTTATTGCATATTAGTTAGCATATTTTATTTGTTTCAAACTTTGTAACACAAATAATGCATTTTGTTTCCGTATATTACTGACAGTCTATGAGCTTTTTATGAAATTTTTGTGCTAATACCATAAAAGGCGGTATCTTGGTATTGTTGACCGAAACAGTTGAGTCGACATTGTCTTCGCTCGTACCTGTAACTCAAACGTGCTGTTACGTAGACTGGATCGAGAAAGATCTTGCGTAAACCATCGTTGTCTCAATACTATCCGAATTCAGAGCATTTTTAAAATTTAAAGTTCTTAGGACATGACTTAAAAGTAAGTAGTGCAGTGAATAGTTTCCCCTTATTTATGCTGAGTGATAAGTAATCGTAACACTTTTCTTCCTGACTGGCGGGTAATTATTGAACTGATGTACGGTATTGCCGTGACTTTATCTTCACGAACTTTCTTCCTGCTTTGAGTGCAGAAAGTGGAACTATTTCCAACCTTGCATTCAGCTTTAAATTACTGGTATATAAAATAAGATACATAAACTGAGATTGAGTCAAGTATCGCCTATAAACGCTGCAGCTTTCCGTAGATTCGTTTGTTACTTCTCTGAGCAAACGAAGTGTATAAGGCAATTCAATTTAACTGCTTTATGGATTCATTTGATTAGAATTTTTAAGCATTCTCTTACATGTTGTTCGTATGCAGTGAGTCTGTCTCCTTTCCCTTAACAATTAAATCCACTTGGTACCTGACGTATTCATCATTAAAGTTGAAATTCGGCAAAAAGGAGTACACACTTTTTTCTCTTGTTATTAATATTAATTTTTAGAAAATAAAATGACATTACACAAACATCAAACAAAAAAGGATAAATAATTAAAAAATGTTCCAAATACTTTAAAATCATTATAGGTTTAATAAACATGACAAGTCGTCTACACTTGTAGCATAAACTATTGTTCCCAACCGTGGAATTAACTTCATAACATAAACTGGTATTTTGCTACCGAAGAGACATTGTAATGGGAGACATTTTAAGAGATGCTGGATTGGTTAATTTGTTACTGAAGAAAGAGTAGAAGGTAGCAACTGTAGATGAAGACAAAGATTGAAATATAAGAAGCAAGTAATTGAGATGTTATCGATGATGTAGTTATAAAAAGGTTAGCTAGTGCTGCTCTCTGAAGCTATTCTTCGCTGTTATTAGTGTATTAACTATTCTCTCTAAAATGACAATCGAACCACTGATATGAAAAAGACCGAAAGTTGTGTGTAATAGAACCTGAATGAATTTTACGGATTGGATTTAAACGTGGATTTTGGAAAGGCGCTTTCACACATATCATTATGATATTAAATTTTATGATATAACAACAATATTTTAAAGACAGCCATTGACAGTTATAATAAAACTGGTTCTGCACCTTCGCGTATGACTATATTACCTAAACCTTTCTTTCAAATTAAAATAATCTGACAAAAATGTTTGGAAATATTTTCGTTCATTTCCTGTGAAATTTTACTTTTTATATTCTTTTTAAAATAAGTGATTGTAATTACTCGCCTTAGATTCGCTAGTAATGATACAGATGTAGAATGGTTATTTTCCCTCGTTTTAGTTGATGTGTCTCTATTTGCATGTACATTACCATGAAAAGTGTAGCGTGTTATTCTGGATGAATGTCGGGATGAGAGACAAGAAAGGATGAAACATGGTGCCACTACTGAAAAAACTACTTCTGCGAAACATTTTCTGTTTTGACTATTCTGTATGAGGAATAAATCAACGTCAAACGTTCAGTGTGCCTTTTCTCGAAACTGTTTAGAGCAGTGTTTCTCAACGTCTAGTGGTCTGTAGGCAGAATATTAAAAATTTCGATATCTACCCTTACTGTATAATGCTATAAGCGAGTATAAGCTACAATCACAACTTTTTAAAGACATGAATATTTCAGTGACCACGTAAAAATCTGACATTTCCAGGATATGAGGATGGGACAGCACATGTTTCCAGTTGGCATCGATGAGAGCGTCACTAGTTCAAAGAATGTGTTAGTAACTGCTTCCTGAAGGTCTTGTAGTAGGTATGAGGGACCGCGGAGCACTAGGATTGATAACAAAAGAACAGTGAAGTAAACAGCAGTATAAGGCGTCAGGTCTCGCTTCTTTTATGTATGTAGGTTGGTGGTATAGTGTAGCAATTAGTATACAGTAAGTTTATTATTCATTCTGAACTATATGTAATTAACTTTAAATAGTTCACTTTCCGATTCATTACTGTATTTCCGCAGGAATTCAAAACATTTATAATGTTATAATGATACAATACAACACGTGCCAAATGCTATTAATATGGACAAGAAGCCTGCATAAGTTGGTGATCGGCAGTATTATTTTTCTCAATTTACTGTTCTCGGGTTAAAAAAAAGTGAGAAACGCTGTTGTAGAAGTTGGAAAATAACCTTGGTTTATAAACTAAAACATAACTATTAGCAATTGTGTACACAATCCACCATTCACTATGTAATGTTGCTCATTTCATACAACATTGGGAGCCAAAACAGTTGTTTATTTGATGTTGGCTTTACGAATTGTTGACACCGAGTACATTACAAGAGGGGAGGATAGGGACAGGTAATGAAAAGAATTCACCCATGGCCTTTTGTAGGAACAATCCCGGCATTTGCATGGAGTGTTTTCGGAAGCCAACGAAAACCGAAACCCACGATTTGAGCTCCCGTCCTACCGAATGCCTAGCCGGAGAGTTACCGCTCATTCACTGGGTTCGGCCAAATGTCTTTATCAGCCTGAAATTTCCCGAGGAGAGTCATTTACAGAGTCTAACTGCATTCAGTTTAGAAATATCATTCTAGATCAACGTTTGTGGAGGATTAAATATTTTATCAATGACGGGAACATGTGTAAAGCGTTGTGTGATACTTGTGGACGTCGTTCTGTACAGTGGCTGGTGGTGTGTGGTTGTCGGCCTCTGCTCCCTGATGGCGTATCACCCGCCCTCTTATTCCGCCGCCCGCTGCGTTGTACTTGTCGAATAATTCACGAGGCCTGGCACGGCGGATGGTTGCGGCAGGCCCCCTGATTTACAGCTCGCAGCTTCCCCGTCACGCGGATGCGACCGTTCGCCATTCGTCACGCACCGCCGTAGCTGCTGCATGTTTATAAGCGGCTGTTACGCGCAGTTTACTGTTAGCATTCTCAAGTGAAGCTATTGAATCAATTAACGGGTCCTAGCTTAGTCTGTACAGCGATTATCTACCAGTTAGGCGAACGGAATTCAGATGCCGATAAAGTGGAAACGCTTCCAGAACTGCTCAACCGGCCCATTCCAACTGTTATCAACTGTGAATAATGACAGTATGGACAAAGTAAGGAACCAAAAACTCTGCTACGATTCCGTGACGCTTCTCAGATGACTGCGTGTATTTTATGTTTTATGTATTTAAAAAACACTTATATACAAAAATTCAGCCTACGCTTGTTTGTGCTCGAAAAATTTGTCGCCCGATTGACTTTAAATTTTGGGAGAGTGTAAAAAGCGGCACGAAGAAGCTTGAAACAATAATAAAATAAAACAACCTCTTCCATTTACGCCACCTTATTTTTATACAAGCTGACATTTTCACTGATTTCGATGAAAATTTGCACACCTTTTTAAAAAAAAAAAAAAAATCAAAGAGAAAAATTGTGTCAATATTTGGTTTGAAAAATCCAACACTTCCCCCCTTCGAAAGGGCGCTTAAAATAATCTACAACAGGACTAGTGTCCTTATATAAACTAGTTTAAATGAACTAAGCCGTAAATAATCTTTATAAATTGGTGGTATTTTGTTCATAAAATTATGCAATATTTTAAGTGGGCCTACTTGTGTAATTTCATCGATGCGACAACAAACACAAACTTAATATATAATGCTATATGCACAGTTACGAATTAAATATTAGTCGCCACTAATTATAATGTGCGTAATAAATTGTATCTGTGATTGAGAGAGAAGCGAAGAAAACGATTGCAAACTTTATAATTATTCCACGGACCTGTTGTGTTTTTGATGGATTAAAAGTGGGTTAAATGAACTGAATCACTGTTGTAAATGTATTAAAAAAAAGAGAGTGCATGGAATATTATGTGGGCCATAATGCGTGAATAAGATTTTGAATTTTTGGTTTCGTAAATATGTCGCTATGTGCTTGCATATACTTTATATTTTCATTTGAAAACGTTTCCTAAAGAATTAAAGTAATTTTATGTAAGTTTTAATTGCTTTTGTTCGATTAGTATCGTTTCCATGATCGTTGGAGCTCAAAAAGGTCTGTCGACGCCTTTACATTCTCAAGATACATCGCGTGAAACACGTGTTCGCGGGACCAAATCCAAACAGTTTCGGATCTCATCGCCCTCGCGTATGTTCGCGCGACTCAAGCGCTTAGGCTGGCCGTCCAGTGGACGCGTATTCTCGCGAAAAATGATCGCGTGAATACGCCTGTATTCGCACGAACTGTGTTGGCGCGAAGACACCCTGCTCACTGAAAGCAGATTCGCGTGATTCTGTCGCCAGTTCTCTGTTGTTGTTTGTGCCAGAAAGGACAGTAGCAATGCCTTTCTCTCAGTTGTTGGAATTATACGCATTGGAATCAACAATTATAGCAAGAAGGTGAACTGCAAAAAGGAGACAGGAATGGATGAGAAATTTTTTTGACAAAAGAAAGGAGTTTTCCATTTGATTGAAATAGGGCCACTGTTTTGAGACTTTTCCTGATTTTTCTTCAAATATTTTCTTAACTCTCTTCTAAAGGTATCCCTCAACCCTTTCATTTTAATCTTAAAATATACTTCTAAACTTAAAAATAATTTCATCTGAAGAGAAAAATAATTATTTGAAAATGGGAAACAAAGAGAGTAATTTGATGTGGTGCGGGCGTCTCAAACAAATGTCTCAAAGCTAAACTAGATGAATTCAACTACGCCGCAAATAATCGTTATAAATTGACGGTGGTTTGTTTCGTAATATTATGCGTAATGTTGAGTAATTTTGTAATTTTATTAGAAACGATAACAAACATAACAAATACTATACGTACTGTTACGTACCAAAGGTTATTCGGTACTAATTACAATCCGCGTAATTAATTGAATTTTTGCTTAAGTGAAAAACAAAAAGATTGATTGCAAATCCATACGACATTGTGTTTTAATGGATGTAAGTGGTTTGAATGAACTGAATGACTGCTGTATAAAAAACTGTACAGTGCAAGGAATATTGCTTATGAATGAGATTTTGAATGTTTGAAAGCGTTTGATTTGGTAAATATGTTGCTGAAGGCTTGTTTACTTTTTCTACTTTCACTTTAAAGGTTTACTGACGATTTCCAGTAATTTTTGTTTTTATGTGATTGTATTGTTTCTGTAATTGTTGCCAGGAAGATTCTACTTAACCTTCAAATACTTATCACTTCAAACCAGTAGAACAACTGATGACAGCAAGAAAAAAGAAAGCCCATACTATGTGAAAATAATAGATATGTAATATTGCATTTTGTTTAGATAAATGAATAAATAATAGAATTAATTACCTGGTAAATTCATTTCTGTTCCCATTTCTACTCACATCTTCATTTTGACAATACTCTGGTGGTATTGAGATAATATTTGATCCCACAAAGTGGCTCTTTCTTGAACAAGAGCAACCATTTTGTCTATATCCATCGCGCGAACTGTGTGTTCGCGCGAACAAATCCAAACAATTATACAGTCGTACTCGCACAAGCATTTGTCGCGAGAATACACGTCCACTGGACGGCCAGCCTATTGGTTGGCCGAATAGTGTCCTATCGTCAGCGCCAGATTCTTAAGGAGTTTCATGGTATTTGTCGGTATCCTCGGTGGCGTTTAAAGCCACACACTATGGTTTACCATTCCAACCAGAATGGATTTACTTTTCAGTCACGAGTTTATTTGCTTCAGGGGAAATCGCAAGTATAAAAAAGAAACAGGAACCTTAAAGATGAAAACAAATTTTTCTGGAAGTTGCAAAATAATAGCCATCGGGAAACTGTAAAATTCGATGACTGGAGAGAATTATCAGACGCAGAAATTTTATTCATATGCTTTTACTTAAAAAAATCCACCAATCAAATGAATACTTAACAAGAAAAGAATGGAATATCTTTCGGAGAATTACTTAACGCTACCCCTTTCGAAAAATTAACTTCAAAAGCGTATAATATAACGAATTCCGCCAATGGATAAAGTACAAAGAATTTCACAATGGTTGAAATAAAATCTCGAACATGACGGATATTTACGAAGAAGTTTTAAATTTACTGATGAAACATTTCTGTAAGTATGCCATTCGCATGGTCTTTTTTTCAGATTTCCTGTGTAATGACGACGGAATTTGAAGAGTTGAATCTAAATTCCAGGACATTCCGTTATTCGAATTCCACGTTAAGCTGTAGGCGAAAATAGATGGATAAGGAAATTGCCACCAGCGAATACTATCAGAATTAAAAACTGAATGACATGTGCGCGCAGCCGCTGCCTACTTGAGTCCCCAGCTACCATCTAGCGGCAGCTAACTGTACTCCGGACGGTTGGAGGGAGTAACTGCTCCTCTGAACGCTAGATGTTAGCAGCTACATTATTATGTGTTTGTTATCTCTGAATGGAACACAGATCAAGCATCTTTTATTTCCTCCATACTTATTTTAAATATATTATAATCTAAAAATGTAATGTAACCGGAAGAATGTATGTTCATTTAACATATGTTTTGGGGGATAGGGGGAGGGGGAACAGTTTGAGGCACTGTTAAAAACCGCTAGAAAAGGATCAACTGTTTCTAGAATCTGCGTCTGTCTGCCGTCTGGATGAACTGGATTTATGCTAAAACACTGTTTTGAGTTTAATGGAGTTTTTAATAATGTACAGCCATTGGTCCTGGGGCTAAAATTGGACTCGTACATTTTGTTATGAAGACGGAATGGTGAGAGATTTATGATAAAAGTACTCGGAAATTAGAATGGCTATCTATTTTTTGTTCAACCTGATACAAGCTAGAAATACTATTCGGAAGCAGTTAATTCTCACATTCGAAATGCTTATATCGCGATTTCAGCTTACGATCAACATCCTATTTTATGGATGAATTAAGTTATTTTTCCTCACTAGCGATATGTTAACTTTTACATGCTTGGTTTTAATCTGTGCATTAACAGTCCAGGTAAAAGCAGTTACGAGCAACAGCTAGTAATAAATAAGGAAATAGTTTTTAGCCTGTTTTCGATGTTCTGTTTGTGCAAAATATTAATTATGGGTAAATATTAATAACACAACGTAACTTGTAAGTATTCTGAAATAATAAGCTTTCGTAATTAAGTAATCCTGCAGTTTGAAGCTAAGCAACAAACTTGACTGGTTGCGAAAAGGTAGAAATGAAAAACGAAACTTTATCTTACTAGTACTCTAAATGATGATATTAAGTAACATAACGATTTAAACATCAAGAGAAAATATTATAATACGGTACCCATTACATTCTCTTTGTACAATTTGTAAGTGAAATCAAGTAAAGTTATTCGTTGCGGCAAGTAAAGTGCTTACGAGATGTAAAGTATGATAATAGTAAAGTATCAAGTTTGGTTTAGATTGGGATTGTGTTACACATAAACACCGTGTAGGATCTATAAAAATCGATTTTCCCAACAGTAATTTGCATTTTTTATAGATTTTAACAATCTAGACTATCAAAAGCTTTTAAAAAAATCAATAATGATTCCAGAGAGCGAAATATAATGAGTGGCCGATCTAGGAATTTTCTAAGCCGGTGCAAAAACTGTGAGATTACCGCCCCTTCGAACATTATTTTGCCGCCCCCAATGTCACCAAACTTATTGGAGAGGGTGATGGGAGGATGTACCAGAGATGTTAGGAAATTGGGTCACAAAACTTTGGTCAGACCATTTGTTGAATTTGGTTGTGTTGTTTGGGACCCATATTTTGGGTAACAAATACAGGAATTGGAGGACGTGCAAAGAAGAGCGCCTAGATTTGTTTATGGAAATTATTGCAGGAACCAGTCAATATCTGATATGATAAAGGAGCTGGTTTGGGAGTAGTTGGAGGATAGGAGGAGGGTGAAGAGGGTGCGAGGAGAAGGCATATACTGGTGATGGGGCTTGGATTGATATTGCTCGAAGAATTAGGAATAGTGCACGGAAGGAGAAAGATGATCATGACCCCAAACTGGCACTCGATTTCATGTATAAGGGAGTGGAAAAATTTTATATTGTGGGTATAGTTGTCAAGGAATTGAACAAATTACCGAGTGAAGTGATTTACCAATGACGCTAAATAAATTTAAAATTTATTAATCGCAAAAGTAGTCGGGGAAACTATTTAACACTCAAATCAAATAATATAGAAATGGGTAATTGACACTGGAGTTAAATTAATAATAATAACCTAAGTGTCGCCGCTCCGATTGTCACCCGGTTTGCCCTCTCCCCCCCCCCCCGCCCCCCTCCCCCAGACCATAGATCCGGCTCAGAATATAATTATAGTACTTCTTCAATTTTCTAATATAGAAGTAATGTTAAATATGTATGCGAAATCCATGTTTTAATACACTGAGAGAGTGCTCTATATCCCTACAAAAGTTTAAGTAGCCTACCCGTTTCGCACAATAATACTATGGAGAGAAAAGCGAAGTGTAAACCACGATTTTTTTTTTTCAGGTTAAATCAGTGCTGTTATAAAATAAAACGCCAAGTGTTTCCCAGAAAGGTGATGTACCATTCCACTGCGAAGGTCAGCAGATGTACAATTCATAGCAGTTAATGGTTGTAGTAAAGACCTGACTGATCATTGTGAATCGCTGTTGATGACTATGTCAGTTTCATTCGATTAAGATTGAAATTGCCTTAATTTACATCTCTCTTCTCTGGCACAAATATCACCACTGGGCCGTACTGGGATAGTCATTAACTTGCGCGAAGTACTGTAGGAAAGGAAGTCATGTAAGCATATTGACTCTATTCTCGGAACTAACATTCAGATCATCTAAAAAACTGTGTGTGAAACAGAATTTCCTAAATTTTTTTCGGCTAGTAGTTAATATATGCCGGTTTCTTTGTGAATATTCGTACGCACAGTCACGTAGCCAGATGGTAGGTGAAATATGAATAATTTAAATTTGGCACAAACTTGCAAAAATTTAAGAAGTTTTCATAACAACATATAAAATTGGTGTGTCCACTTCGTATCTGATAGTTGGTCAAGCAACTTCCCGGTATGCTGCATCCATATACCTCTGTCCTATTAGCGTTACGGAAAAAAGGGCAACTGATCTTTGTTTCTATTGTCCTAAACACATATTTAGTAAAACAGGTACAAAATAATTACGTTCACCTACCAAGATTAATTTAATGTGCTTGATAATCTAAAAGTGAGGGATGATTGTCGGAATGCTGTCCTGATTATAATATATCACGACTGAGTTCTTATAGTGCAGTATGTAGTTGTAGCACCATATAGTTTCTTGTCTCGCCGATAACGGGCATTGCGTTTTATTTAAAATATCTCCAACAAAAGGTGCATCTGAAAGCCTTTAGCTCAAAATACGAAGAAGTGAGGAAAATATTTATTATTCGATTAAACTAAAAGACCTGTCAGATCGTTCTAAAATTCACAAGAATTGCTTGGAAGATTATCTGCAAAGACAACCGAAAACTTTTATTCATTTTTTAAAGTGTGCAAATGTTTATTGGAATTATTTACTTACCTTTTAATGTAGATAATAGTTTTAGTAGTTAAAAATTTGCTAAGATGTTCTGTAAATATATATATATATATATTTGGACTGAATTACCTGTTGAAGAGATGAAATGTAATTGTTTAAATTGATTTCAGAAAATTGGAGCCACAAATTGAATTTCAGTACTTAAGTAAATTAAAGCAGGAAGAATAGTAGCATTGATGTTTTGGAAATTTGTTATGTAACTAAGTTCCGACTTACCCATAAGTTTGGCCGCGAGCATTGAAGCGCTGCCCGCAGGTCAGAACATGTAGCCTAGGTTAATTCTTGCTCCTCATTACTGTTTTATGCAGATTACTCTTAACAGACAGGCGAATATTGAAACGGCCGTTGCAAGTTACACTTTACAGAAGTAAATCAACAAAATTTACGAGTTTCAAGGGCAGATGTGGAACTTATGCTAACCATACAAAACAGTGAGGAAGGTAGAGAGACCTTGGACCGGTACTGGATATAGTAAATGCTTTCAGAAGGGTTGTTCTTATATTAACAGCATGCTAAAAATTTAAATGGACCAACATAAACCAATTAGGCTAATTGACGAAAATATGACGAACGTCGACTCATCTAGTATCAAAGTAATCAAAAAATGTGACGTGGGGATGTATAACTTTAGAAATAAAAACAAAGAGAGCGTATACAAATTCTGTGGCTCGAATACGCATATCTGAAAAATTTGAAACGAAAACAGTTATTTTAGCGCCTAACTAATTTATATTTAAATCAGAATAACCAATAACACGTTAACAAGACGACAAACCGAAAGTTAAAAGATGTCAAATCACATAAAAACTGAGAGAAGAAATGTCTTAAAGACGACAATCCCCAAACCGACTAGCTTTATACAGAGAGTGGTGAAGATGTATGTATAGGTTTCCGGGTAGTCTTCTGGGTAGTTTGATTGAAAAAGCATACTTAGCTTGTTACTCAGCCAGTCTCTTAGTTTGCCGGACGCAGTTCCACCAGTAATTCCGTACCTGAAAGTGAATTCAGTGCGCTTCTAACTGCATAAAATTATAATTCCACTTTGTTTTGGAAACTCTTCTCTTGACTTTAGTCCTAAGTCATACGAAAATTACAAATTTATTGTAGAGTGTAGCTTAACTTTCCTTGAACATGGTTTTTCTAATAATAATGAACTGAGTTTCATGATGTATCATATTAGGATTTTCATTGAAATTTATGTTACGTAAGTCTATTAAAAGTATTCTAGCCCTCATGTTTGATGCCTGAGATCTTATATCATTATTCACTGTAGTCGAAATACGCGAATCTGTTGGTTAGTCTCACCAACGAAAATTAAATAAAACATTAAATGTCACAAACATCAGAGCCTCAAGAATCTTCTGAAGATTAAGAAATTTCTTTATTCAACTTTTTGAGCTGCGACTAATCAACAAATTAACTTTGTCGGTTGGTGCTATAAAATCATTTCTTCAAATTCTACAAACACACTCGAACTGGAAGCCTTCAACACTAAAAATAAAAGAAAGTATGACGACACTCCATTATAAACTCAGGTGGTGAAAGAAAAATGTTCTTACATTTCAGACGGACTTCCATTTTATTGACAAATTCATTCTCAACTTTATGTCAGTGGGCAGAAATATTTTCAAATCAGGCTTTGTTTATTAATTCTTAAAAACGGGTATGCTTTCCGTAAGGAGGAAGTAATAATTTCATTATTTGCCGATGCTATTTCTTCATAAAATTATTCCTTACATGTTAAGCACCGGCTCCTTAATAAACGTTGGTCTATTAATATATTATTTACGACTCGTTTCCCTCCACCCTCTTGATCAGTATATATATAGACCTTACGCATTTAAAGATACAGTTTGAAGGTCCACAAAAACAATACTTTTTTACTACAGTAGATAGCCATATGAACTGTCAGATAAGTCTTCCGCTGAAATCAGATTGATCGATTTTAAACGAAGCCCCTGTCAATCTGCCATTTCGGATTTGGTTTAATGGTTTCGTTCTATATTGACGACTTTATACATTCACTGTAATTTACATATAAATGGAATTCCCTCCTGCTGTTTTACCGCTGCCCCAATCTATTACACTTGGCAATAGTTGATTTAAATCATTTTATCTGCGACGGATCCCTCCTACTTTTTATCGAATGAAACCAATCAATATGCAGGGCAGAAAATGCTGGTGCGTAATAAAAACAATATAAATTCATAAAACCTGGATAATAACACGCCACGATCTTTGAAAAAAATTGAAAATACAAATGAACCGTTCGTAGTAAGAAGACATTTGTTTCTCACAAATCAAGTGTCAAAGTTATATTTTCTGAAAAACACCAAATGATCTAATTAATGAGCCAATGTGATCTCCTCAACCGGTTTACAGTTCCGAGGATAACGGAAACCTAATGCAGTTGCTAAGCTTTCCGTGACACAGATCACAGCCCAACTTTACTAAGAAAAATTATTAGCAGACTTCAAATTTGAAAGCAATAAGTGTTGCATTGAACAAGTGGAGAATATCGTACTTAGATTACATAGAATTATATTCAAAGTAGTGTCCCAAACATCTAAAGAGTACGATTCGTTTTCACACTCAACTGTGAGCTATCATTCCTTATAGTTCTTGATGTACAAGACTAAGATATCTGTTTGAAATTTTCTCGTTGAAAATTTACGGCATTGCAAATTTTTTACCATTTTTGATAAATTTATGTTCTAAGTCAAAAAAGTTATTACCTAGGAATTTGAATTTGTTTCCAATATCATGCCTTATTTAAAGCACGAACACCGAAAATAAATATGCCACACTGTAAGTTTCAAGCCAATCTACTTTGCCAAATAATAATACGTTATTGAAGGTGTTGATCAGAGTGATGCCCATCTTAATAGATGGGACTGGTACTACCTTCTAGGTATTAGAACTAACTTTCATTAGAACGTATCCATTGCTCCAGCTCCGCGAGCGGCAACGATAAGCAGAGGTGGTGGTGGTGGGGTGGGAGGGTGGGGGGGGGGGGGCACGGAATGCGACTGTTGAGTCGGTAACCCGGCTAGTAATGGAAATATAGAAATCTAAGACCTCATCATCAAAAAATAAAAATGTCAATAAGCATAAAATAAATTGTATAAACGACTACAACGATTCTGTTTTATTCCTTAAAGATTACGAGTAGAAATGTATGATTTAAAATTGTCATCAGTATAATAAAAATTGTAAGTAGCCTAAGTACAACTATAATTAGCATAACCAAGATTGCAAATAGTATAATCAAACCTGTCTATAATTAAGCATAATGAATTATCTTACAATTCACGGATGTATGGTCATATAACCGAACGTGAACAAAAGAAAATAATAATTTAGACGCATGAATACCAATGTCGGTATTGCCTCACGTATACCTGCAATATGACTTGAAAACGAATTGTATCAACTGCTACTGCGATTCGGCATTATACCTGAAAGACTTTAATTACGTTTAGATAAATTCTATTTAAAATTGTAACCAATATAATCAAAATTGTAAGTAGCATAAGTATAACGATAATTAACAGATGCAATATAATAATGAGTATAATCAAACATGTTATTAGTTAACGATAATGAATCATGTTACAAGTGATGGCTGTATGGTTACATAACCGAATGTCAATAAATAAATAAATAAAATAAATAAAACCCGAATGGGCACTGCACAATGCTGAATAGACGTGAGAATATTCAAGTACTGATTTTTGAGCTAACTGAGTGTCATTGACCTACTACAGTCATATCTGTTCTTTTCTTCTTGCGTTTCGTTTCAGCCATCTATTGACTATGATTCGGCAACGTCATTTCCTTTTCTGAGTTTCCTTCCTCCGTCGCCAGCATTCTTTCAGTCTCTGGCTCAATCTTGCTTTTTCTGAGTATACTCTCCTCCCGTGACTGTTTTTCCTATCGACTGGTACATTACCACCGCGATTTTTCGTCTGACGTCTTCGCTTTCTTCGACGTCTTTCTTTTCAGACTCTGATGGACCTCATTCACCCATGAATTTGGAGTCTTTCTATTCTTTTGAAAGTAGAGAATCTAAGTTTTAGTACAGGTAAAAGTAAATTTCAAACATGTATCAGCATATGTAAAGGCTATTCACAGTTATACTAGTGTTGCAAACTGAAAAAAAAAACAAAATGTTTTTTTTTTCAGCTTTGTGAAAAAAAAAACATGAAAAAAAACCTAGCACCCGTGTTTTTTTTTCTAAATTTTTTTTTTTTTCAGAAAACAATATATTTGATAAATTATAGTTTTACTTAAGGAACTTCCATTTTCAAGTGTGTTTTAAGTCTTACTGAATCATATAATGTCTCACATAATGATTCATAAGTGTATCTATAGGTAATATAATTTTATTCATCCTCTATGTCAGTACCACATTCACTAGTATCAGCACTACCAACACTAGTTCGGTTGGTGTCAGAATTTTCTGTCTCTTCTTCTGTCTCCTCTAACTTCAGAAATAGTTAAATTTTCTTTTACTGGTTGTTCTTGTATTGTACGCAAAAAATTTTGAGATTGCCATTTTAAATTGTGAGCAAAGTACACACTGTGCATAAAGACTGCGCCGATAGTTCTGTATTACGGTCTTTTAAGTTTGAATTAAAATCTATTATCATACAAAATAGGAGCTTTATTTCTTTTCAATCGTTTGTTTACACCAACGGTTTCAAGGAAAAGATTCATAATTAGGGACCGTGCACAAACTACTTGGCTCGGTCCAGAGGGAGGAGGGGTTAGCTGGAAGGCTACGCTGGGCTACGTGCGGAGAGGGGGGGGGTTCCGAGCCAGGCCACGTAACTTTCCTTTCGTAACATTTTTCACAGTTAAAATGAGGAACTGAACTCACAACAGCATGTGAGTATTTATTTCCATTAGTTAATTATATCCGTATGTAATTTACAATAGTCTGACAAGAGAAAACAGTACAAAATGTCTTCTGGAATCAAAATGGAAGAAAGCTACGTGCTTCGTGAGCGGATGGGGGGGGGGGGGGAGGCAAAAGCCACGTAGGGCTATGTGGGGGTTCACAGGAGGCCAAAATGGAGCTATGTGGTTTATGCACGCTCCCTTACTGACAATTTAATGAGTCAGTACCACTATACTCTGAGAGTTAACAAGTATACGAATATAAGGAAAGCCCAATAAGGCAAAAAACCGTGGATAAATTTTAAATTCCTAATTTTTTAAAAAGATCTGTAGGTAATTTTGTAGCGCTGGCAGCACTATTTCAAATAGCAAGTATCATTCCAAACAATGGGGAATGGGGATTCCTTCTCGCGCAACCTAGTCTCTTCGGGAAATCCCAGTTCATAAAGAAAATTTCAGTCAATTTTGCCAATATTTTCGTAATTTTTTTTTCCTACTGAACCAGAAAAATATAGTAGATTTTAAACTAAGATAAGTACTTAGAATAAACTCTAAAACAGTCATTTTAAACGATAACTGCCTTACAAATTTTAGATTTAGTAGTTGTGAAAAAAAACGTGTTTCAGAAAAAAAACATGTTTTTTTTCAAAGTTTTTCATGTTTTTTTTCAAGCCAGAAAAAAAACCGTTGTTTTACAACACAGTTATACACCTAAAAAAATTGACATCTTGTCTAGTAAAAAGCTACCAATCCTAACAACAAATTTTATTTTAATTTGTGGATAAAAAAAGTTAAAAAAGATGTATCCAAGCTGATATTGCTATAATGTGAACTTTTCTCTCTGATAAATTTTTTCCAGTGAAACGGCAAGACGAGGTTTAAGGAGAACTTTCGCTTCCGTAATTTCGTTTATCTAATCCGAATAGCCGAAAAAGCTACTAACATATTTCGTATTAATAACACCAAAGATATTCTTAGTAACAATCACTAAACCTACCAAGTTCTTCAGACTACTGAAACTTTGTAACATTATTACCAGTATATTGGTTGCCATATTGGCTTCTACTAGTACTCTGCCAAATAAAAAACGCATGACAGTAAAACGAAGAAGGATACCAGAACTATTATAATCAATAGCAGATTCAGATTGATTACTACATGAAACTTACAATTTATATATTTTGGCATTTTATCATTTGGAATTTTCAGTAGTTGGCAGAAAACATAAAAACAAATTTGATACGTAAAGTCATCTTTCATCATTTTAGAATAAGGTACGCTTGCCGTTATAAGTAGTACTGCATTCACGCAACTTGAAATAACTATGAGACCACCGATGATCAACAAAATTATCCGAAATGTAAAAGTGACTCCGTATCGTTTGGATAGAACCTGTTGCGATTTATCTTTTATGTTGGTGAAAGAAACCACTTCATTCAGTCGCAAAGGTTTATGCATTTGCTGTAACCCTTCAAATCTTTGAGCGCCGTAATTTTTTAAATAAATATTTTAAATAAACTTTTTAATTCTTCATTATTTAGCTTTCAATTTTGTGACGTATGGTAACTTAATTGAATAAATTTAACACAACATGAGGTATTTATTTAATTACTTTTATTGCAAAGAGGTGTAGTATGTTGGCAACATCACAGATGTTAAAAAGAGAACATAGAGAGGTAGGCGAAAAATCGGGCATGTTTCGATTGTTTGGTTCATCACAATAAGGCGATTCAGTGGTGTCCAAAGCCCCCATGGCCACCAAAGGAAGATCCTCCAAAGGAGCTTCCGAATCCTTCATGTCCACCGTATCCTCCAGAGAGACCGCCTCCGTAGCTGCCTCCGTAGCCGCCTCCGAATCCTCCTCCGAAGCCGTGGTCCTTGATTACGACGGGCACTGGCTGCTTGACGAGGACGGGCTGTGGAACTGGGACAGCTACTGGCTTGGGTATGTGCACTGGGTATGGCACGGGCTTCTCGACGGGTACGGGGTACGGCTGAGGCACGTGCACGGGGTACGGCCTGTCCACAGGCACCTTGACCGGTACCTTGACGGGGTACGGCACCTTCCTCTCGACAGTGACGGGGTACGGCTGTGGTACCGGCACCGCCACCTCCTTTGTGATGGTCACAGCCTTCACCTCGCCGCCGCCGATACCGCCACCGAAGCCTCCACCGTAACCACCTCCGTAGCCGCCTCCGTAACCGCCTCCTAGGCCGCCGCCCAGTCCTCCGTGGCCGAAACTACTGTGACTGTAGCTGCTTCCGTATCCACCTCCGTAGCCGCCACCAAATCCTCCATATCCCAAACCGAACAAACCTCTCTTCTCTGGTTTGGTAGACTTCGTTTCCTCTGTCTTAACTGCTGCATCTTCAGCGAAGGTGTAATGGCATGTTGCCAACAGCACTACGAACGCCTGAAAATAAATTCAAAACATGTTGATACATGCATGTGTAGTGCGTTATCGAGCAATATTAGTTAAAAATCAATGGTGTTTTTTGCAATAAGTAGAGGTGTTCGTCTCGTCAATAGGGATGTATGATTTCAGCTATTCATTGTTTCCCGAAATCACTCCACATAATTGACGGGATGGCCCAATCCGTTTTCGTTCCATTCCCCCAGTATTTTTGGGCCTATAACTACCTCAACGTCGACCAGGCATAAAGCCATAAAAAAGAGGTGACTACAGCACGGAAAGAATTTTACAAGTAACAGGAATTTGACGGTTCTTATTGCAGAATTTATACCGGTATTCGTCTGGAGTAAGTTCAGAAAATTATGGAAACCCAAAATTTAATTTTGTTCCCGCTTGATATTAGCTCTTAACATTGTCTTCCAATTAGTAGGTTTGCGTAGTGAAATCTCTTCTGTGACTAATTACATAACATTTGGAGGTGTACGTAAACCCGAAAGAAAGTTCAGTGTCTGAATTTTAACAGCATTTTCTCTGGCTCTACTAAATCCGGTATTTACGATAACTTTAGAACATACGTCAAGACGTGCCGATGCTGGAGGTAACCTTAATATGTTTATAAACGCCGAGAAAGATTACATTCATTTATAACCTTAATATGCTTGCATCAAACAGAGTAAAGTGTATGTTGCTACCAGATTTGGTGTTTTAATTATGAAAAATTCACTAGTTTCTCAATCATCTTATTCTGCTTAAGGTTCACAGTGAAACAGAGCTATAGATAATCGTGTTTCCTACAATTTCGAAACGCAACTATTCTGCTACTACATCTTCTTAAAATCTGTTAATTAAAGAAAGTAATTTTTCATCTTCAAAGGTGATATAAATTTTGATTCTTGCTAGTTTATTCGGTCTTTAATTTCTTCCTCTTATTTAGTGTTAACTGCAAATTTTTTTACTTTTAAAGATTTTAAAGACAATACTTTTTTTAAATATAAGCTCAGGGGACAAGCATCAAATCTGCCTTTACAATCAGAAGTAATGTTAATTGTCACCTAATCACGAAATAAATAATTACACTGAATCAAAATAATAGAAAAAAAGAATTTAATGCTATGGATTTATAAGCTTGGCATTATTCTATTTCAAGTATAAAGTCTTGAGTAGTTGCTCGTTACCGACAATTATTGAAAAGTCTGATTTCTTTTTTTAAAGTTGCATATACATAGGATTAATTAAGCGCTGCAAATACCACCTTTTATTTTTCTTAAAATTAGCATGTAACGAAAAATTGTTGCACTGAAAAGTAGTTTGCAGACTAATGTTAATTTCAATATCGTTGGTGTGGAGGGCTACTAGCCGTATTTCTTTCAAATGACAAGGAAACTTGACTGATTCATTATATTTCCGAGAGAAACACAAATAAGTGTTCCCATGTTACAATTGAACTGTAATGTAGGTACATCATGATGAAAAATAAATTCACATTTCATGTAAACGTCACCATTCAAATATTTTATGAAACGAGCTGTTGGAAAAGTTAGAAGAGAACTAAAAAGTGAAACTAAACTTCAAAGCTGCTTGCCAGAGTGACAGTCTGTAGAATTACCTTATTTGGTTCTTCTTTAAAAACAAAGAGCGCAGTCAACAACCCGGACGTTAGTAGAATCTTTACTCAGAAGGCGTTCTAGATAATAAGTTTATAGAGTGGGTAATTCCTTTCCTGCAGAAGTTGCATTTCAGTGTTGGATCCTAATAAACAAATGTTCAACAAGTGCCTAAATAGTAAGATCCGTTGAAGAAAGATTTCTGGTCAAACTAAAAAGAAGAAAAGATTCTCTAAATTCAGGAGAAAGTAAATTTTGTTGCTGAATATCACGGTTCAAACGAAATGTGAAAAAACTATGCACTGTTAACATCTCGAAAAGAACGGGTGAACGCCTTCGCAGCACCACACGAGAGCCTTATGCAGCTGCTGCCCACTCACCGTGATCCTCATTGCTGCCCTGCTGTGGCTGTTGGTGAGACAAGCAATGACTGATACCAAGCAGCAGCCCGCGGCTACTTATATAGCGGTGCTGGCCGTAGGAGCATTCCCGTGAGCGCCGAGACGAGTCGGCCGTCCACTTTCCCCGCATCCTGGCCACGAGTTCACGCCACGCAGGAGCAAACTGTCGAAACACACAGCTCCAGAGATGTCAGAAGATACACCTCACAAAAAAAATGATTTCCTGCATAGTTAAAAAGTTACCTAATAGTTATATTTCTGTAGAAAAGATCTGATTCTCGGTCGACATAATTTCTAGCATAATCTGAAGGAACCAGTTTAAATAGTGTTCTCCAACACAAATCCGTATTATGTGATATATGAACTGCTGGTGCAGTCAGCACCATATTGTTAATTCAGTAATATTTTTTTTCTTATGACTTTACGCCTCGTCGAAGTCGAAGTCATTATAGGCGGGATGGGACTGGGAACAAGGAATGGGAAGGAATTCGGCCATGGACTTCTGGAGGAAGCATCCCGGCATCAGCCTGTAGTGATTTGGGGAAACCATGGAAAACTCAAATCTGGATGCCCGGACTGGTATTGGAACCCGCGTCCTCCCGAATGCGAGGCCAGAGCGTTAACAGCGCCCTCACCAAGCTCGGTATTCAGCACTAGATTTTTGCTCGTGGCTTCGTTCCTGTGGACCAGGAATATTTGTGAACAATTGAAACTAAATATAAGTGAAAAAAATAAGAATAATCTATTTATTTTTGCTGGAATCGTAAATATGTTTTTTAGTTTAAGTATATGCTTGAGACTCTTTGATTTTTTTTATTTATTTTTTTTTTCAAAAAATTTGTAGTACACAAGAAAGTTAAATGTGTGTGTCTGGTTAATAGTTTGGTCAGATTTCATGGTTTTTTTTTCTTTCTAGTTTTCAGGTGACTTGTAGTTATGGTACAAATCTCAGATCTGAGGTGTTTAGGCTCAGACCTAAAGTTTAGATGCTCTTAAAATTCCATTAAATTTGTTCCATAGTGATTTTGGCCTGCTGAAATACACAGATAACAACTCTTTTGAAACAATTAATTTGGTTTCAGGGATCTTCAAATGCTTAGTTACAATAATTTTTTAAAAAAATATTTTCAATGTATTGATTCAGCTCTGTTAAAATTTTGTTATGTCATATATACGAATAAACTTTAACAAACTAGGCATTATATACCAACGATGAGAATATTTTGTAACAAGCCACTGAATAGTTTGTCTGCCCGATTAACAGACAGCACGCTTCAGCAATCCCATATTTGTCAGGATGGAACTCTGTACTTGATTACTGTTCCGTATATCCTGAAGCAGTTTTACAACTTCCTAGTTAAGTAATATATCAATGAAACTAAAATTCATTTCGCCGAAAAGAAATAGTGTTTACTACAAATCTACCTAAATCTTGGTTGGACCTACATAAATTTTCGTTTTGTTTAATAATAAAATGGAGAGATACATACTATCACATACTAATGCATCAAAAATCAAACAGTATGTATGTGAATTGTTGCTGTCTTAGACGGTGTAACCATTAGTCGTTCCTCATTTACAGTACGTTCACCGGACAATTTTCTCCGTTTCTCAAGGTTATCTTCCAACCTAGCATGCGAGAAGCACGAGGTTAGAAGAGTACTTAAACTGTGTAATGTAACCTCTCTCAATATCTCATTGCGAAGTAGAAAATGTAACTACACCATGAAAATGACTTGACATCAACTGACGACACTATCCCTCGAGTAATTGCACACTAAGTCCCAAGACAATATGGCCTATTCTTCCCATCTGAATAATATATGATGTCTTCTTATAGTAACAATGATTCACTAATTTATTAGTCAGAAAATTGTCTGAAGAAATAACAATTAGCTTTCTGAAACAATATTTTGTGTTGTGGATAATTAAATTCACGGAAAGAAATTCCTACCATTTCCTTATTCTGTTCGAACTTTGAGATATTTTAATTTTTTTCTCTTCTTTTTAGCGATAAGACAAGGCTTATTTTCGAAGGCAATTGCTCCTTTAACGACCCAACAAATACTAACTACATTCAATTGTATGTAGAACTTGGGGTACATATCTTTAAAAACCATAATAAGAAGCAATAAATGCATGGCGGAGTTTCGATTCAAATCAGGCAGCTATTATACCATCATACTGGTTTTTAAACTCAGTTTTGTTACTACTCCCAGAAGTAAAGGATTAAATGGTGAGTGCTGGGTTATTTGAACAGAAATACATTCACTTTACTAAGCAGCGGAATAAATGGATACTGATACGACCATGGTTTCACTTCTATCTGTGCTATTGTGAATGTGTAAGCAAATTGGGTCTGCATGAGAGTTTAAACTGGCACCACGTAAAAAAAGAAAAATGCTAGTTCTATACTATTAGTTGAGCAGTTACGTATATGCTGTTTCCTCCATTATAAAACAATTACCATACTTGGAAAAAAGTTTGTAGAAATTTTCTATTAATCAGTTGATTAAGTCTCCAATTTTATAAGTTTTATGAATTTCAATGAAAAAACTATTAACTGAAAGAGTCTATGTTTTCTCAGGCAGTCATATACATTTATTTTATGTCAAATGAAGGGTCTATAAGAATTCTTAGATTTGATTTTATTTCCAAAAATGGTTAAATATGATCCTGATTTTACCACACATTTCACTTGATTTTTTCTTTCATATTGGAATTGTCCTTTGAGAAAAATGCAGTAACTACAGATTTATAAAGGAATAATTGACAAATACATGAGCGATAATTTTTGATTATCTACTTTTACTTATACTGTAATGTCAATAAAGTACCTTAATTGCGAAAGATACTAATCACATCGCTTTATAGATGAAAATCTTGGATATAAGGGAAATCGAAGACCTACCGATGAAGATAACATCGTCTAAGTCAGGAAATGAACATATTAATGAAATAACTCATGAAAATATGCCTTCATGGAAGAATATTTTAAAAATAAGAGACGATACCGCAAATTACATTTCAAGGTATAGAGCAGAGCTAATATACTGACAGAATGTACTCCTTAAGGGAAGACTTGTCGATAGAAGTTAAAAGAAGCGATATATGACTACGAAGTTAATTACGTATCAGGAGTTTCCAAGAAGACAAAACTAGAATGTAATTAATTTCACATTAAATTAATCTGATCTTTAATTATTAAAAAACAACAATCTTGGAATTTTCTGGTTTTTGCTTTTAGAAAATTCTTACATTTTTTTTAATTCCATGAAGTTATTTCAGTAATTTAAAATTACTTCGTTTTGATAAGTATTTAGAAGATTTAGTAATAATATTTTAATCACTATAAATGTGACAGATGTTTGTGAATATTTGCTGAAACGTATAAATGATAGAAGTAACAGACCGTGATGATATTGACTGAATGATGGATGTAATATTTTACTTCGGCTAACCATACGCTGTTGAACACGAATAATCGAACACTATTTTTGCATCTCGTACTTTAAATTTTCTATAGAATTTAGCACTACTGATGTTTAACATATGCCGGCACTGGTATTTGGAATCATAAGTTAGTGAGAGCATACTGAAAAACTGTATTCTTTATGCTAGCTGACTCTGCAATGTTTCACTAATGCTAGACTTGAGTACACATATAGATTATATGAATATATTTGAAAGTTTGTATTTAGTTAAAATTAGATATTTACATATAAATTTTAATTGCTGTTTCATTCAATTTCAAGTTCATTACAATGGTCTTGAATATGCAATATTTTTGGTGATTGCATTCGCTATATATAAAAAAATTTCTCTGGCTCCGTTTTGAAAATATATGGTAAACACGGAAAAGTTGCACGTGTAAATCAGTCTTGAGGGGGGGGGGGGGGAAGGGAGAGTGGGTGCAGTTTTGCAAACTAGATATAACCATCATTTTTACTTATTTTAAGGCATATGTGTGCAAACTGCCTTCGATGTCGAATAAAAAATATAAATTTGTGTGTAGTCACAATTTTTTTTTTTTTTTTTTTAAATTTAAGTTCCAATATCTTCAGTTCTGTTTACGGCAAATGTTGTATGCTCTAAAAATATCGCTGATTTCCTCACCGTTTTCGAGATATTTGCAAATACTGAATGGTTTCTAGTGTAAATTTTGTATAATTAGGGTGATTGGGGAAAGTGGGTGGGTTTTTGTAAACCAAATGCATTCAGAGTTTTTTTTTCTTTCCCTTAATGTATATATGTGCAAAGTTCCACCCAAATAGAATAAAAACTGTAAGGTTGTGTAAGGAACATTGGAAATTAAGAGAGGAGGGTTAAATGGGAAGAGAGGTTGGGATTTGAAACCAAATGTAGACAGTATTTTTCTATTTGTTTTAAAGTTTATGTCTGCTAAGTTCCATCGATATGGGAAAAAACAGTGGGTATATATAAAGAACATTTAAAAAAATTAGGGGAGAGGTAAAGGAGGAGAGGGGTTGGGTTGTTGCAAAATAAATGCAGACCTCATTTTTCTGTTTGTTTTAAAGTATGCTTCTGGAGTGTACCATCAATATGGTGTAAAAACTGTGGGCATGTACAAGAAACACTGGCAAAAATTAGGGGGTTGAAGTGAAAGGGAACAATAGTTGGCTTTTTTAAACCAAATGTGGATATTATTTTTCCCTCTGTGTTAAAGCATACATTTGAAATTGAAAGGGGTTTTTGTTTAGATTAAAACGGGGAGAGGGGGTATTTTTTTAAGGAACTTTTACAAACGCGCAAGCAAAAACTCACCAAATTTTCTTCGTAATCGGATGAACGGTTTAGAACCACATAGAGAAAAAACATTAATTTTTATATACATAGATTTAGAACATTTTTTCCACAAAATAAGAGAAAGTAGAGCAAAACGTCAGAGTCATACTTTGACTGAAATGTATTAACAGACATGTAACAATTTCATATTAGGTGTTTAATGAAAATAGAATTAACATTCAGATTTCAATGTTGAACTTTAATATAAATATAAATTGATTACAGGATTAACGCTGCGTTAAAATATTGCATCTTCTTCTTCTTCCCAACGTTTCGACCAGCGCTTAATATGACCGCTGCGAAGACAGCAAAATTTTTTAATGTTGATCTTTGTTTTATTTTCAAGAAGATAAAAGAATTTAGAAGTCATTTTCGTATTTAACTTAATCAAACATGTTATGATTGTGAATTGCAATCCAGAAATACGGGATCCCATTTCATTTCATGGTCTGGTGGATCAGTGAGTAAAATTGGATGAAAACATGTGTCATTCTGTGTGAACATGCCTCCCAGTCGTCGTTTTCCAACCCGACTCTTGTCTCTACCAGTAGTATTTTCCAGGTTGCTCGTGTTCTTATAGTCGACTTTTGGCTCGCACCAACAAATGTGTGTTTTTTTCGTCCTTCGTGATTCGTAAATAAAGAGACTCGAATCTCAGTTTTTAAAAGAACTTCCGTTTGTTTCTGTTGTACGTATTGTTATGTTGCCGATATAATAAGGTTTTCTTAATATTTTAATAAATTTTGTAGAGATATATTTGTTTATCGCACATCTAAAGACATAAAACCACAACAGAAACACTGACTTAGTTTACAAACCGAAGGTTTGTTGGATCCTCCAGCAGAATGCAAACGAAGTTAATTTCCTATGGGACCTATACTTTAACGTGGAATTAGAAGCACGTACGTCCTGAAGTAGATCATATCATTAATTACAATACTTCTAAAGACATATGAATGTGCAAATATTATTATTGTTTTCTTAGACTTATTATTCGTATGTTTATTCATAAATTGTGCCACGAAAATGATTGACTAGAAAAATTATATTTTTGAGTCAATCATTCTCTCCATTTTTCACTACATTTTTAAAAAGATGTCAAAAACTTACCTTGTATATTGGATTAATTAAAATACAATTAAAATATCGGAGCACGAGAAACACTTTAAACGATGGTTTGCATGCCATGATTTGAATTATGAACTTAATTTCTTGTTGGTTTCTGTATATATATATTCTCAATGTGTTGAAAAATTCTTGTTAGTATACCTACACAAAGAGATTTGGTATAATCATTAGGGAAATTTTTTAACTCAAAAATTGTGAGGTTTTTTGACATTTCAGATATTTATTTCACCCAAAAAAAGCAAAAAAAGGGGTGGTTATTTCACAAACATTGCGCTGATACTGAAATTCTTCCACCAAAGGGGCAGAAATTAGATGATAGTACAAGGTAACGTGCGTAAACATAGCGCAAATGCGATCCAATTTAAGGGTTTCAGAATCAAAGTATACGTCACCTGCCTCCTTACATTTTTCTGCCTTCACACATCACTTTTTTTAAAGTTATGTGAAATTGTAGTTTTTTATAAAAAAAAAACTTCCGTGTGCTAAATTTAAATTGTGGGCGATTTTTGTCGTACTTTTTCTCGAGTTTGTCAGTATCATTATTGAGACTCAGTGTTTAGCCATTTTTGTCGTCAATGAATTCGTTGAATTAAGGGCTAATGAAATTTGAACAGATCTAGTTAAGTTGAATGCTGCGTAATTAACGTATATTTGTTACTGCTTTTTCAGAAAAATTCTATTCGGTTGCCTTATACGTAAGTATTTAAGTATTCTCTGTAATTT
>JARYHS010008074.1:263153780-263250609 GCA_031002005.1 Vandiemenella viatica
TGAAATAGCACTCTAGTCCCTTCGCTACCATGTTCGGCCGTTGAATAAGATAAATCCAACAAGGAAAAGGTCTAAAACACACCACAGAGATGAAATTATTTTATTTGAGCAATTATGTTTTGCTTCTAGCTTTACATCTAATCGAGGTCATTAGAGGCAGGAAAGGACTCCCGAAAGCCGAATACCACATACCCACCACGTAATTTATTTTTTATTTTTTTTATTTTTTTGTCTTCGTCATATCTTCGGCGGCAATGTGATATGAATCCTGATAGTATTGGAAACTAGGATCGGGTAAGCCACCGCTTTTTGAAGGAACTTTTCTGGAGTTCAGCTGGAGAGATTTACGAAAATCATGGAATACTGAAACTGGATCCCCGACGGGGTTTGAATTCGCGTCCTCCCGAATGCCAGGCACAGTGTTACCTATAACCCATCGGGCTTGGACGGCAGGAAATAAAATTTGACAGAAAATTTTATAGAAGTATCAGTGTTAGTTAGAAACAAAGAGAGAGATGATAGTTTTACTACTTCCATCTTCCAGATTTAAAATGTGGAACCGCTAATTCACATTGCAGACGGATTTTTGTTTTTTGATTTATTTACTGTTATTAATGATTATTATTACTACTAAAACTGTGCTACTGCGTTCAAGTTTAGTTTACCTTCCAAATATGGTATGATGAAAACAAAATTAAGATGTTAATATTCCGCACCATTTAATTTTCTGGGAATAGTTTATTTATATTTCATGAATTAGTTTACCATTAGAGTTCTTTCGTGAATGTTTTTTCTACTTACCCTTAACCTTTATGTGTATTTGTCACACGCACAATTCTATAACGCTGCAGCGTTAGAAAGTGTAACTAAGTCCATTCAAACTATCTTATTGGTTTTCCGTGCGTAATTTAGCGATTCTTTTCTGTATTCGCCATATAATTGCGTTTGCTAGCGAATTGTTAACTGTTTATTCGAGGGGAAAAAAAAATACGCAACGGTTATCGAAATTACGAAAAAAGTGTTACCATCTCTCTATAATTAATCAATTTGGTTATTTAAATAATTATTATGACTAAAATGGTGATATTCGTGATTATTTTTACTGCAGAACTCCGAACTTTCCCTCTGAGCGTCTGCGAGTTTCTTGCTGCGCGGGCTCATTTTTTTTAGTCTTGAGTAAAGTGCTGGGTATGAGAGGTCTATTTTATCATGAATTTAGTGTACCACCTACCAGTTATGCTGTCCCATGCGGTATTCGTGTCTAGAACGAAGCATAATCGAAAGGCGAGGGGTCTCTCGAATTCTGTCCCCGACTGTACCTTCCAATTTAAATTATGATTAGTATGCAAACCTAGAAATTTCACACACTCAGCCTCTTGAATGGACTGGTCTGCCAATTTTTTTGTCTATATCTGTTGTTAATCTGCATATATTGTACTGCGTGTACTGAATTGGATATATTGAGTTTTATCAAAGTTTAAAGACAAGCCATTAGCTGCAAACCATTTATTAATAAGTTCCAGGACATAATTTAAAACATATTCTGTAGATAAATCTGGAGTATTTTTAATTCCAGTGTTTGTGTCATCTGCAAATTGGACAAATTTTGAGTTTTTAGATGAAACAAAGGGTAGATACTTTATATATATTAAAAACAATAGCGGCCAAAATATAGAACCCTGAGGTACTCCACATCTGATTAATTCCAATTCAGAAAACAGTGGACCACTTAGGGTAGCCTTAAAATTCTCCATTGACACTATCTGTTTTCTATTCAGGAGGTAAGAACTAAGCCATTTATTAACAATACCATCTATACCATAATACTTTAAAATCTGTATCAGCATTTTATGATCACAAAAAATTCCCACAGGAATTAAGTTATCATTTATTCCTTCTAAAATATTGTCAGTGAATTCAAATATAGCTTATTCTGTTGAATGACCCTTTAGAAAACCAAATTGTGATTTAGTTAGAATATTATTGTTTTTAACGTGTTCATATACTCTATCGTACGTTGTTTTCTCGAAAACTTTGGAGAAGGCTGTTGGTAATGAATGAGGACGGTAATTCGACGCGTCTGACTTATCTCCATTTGTATAGAATGGTTTAGCTACAGCATACTAAAGCCTTTCTGGAAAAGTGCCCTCAGGTAAAGATATATTAAACGGATAACTTAGTAAGAAAGATATATTAAATCGATAATGGACGTAAATTTCACTTTCCTACGGTATATTGTTTTTGGAACAGTATTAGTAACAAAATTGGTCTCTAAATGATAATTTTGACGTATGGTCCTTTTTTGTTATTGGCTTTACGCCTCGTCGGCGATGAGGTCATTAGAGGCGGGAAGGAATAAGAGCAGAACAGGAAGGAAATCAGCTACTGCTTTTTAAGGGAACCATCTCAGCATTCACCTGGAGTGATTTGGGGGAACCGCGGAAAAACCCAAATCTGGATGGCCAAACGGATATTCAATCCGTCTTCTTCTAAACAACTGTATCATAAATGCAGGTAGGAAAAGAATAGCCCAACTCATCTACTTGTATAGGATCCCCGGTAGTAGTAATTTTACAAAGCTTTAGATACGTTATTTTGTTTGGGGTCAATTTTGAAGTTAAAAATTTAATCAGTTTAAGTTCAAGATATCCGTCACGGTCGGACGAACAGAAGAACAACAGCAATAAAGAGCCGTTCCCTCCGGATTTTAATCGCTTAGCAACCATAATTAAATACGAAAATAGATAGAGTGATCAAGTTTTAACCATACGAATTCGGGAAAATATCTGTGCTTTTTGGGGACTTTTAGAATGAAATCACGCAACCTCAGGACGCCGTAAGATTACGAAATGTTTCACGGATGTTTCGCAAGTTGCTATGATACCAAGGTAGTGTTTCCCCGAGCCTGTTATAGCAGCAGCCTTTCTGCTCCCCTGCACCGTATTTTACTCATTCGAGAAAATTGCCCTTGTCGCGGCGATCCCCTGGCCCATAACGCAGCACCCCCTCGGGCAGGTGATTCGACGCCTGCGACAACTCCACCCCGCCTCCCCGCAGAACACCGGCGCCGTGCTTTACGACGGACTCTGGAGGGAGTTCGGGCCGACTGACTTTTGTAATTGAGGGAGCAGCCAAATTGTGCGCTCCTGGCAGCGATTCGGGAGCGCTCCCGCAATACGTTAATGAATAATTTACGCAGAAAGTTGGGACTCATCTGTATTCTCTGTGTGTGGGCGCGGTGGTGCATGCCATCATCGACTGCGGCGAGTTGCTGGCAGATTGGACGCACGCCGACGCACCTGTGCCTGATCATACCCGTCAAAAATGAATGCGGACGCCGAATGACTTGTGTTCGGCCGCCATTCTGTCACTGCCAGCACCCGTCCTTTGTTAGAAAATGCGTGACCTTTGGCTCGTCCCAACGTTCTGTGCAGTACGTGATAGGAATGCCCAGACAGTAATGTTGTCTCTCTAAAACCTGTTTTTTTGTCCGATTTGTTGAGAAATATGTTCAACATTTGTCACACAAATTGTTCAGCCAGTTTTAATTTACTACCTATTTCATTTCATCCAATTTATAACATAAAAAATATCTTAAATTAAGTAATGCAATCTGCTACATAAATTAATAATACAGTAACACCAATGGAAATAGATTAGAAAGCATTTGTTATTGAAGGCCGTACTCATTTATCTAAATTGTTATATTGACCATCAATTCCGCTGTTCGTTCAAATCCAATTACACCAAAATTAACTAAGAATAGATATTTCTATGTTTTTACTTTTTTCATAATCATGTTTGCAAACTCCCAATTGCCATTTTAAAAATTGAAGAGTGAATTATATGTTGGTTACTTGCTAACAAAACGATGCAGTTATCTTCCTGACTTCATTTTATCATATTTAAATCAAATAGCGATCAATGGAAACGAGCGTGTTACAATCGTTTCCCACTTTATTTTCTGCTAATACGACTTCAAATGTTATTAAATCTTTTCCTAAATTTCCTGTAACATTTCTAATAACACGGTTTTACTTTTAATTTGCAGTTACTAGATTGTTAATCATCATATTACCACTGCTGTATTGCTCTGTTAAGTATCAGCCATTATCTAACTTTTCAATGTTTCTTCGTACTGCGATTGCAGGATCTCTGGTTCATGTTCTCAATATTTCTACTACGGACGACTAATCGTCTGCTGCGCCTACCGAAGTCAGTCTGCGCAATCCTTGATGCCAAGTAAAAAAAAAAAAAAAAAAAAAAAAAAAAAAAAAAAAAAAAAAAAAAAAAAAAAAAAAAAAAGTTTTTTTTTTTTTTTGCCTTTCATCATTCTTCCGATTGGTCTGATACGATCCTCCAACTCTCCTTGCGATAACCTCTTCGTTTCTTCATATGAACATATGTCCTAAATTATCGTTTTCATATATTATAATCTTTATTCATCTCCGAATTTCTTTCCTTCAACTGTTCCATCGAATGGCAAATTAACCAATCCAGCACTTTTTAAATTGTTACCCACCATCCTGCATCTTCTTTCTGTACGACTCATCACACAAACTTCTTTTGTCACATATGAATACATTAATGAAAATCCAAATCACCTGGAGACCATGTTATGTAGAACACTGTTATTCAGTTCAGTTTCAAACCGAGACCTCCCTAGACGCGTCACATGGCGAGATCTGTGACAGGAATGATTAAATGTCGCTAAAATTAACCAGCAAGATTTTAAAATATCAAAAATAGATCCATTGTTTAGTATTAATATGACAAAATTAGTTTCTCATATCTATTATACCTTGGTTTATATTAATATTATGAACCTGGTGAATTGTATCAAACTGTTACCTTTCACTTTGCCCAAAGTTATTTATTCCATGCTTTTTCAGAAACAGTGGAAGGTGAAAACGGATACAAACACTACTTGCACGCAATAGTTGCTGTCTACTGAGTTGGACAATCAGTGTTTTTCAATCGCACCTTATAGAAATTTTGATTCAGTCACGGAATTTGGCCTCTTGCAGTAAGTTTTTTATGCTATGGGTTGATCTGGAAAAAGTAAACGTACACCAATCGACAACCATCTCTCCTCCCCCCCCCCCCCCCCCCCCTGGAAGGAACGTAAAGGTCATGAAGGCGATGTCCTATCTGGTAGTTCGTTGATGGCGGCCTGAGAGAAAACTTGCTGATTGGCGAGTCTGGCAGTGCGTGACCGGCATGTGGCAGACGCCGGCTAGGGTGGAGGGGCCTGGAGCGTAGTAACTGGACACAGCACACTTCCGTCAGGACCAAGACGCTACTGTGTATCAGAGTACCACTATTTACAGCTGATTTCTGTTTACAGCTTTTCGTACTGTTAGCTGCTTTTTTGCCCACGTCACCGCTAATGTGAACTACTTTATTGGTGTCAGTTTTCTATACTTTGTTATCAGTATTTTTTCTTACATAACTTTATTTTAATTACTTTTCAGAAATATGTAACAGCTCTCAGACCCAGCTTCCTATTAAATTCAATTGTATCAATCAGGTACATTGGTGTTGGAGAAAGATAAACAGTAATTAACTGTAAATTTGTATGTTTTTCGTATGGTTTCAATGGACGGAAATTGTATAAATAAAGTGTAGTATTATTAAAAACATTATAGTGTTTCAAGACTGTAATTAAGAATGTTGTGTAAGTAATATGTTTTTTGTATGATTTTTGCCCATAATTAATTGTTTAAATTTATCAGTTTTGTGTTTAAATGACTGTAAATAGTCTCTGGTTTCATTTAAAAATGTTTCTTCACTATTATAATTAATTTTGAATAAGTTCTGATTGTTTTGTGCAATTGACATTGTTTGGGATGATCCAGAATTGTCGGTTTGAGCTTAAGTTGTTTTCTTGAAATTTCTGTCCTTCCTATTAAAGCTCTCACGATCTCTAGCTGACAAGTTCACTTGAGTTCACTTAAAAGTACGGTGTTTTTTTAATGTGTTTTAGAATCTTGGGAAGAAGCTTACGTTTTCTCTGTGTTTATGTTTCTAAAGGTAATAAAAAAAGAGTATCAACAAAGTTATTTTCACAAGTACCTTATAACTACCTTAAGATTTAGAAGTTATGGAAATTAATCATCACACTTTGGTGAAAGTTATAACTTTCCTGAAGACTTGACTAAAAAAAAACTATAGATCCAAGGACGGTATAATTAAGTTACAGTGGCTAACTGACGAGTTGTTTCATAGAATCAGTTAAGAATGTTGAAGAATCGTTACTAGATTTTGTACTCACTTCTCTATAATATTTTAAACATGGAATTAAAAACAGATATGTGCTGTAGGGGACTGTTTATAAATACTTCTTTTTTTTGCATATATCTTTGCGTCTCGCCGACATCGACGTCATTAGGGACGGAAAAAAACTGGGGGTAAAGAACACGAAGGAATTCTAGCTTGGCTTTTGGAGGAACGATTCCAACATTCGCCAGGAAAGATTTGGAGAAACCATGGAAAATCAACTTCTGGATGGCAGAACGGAGATGTCCATGTCCTTCCGTATGCAAGGTCAGAATATTACCGCACACCTATCAGGTGCGGTGAGTGCTTCGTGCTCATCAAAACTTTTCAACGTAACAGACCATTTCCCTATTATTATTATTTCATCACTGGGAACTTAAACTCACATTCGAATTTGCTCTCAGCAATTCTCTTCGTGTTAAATATTTTCTGACAGTCAATAAGTTATCTATCAATCTTACTGATTCTGAAGCTTCTCCAACTGTCGTGCTTGGAGGATGAAACCCATTACTTTTGGAAATAATCGATAGGTGGCGCAGTAATAGCTAAACATTTCAATTGATACTGTTTTGATCAAATATTAATTTTCTCCTCAGTCCCCATTTATGGCAACGCAATTGTACACCACTTAATTTTAAGAACAGGCCGTAAACTCTGAGAGCTCTTCCAAGTTAGTTCAGTACTGTCTGGGTGATGCCTGGGCAAATAGATCCAGCACCAAGGTTTATAATAGTACAGACACGCTAGGAGGAATTATGTGGAGAAATACAAGCATAACCTAAAAACAGGCGTCCTTACAAAATTGAAAAAACAAAAAAGTTCCAGATAACTTCATCATCATTGTATGCAGAATTGTTTCGTAAAACTGAATGTAGTACGTAGATTTTTACTTAGGATCTGGATATTAACGTTTTCTGAAAATTGATCATTATGTTTTGGTTCAATAAAAACGAGGACGTTTTGTATAGTTACGGCCATCATGATGTACTTAATATAATTCTATTAATTCCTGTTTATACAAGTAAACTTAATATGATTCAAAACCTCTTTAATACTTACTTACATTTCCATCTCCCATTACTTCCCTTTGCCATTAAAAAATTAATAGTGAAATTAACCAATAATACAGAAAATAATATAAAATAAGAGAAAAATCCACTTAGCGAACAAGTTTCTTTTTTTGTATATATAAAAAAGACACCGTAGGTACTATGCATCGACTGTTTTTTTTCCAGACAATTCTTGAAATATGCATGATAACTTCTTTATTACTATTATTACTATTACTCCGCGATTCTCTAAAAGTGTTTGGCGGAGGATGTTATTTGATATCAAGGATTGTCAACAAGAAAAACTTTACGTTACACCACTAAATTATTTATCTTAACACTATTGAATTATTTTTTCTATCAGGTCGACCAAATCACAAAATTATCGCGTTTGGGACACGTTGCACCGAAAGTCGGAGAAAGGTAACATGGGAATCAAATTACGTTAACTAAAAGTTTAATACCGTTTGGTTGTTGAAATTGAAATTACTGAATGCTGTTCTTTAGCTTGCAGGTAAGACAAAAATAAAAAAATAAAAAAAAGCAGAACTATTTTGTTGATTAAACGGTGACAGGAATATTTTCTAACAGACGATCCATGTGGGTGAAAGTTAAATGGTCAGTCCTGATATTTCGGAAGCTATAGTTCCCATCTCCCGTCCAATCAAACACATTTCAGTTTTCCGTGATTTCTGGAACTCACCCAAGCCGAATGGTAACAAGGTCCTTTCAAAACGTTATGACCGAATTACTTCTAGCTCCTTGACTCCTATCGTTTCCTGGATCCAAAATCATCGATTTGGACACGCCCTAAAGAGATTAAAAGTTTAGTAAAGAAATGCAGTTATTCCCATACCCATGAATACCCATGAGTTTCCCTACTTGGTAACAGTGTTCATCATATTACTTATCACCTCCTCATGAAATTACAAACCGAGTGCCATGTAGCTACTTGCCTGTAGCGGTCACGGTCCCTGATACGTATTTATGTTATCTCTGTTTTGTCCGCAGGCCTACTGTTGTAGCCAGCCGGGCAAAAGGAATTCAGCGTGCTGTATCTTCGCGCGCGTGACTCGGATAACTTGCGAGCCTGCCGGCCTCTATCTAAATTGTCCTCAAAATTACGACCATGTGGGTGGCCAGCCAGTACTTCACTCGACCATTCTGCACGTCCTTAATTAAACGGACAGTCAGAATCTCGACGAATGAGTACTCCAGATGGCTAAGGTGCATATGCGCAATTCATTTTATACTTTTAGCCTGTCAATGGAAAAGATGAAATTTAAAATTCTGCATATTCAGTGATATGTGTTTCTAAGAAATATTAATAATACAGCTTAAAAATTTAGTCACGACTCTAGAGCTGGATTACATTTGTAGCATCTTAGCCATTTGTATATAATGAAATTGATGTACAAGGAAAACGTTTCTTCCCTAAGAGAAGCTCACTGAAATAGCAATAGAATAGAAATTTCAATAGAAATAGCACTGAAGCCAATTACAGAATAGAGCAGATGTTAAAGAGTGTCACATTATGAGTTCCTGATTTAATAAGATGGATAAAGTATTTTATTCTATTAACAGTTTATACAAGTGCGAATTAAGTATGAAAAACAGTAGCTGACATACAGGTATGTGGCTGACAAGTTGTTCGCGATTCATTTGGCCAATGAAATTAGTTCTAATTTTTTTCTCAGAATTACAGATTTAATTCTTGATTTGATTGATGGCATGACGAATTTATATTAATATTTAGACAGCGTGGTGGACTGGTTTTGATAAATCTGCCATTACATAATTCAAAAAAAAAAAAAAAAAGGTATGGTGCCGATTACGTTTCTTCACTAGCAATTTCGAGACGCCTTTGCTTGGATGAACTCTGCCAGAGAATTTCGCATGAAGCAGGGAATTCGTCTAGTAGGAGATGTGGTAGGTATTGCGCCATGCTGTATTTGTAACCGAATAGCGCTAAGATTGTCGATACCCTGTGACGGTGTTTCCATTCTCAAATAACGTCTGTCGTCCACATTTGCGAATTACGTGGATATTCATGCAAGAAATAGTTAAAAAGAATTTTCAGGCAAGACAGTGACACGTAGTGCATGCTTTATTTCGTCATTGATGTCTCCATCGTTACCTGTTCCGTAAATATTTCAGTTTGCCTTCAACGAAAAATGCGCTTAGTTAGAGTGATTTGTTTTGACAACTTGTAAATATACATCTAGCAAGTCAGAGACAATTGTAAGAGTCAATTCTAGGAAATCGTAAAAAACGTAACTTCAACTATCAATACGGGTGGTGATAGTAATTAATAAATTCGTCTATTATCTAACGAAAGCAAATATATTTTTTCCCCGATGATCTCAGTTTCTAGCACGTAAATCAACAACTCGAATCTTTGTTTTTCTGTACACTGAAATGTAGGAGCATCTTGCATTAATAATTAATCAGCCTAGCATGTCTCAAAGTATGACACTGTGTCTTCATTCTGTTAAATTCTTCCAGAAACGGATTTCCTTTACCCATAATTGCAGAAGTTTTTTCTCACTCATTTACCGTCACTTATGACCACGACATCGGCTAGGGGTAAAGGCGTAAATAATAATAATAATAGCAAAGACTTTTAATCTTACTTCATCAGACAATTTAGTTTTACAGTAATGCATTTTTTATCTCTGACATATCCATTTTTTCATAAACAGCTGTGCGCAATACGTACGATTTTACAGTTTGTTAATGATTAATGTTGTTAAATGATTGTTATTAATAGTTTTATCGTTTTCAGAAGGGCTACTTCTGTCTGTATTAATATATTGTTGTTATTATCTATGCTTTAGCAGCTAATTCTTATTTTGGTCTGTAATTAACAGACTCATATTGGTTATCCATTCTAAATTGTGATGCTAAATTTATGTCATATTGATTAGTTGATATTAGTCCTCAATTCTGATATCAAGCTAACATTCTGGAGCATTCAGCATCGATTCCCGATTCCGGTTCTAAGGTTTTTCCGAGCTCACTCCAGGCGAATATCAGGATCGTTCATCACAAAGGAAATTGTCCATTTTCTCACTGTTCCCGGATATAATGATCTCTTCGTAGACGAACTGCAAAGCCCAAAGTTCCAACTTTATTACGAATGGAAAATTTCATTTATAGCTTTTATTTTCTTCCTTCTACATTAAAGATGAATAGCAGTAAAAATTTTTTTTGGTTGTTAAATTGGCATTCGGTTATTTAGCCATTCAGCCAGCATCATCTGTATTTCATTTTCTGGAATTGTGTTAGACACTTCTATTGTTGATAACCACAAGCGGAAGGCTAACACAGGACAAACACAACATTTAATTAAAACAACCCATACCCTGTGCCATACTCAAACCGGTGACCTCTGCATCGCGAAGTCAGCTCGCTAGCCCCGCGCTATTGAGGCCAGCATGGTGAAGACAGACTTCTAATTGTTCTGTACCTTTCTTAGTGTCACTTAGTGCCACTCGCTTACCGTCTCTTCAGTCATTAATGTAACCACTACAGGACAGGTTCCTAACCTGAGGGGCGCCTCTCCCCCACCCATCAGGGGCAGTTGAAAATATGTCTGAGGGAGGGGGGGGGGAGGCGGGGTATTAGGTAGCTCCACCACCCTTGTGGACGATATCCTAGCTCTACACTGTAACAAGTACTGCGCCACCTACGGCTCCTCTTAGAGTTGAAAACTTTCATTTTAACATCACGCACTTACTGAGGTTCTTCTCATTCGTTATTGTTAGTACTGAAAAGCAGACATTTCATTATATATATATATATATATATATATATATATATATATATATATATATATATATATATATATAAATGTGACGGGAGGGAAGAAGGGGTTGGGAAGAATTCTTCTATCGGAAGTGGCGTGCTATGAAAAACTTTGGGAATCTCTATACCAGAGTTTTAACGTAGTTTTTCCATAATGTTATTTCCTCATTCATTCTATACATTTGTCATGATCCTCAAGTTGTATCTCACCAATACCAGTTTTCACACAATAATTAAATCTTCTATTTCATGCACATTCCTTTTTATTCCTTTGCATTTGCTACCCTCTGCCGGATACTACCTTGTACTTTTTCTTAAATTATCCCCGTTAATATTGTGAAGTTGCAGGTACCTTGCTACGGATTCGGGAGGGAGAGCAGTAAGCGATCGGCCATAGTATTCAACTCCCGGTTCAGCCTTCTAGATTTTGATTTCCATACCTCGAGGCAAATGCCTTGCTTGTTCCTTCAAATGGCCATAGACGTATTTCTGTCTGCTTTTTCACAAAATTCTATCGTCACTCTATTGACCTCGTGGTAGACAAGCACAAATACTTTCATAAAAGTAAGTTTTAACTCATGCGAAAACGCGTTTTCTCAGCCTTGCGCTTAGTTGCGTGCAGTTGCATGAACTAAAGGAAATAGTAGTTTGCCTTTTGGGGCCTCGCAACAGCCTGTCTGTTTTATGAAGCAGATACTGTTATGGGGACAGGTGATACAGATACTTCGCACGGTGAACGTAGCTCATCACACCTTATCTGACGAGAATATTCCCACCACCTCACATTGACGATTGAGGAAGACGGCGCTGATGATTTGCGAAGTTACAGCGCTGAATGATTGACTCCTTTTCCCAACATTAGGGGGCGGTGCCTTTTGATAAGTTTTTATTCATTGTTGGTTCGGTGAAATCTGGAGTTTTGATTTTACGTCTACGTGCCCTTGCTGACAACAAGCATTTTATACTTACTGTTAGGTCGTACTACATACAAATGGCGAAAGTGAAGTGTTGTCATCTGTCTGCGAAATTTTTAACTGTGTATGTGATATATATATATTGAAATGTGTAGTTTATAACGCAGAGATTGGGTACCTACCGTCCCGGCACTCGCCTTAATGGCTACGGATAATGTGCTGTTAACCGCTGTCAGGACTGCCGGTACTTGGTAACCAGGGGTCGTGCGCGGCCACGTTGTACCTCTTCGATCTAGTTTCCGGCACCTCAGCGCACTAAGCCACAGTGGCGGATGGCGCTGAATCACTGACTTACTCAGAGAAACTATTAAAGATGACCTCCATGGCAGATAGTCTTACATATTCTGTGGTCATACCTGTCGAAACCAATATTTTTACATTCTAATGAACGAATTCAAACGTCAGGCTACTCGGTGTGTGAGACATTATTAACGCTTTCCTTCCAGACTGGTAGTGGCAGCGAGTGGGCGGTCATTGAGTAGACGGATGGGGAGACTGAATTCTAACAGATCTTAATCAGTAACCTTGATCAAGAAATTAATAACCACCCGCATGTTCCTTAAGCAAGAAACGGCATAGCCACTACACTAAAATTGTTTTAAATCTTATGGCATTTTTAAGAGCCAGAAATCTTAATATGCTCTTTTTTACATATTTTTCATAACTCTGAAATAAATATTTTTACGTATAACTCTTCAATATGACTGTCAGCCTTTCTAACTGTGCCCTCTACACCTATTCATTCCCTATCTCACTTCAAATCCCACAGGATTATTAATCATGCTCCTTCCCCACGTAAGAATGCACAAATTTTACTCATTAATTCCCCGCTGGGTACAAGCGCAAGTTCTTTAGCAGCTTCCGATATTATTGTTAAATATCTACTCTCTGAATATCACATGCCATTTAATGTCAAGAATTTATAACGGTTAGAAGATGTAATCAAAGATTCAGTGAAAATGAAGTGATGTTTTGCTGTAGCAATCTTGATTGGGGTGAGGACGATGCACAAACAAGCCCAAAAAATTTCTGAACTTCCAAGAATCTAGTTAGCTCCAATGGCTAGAATGTTTTTTGCTCTCTAACTGAATTCCCGAATGGGGTCTCTTATCTACTAATTGCAAGTGAATATGGTAGTCATCGTGTTATTCTCTCACAACTTAATTACTTGAAAATCATAGGTTCATAAACTGTAACTCGTCGATTGAAACGATCTCTTCCTTATATTAACAACTGATAGATACCAGCTATCCGTCTTGGGATTTCTCACAACATATACCAAATAATACAATGTTGTTACAGGCCATTTTTTCACAATTGCTTAGTCAATTATTAATTGAAAGAATAGTGCCAATTCAACTGTTTAATTTGTTTATTGCAATAAACAAATTAAACAGTTGCATTGGCGTTATTCCTTCAATTAGTAATATAACAAATAATATTTTATCAGATTTTTACGTTTACTTCAAACTGTATTACTCCATGATAAAGGCGAGAATTATTTGTGGCAAATACATTTATATTATAATATGTCTGGCATTACGCTAAACCCACTGAACAGATTTTGATGGGATTATCGCCATTTGGAAACATACCTTCTGATTTAAGTTTGAGGTATGTCCCATGATACTATATTACGCGTCACCAGAGGAGGAAATTAAAATTTCTTCTGAACATAAGACGTTTTCACCTATAATCTGGCACAACTATAAAACGACTCAGCCCATTTTGTAGGGATTTTCACTGTTTGAAACATTAGATTCTTAATTAAAACTGGGGGTATAATCATATTACGTCATCTAACACCGCAGTAGGGAAGGAAAATTTCTTCTCATCGTCAAGTTATTTTATATATAATTAGTGTAAGCCCGTGACCGTTTTTTCCGTATCGTCACGGGTCGAGAATAGTTCCAGTTTTTAGCACCAAAGATTACGAGAGGTTGACCTAAGCTGACCGAATACGAACTTGACCTGTGTTTCAGGATGAGTAAAAACTTTTAAGCTTGAAGAACTCAGAAGTATAGAGGTAGGTATTAAACACGGAACAGGAACGATCGCGCTGTCGTATAATTGTTTCAAAGGTCATAAACTGGAACGGATTTAAATACAAACTTGACTTATATTTGACCCTCAAAGTTCGCTCTGCAATTTTTTATTTTTTTTTAAATACCATTTGCTTCGAAAGCATCACTTTTTTTTTTTTTTTTTGATACTCGGCAAACACTCATAATATAATTATTGGTCATAGTATCTGCAATGGCCAGAGAAATTAATGCACACTCCATATTATTAAACACTTGAACAACTCCGAAGAAATGAATTGCCAGAATAGTCGATTCAGTAAAATATTGTCTGATGTCCACTTAAAATAACCTTATAACTCACATACAGCGAACATGATTAAAGAGCAATAACGAAAATGCTCAGTAAAATGCCAAAAAGGCAAGTAAACCGTAATGCATAAACTTTAGCCAAGCAACAACATTAGTGAGAGTTTTAAATAAATTGAAATTTATCGTAACCCAGAGTGACAATTGGCATTCGTGGTTATAGCACAGACACCGACAGTGGTAGTGTAACGGTTAGCGTTCTGGCCTCACATTTGGGAGGACGGTGGTTCGAATCCCCGTCCGGGCATCCAGATTTGTGTTTTCCATGGTTTCCCAAATCACTCCAGGAAAATGCCGTTATGCTTCCTTCAAAAGGCCATGGCCGAATTATTTCCCATTCCTTGCCCCCACCCCCCCCCCCCTTTCCCGTCTCTAAAGACCTCGCTGTTAAGAGACGTTAAGCAGTTAAAAAATATAGCAGAGACCATAAATAATTTCAGTTTTTTAAAGTTTTAAAGTTGCTTTAATCGGCAACATGTTTCTGAAAAGCAGATCCACGTTTTTTGAGACGTAAAGATTAGCGATATTTTCTTAAACTATGAAATGCTACTAAAACAAACTTAATGAATGTATTACGGCAATTAATTTGGTAGCAGTTGCTTAGCTATTAAATTGTAGACATAACCACGAATTTCTTCCAATGGTATCTCTGGTCGCTGTTTTGCGAGCGAAGACTGACAAGTGAGACAGTTCTCCAGCTAATAGCTATCGAGGTGAGTGAATGAGTGAGGTTACGAAATTATATAACAGATGTGGGATAGATAAAAAATCTCGCTTTGAAAGCTTACGGTGTGGCAAAAAATGTGAGATCTATACGAACACGGATCTAAACTAGGGAAAAATTAGAAAATTATTATATGATGCAAACAGTGTAGCTAAACTTATGAATTAGTTAAATCGATAACGAATTTATATATTGTCAATAATAATTTAACGTGACGTGAATTGTTGGATGTAAAATTATAGTTACAACCATTTTACAGTAGGTATTAAATATAAGAGTTGGGGTGCAAGGAAGAGCTGCTACAATTTTATTTGTAAATTATCACAGAACACAATTAGTAACTGATGTGATTAACGAGCTGGAATGGGATACATTGGAAGACGAGGATGGTGAAAAGAGTCATGGAATTGTACTAGGCGCGTATTGGTGATGAGGCGTGGAAAAATTTTGGTAGAAGAATTAGGAGAGTTATAAGGAAGGTGAATGAATACAATGATCACAAACTGTCACTCGATTTCAGGCATAAGGATGTGGGAAGATTTCTTTCGTAGGGAAGAGGGTCGAGGATTGGAATAAGTTACCAAGAGAAATGATGATTAGTGTAACAGCCCTCAAACATAAAATTAAGAAACATTTGTAGTAAGCTAGAGTTTGGTTGAATATGATCTAGTATGTTTATTTCACAATTAACTGTAAATCAGTGTATATAGACTTTGTTTTATGAAAATAAATTATTTAAAGGCCATTTAATATGTTTAAAAACTGAATTGTGTAAGAGAATTGCTTAAATGTTCGTAATTCCAAGTATTAATGCAAGTTACGATATCTAAAAGATGATTTGCTACAGTTTAAAATGATTTCTGTGAATAATTTTGTGTTTAAGTATCTTTAATTTCCATTTCTGACCATTTTGTAATGATGGTAAATGATCATGTATTAATTCTGATTGTTCATAATATGTTTCAATTGTTTAAGTATTGTTAATGTTTGATAATTATCTGGCGGAAGCTTTTGAAGTGTTCTAGAAATTTCGATAGAGTTTATATAATGCGGTCATCCGAGACAGAGAAGCAGTTAGTTTTTCGGCAAAGTTTTTCAGCAACTCAGTTTGCGACGGCCGGGAACTGTATTATCTGTGGAAGAAGTGTTGGAAGCAACCTCTGGATTGTATGAATGCATGTAATCATTATCTTTGACGGCGTGTTGGTGAATAAAAATAAGTCTAAACTGAAATACATTGTGGACTACTTAATTATCTTATTAATTAAGCCACCAACAATCTTATAATAGTTTCCCAAAAAGGCAAAAAAATAATAATTTAAAGTTGAAATTAGAAAATGGCTATAGTGGTTGTATAGGTTAATTGCTACCGCAACAAGCGCTGCATTACAATTAAATTAATTGCAGTAAGGAGTGTAATAATGAAAAATTGTTTGTAAAAAATACGATTTGCACCCCTGATTCAACATATAATACGAACAACATGTAAGAAAAATAGTGATGATAATTTACAAGCCGACGAAAAAGTGAGCTACAGCTTCTTTGGTTCACGTGGAATAATTCAGGTGTAAATCGGTTTGCAGCATCTATCGTAACCTTGACAAAGTTAACAACAATTGAAGGCCAAAATGAACAATTCAAAAATATTTATATGCATTAAATCAATGTATCAGTTACAAATACTGATTAAAATTCTACAAACTGATTCGAAACGTAAAAGAGATTATTCGAAGCTCGTATCACTAATCTGAATACGATTAAACTATTGTTATACCGATAATATGATGAAATACCTTTGCTGTGCTATCATCTCGTTAATTACGCTTTAATTCTTAATATACAATCAACACAATGTGAAATTCATTACAACGTTATATCCGGTACATTTGCTTCAGGCTGCTAAAATTATCGGTATAAACTTTTACCCCACATTTCGTCATTGAAATACGTGTCGTTTCATAATCAGCACGATTATATTTGGTGGTATTTCCTCAGTCTATGGAAGACGATTATTCACCAGTTAATCCCGGATTAAATAAAGTTAGCGAACTCCTTGGTGTAATGATGTGCTGTACATTAAAATCGTTCTGTTCTTGGGAGGAAGTGAGACATGAGCCGTGACAGATGTCGGCCTGGTAACTGCATCAGCAGCCTAGCTGCGCCCCATCTGTGAGACATCTGCATGACACCCTCTCAGAGTTCCCGACACCCCGTGGGAACGGGAAGCAAGCCAAAACCATCGCCAGTACTGGCCAGTCGTGTAGTCTAAAAGGGTACCTAAAAGTAGAGAAATACAATTTTTCTATTGTATGAATTTATCAGCGACTGAGAAAAAAGTCATGGCTACAGACTTTCATTGTTTCCTAAAATATGTCTTTGTGGTAATTGGATGTTCTCATAAAATTTCAATAGGAAATTCTGTTGTGATTTAAAGTCCGTACAATCTACACTGCAATCATTTTCAAGATTTCTCTTTTTTTTTTCTCTCTCCTCTACTTAAATGTTCCTTATGTGTTGGTACATATCCGTTTAAAGGTAAGTTAAACGACGTTATAAATTTTTTTTCCAGTTTAACATATATGTGAAATTCCTGCTTTGATTAAACATTAAACTTGTAGCTTTGAACCAGAATTCAGAAGAAAGTCGGATCTTGCATTATTTTCATTAAATTGTATTTGGAGTGTCAGAGCTGAAAGTACAAAGGTGTATGAAAAACATTATGTTTAACATTAAAATATAAATTATGAGATTATTTGTACATTCAGCGCAAGCAATCAACTCAAATACGGAGTAATAGATAACAATTATCGTAAATTTGTTCTAAATAAACTGTCCCATTTCAGAAGATGATTTTAACCTTACTTTTAGTTATTCACTATGATTTTATTTTTGTAATATCTTTCTCTATAAATGTCGTATATGGTGACCTTTAAATTCAGCTGAAGCATGGGCAATTTCAAGTCACTGCTACTACACCCCAGCCCTTGAAAATGATATGGAGATGATATGATTATCATCTTAAGTCACATTAATCATAAGATGGTTGTACCATTGTCTGACAGAAAATCTGTTAAATAAATTTGTATGACAATATATTGAGAATTGATTGCGATTTTTAGCAACATAGGATTTCTTTACAAGACTAGTAAGAAGGAACTCACGATGTTAACGTAACAAGAAGCCTGGCTCATTTCATTAAGATGTTTATTTTTTTAACCACACCTGTAAGCTTAAGAATTTTATCATTTGTAACAGCTATAACTGTAGATATATCCTTAATAATTCCACTAACTTCAACAACATATCTAGCAAGATCATCGCTTAAAATAGTTGTATGATACCGCGTAATCTTCACATACTTTTTAAAAGTTTGAACTAAATGATCATATGATTTAATGCGATATTCCTCTTACACGAATTAAAACAATTTTTGCATCTTTATGCTTACCATCTAAAATTGGTTGACATTTTTCACATACTAATGCTATCGGGAAGTTTTGTATTAATTTTGCAATATCTACGTCAACAATTCTACCACCCAAAAATAATTAAAATAAAAAAAAAACAGAAAGATAATACTCAGATAATAATTTCTTCGGTAAATACTTACAGTTTCAAGATATTCCTTTCTTTTGAAAAACACATTCATGTATATACTTCTCCTCCGAATGAACTTCGCACTGAATTTTTTAACCAAAGCTTTACAGACCCTCACAACATTAATATTAATTTCTTCCATGGATAGCCTGGTATTTCTACATTTCTCTTGTAACAGCTCTAGAATTTCATTTTTTTTTTACTAGATTCTAGAGTTTTAGCACCTGTCTAAGTGAAGTTACGTAAGTACAAGTCCTGGTATTGTCACCAAGTTGCATGCTAACAATATAATTATGGATGAGTCTACCTATTAGTGATGTTCAACTAAACCGTATCCTCGCGGTATATACTTTTACTAACTTAACTCTCCTGATTCCAGGAATTTTGTGGATGTGACAAGAAATAACGGCACTAAACATAATATCATAATCCACATACGGTATTTCTTTAACTGAATCATCGAAACTCTTGATGCCTATCGGTCCAATCTTCAAAGCCATATCAAAGTGCAGTAGAAAATATGTTTAGTACGGAAACATTATATCTAGAATATAGCTGATGGACTAACTTCACAGCTCATAGCAAAACGTTTCGATATGCGATTTGTAAATCACGTTAAAAATTCTTGTTGCATAGTGGTTTCTATTTACCAATAAACAAATGACTTAAATATTATTTATGCAGGTTGAAAAAAGTTTCTTTTTTGTTGGCCGAATATTTCAGTATATTTTTATTCGTTTCTTTGACAGTTGGTAGTTGCGACACCTAGTGGTATCGTTGATTTCCTCATACAAGACGGTCATAAAAACAATTCAAATGTCATCAGTTTCCAGTGGAGTTGCGAATTACGTTTTGATTATTTTCATAGTTCGTTTTATATGACGATTTGATGAAGAAAAATTCACCAAAAATGTTAAGATTTTTTTATTGGTTGATAACACTATATCATATTAACAAACTACAACTAAAAGCTTTGTTCTCAAATGTTAAATACATTTAAAAGTATTATTTCATCTGTAGTATATGAATAGTACTTGTTAGGCAATTGATTCCTAATGGTATAACCTCCAACCACTTATCTAGTATTGATTTGTTTATCAAAATGAAAACCATTTTGTAGCAATTCTTACACGGTTCTTAAAACACCTACCTGTCGGCCTCAGTAGTGTGGCGGCTAGAGTACTGGGTCCACGTGCCGAAGGTCGCCGGTTCGAGTCCGGCCGAGGGCATATATGTATAAGTGTTGTGTGTATCCGTCCTGTAATGTCCATACTTAGTAGCAAAAAAGTACTGGAGAAACTTATACACTGGAAGTGTCATGATAATCGCATTGAGCTAGATAAAAAAATTAGAAAAGTTATTCACAATTTTAAATTATATTTTTTCATTTCTCTTGAACTAGACAATTTAGTTACCATAGTTGCATATTGTAGAGTATTTCACCTTCGCCAGGTTTCAAGACCATATTCATTAGTTTAGTTCAGAGCGACATTTATTTCAATCTCAAGTGGGATAATGATTCATATGACTTCTTTACATTTGTATTGTATCTCGGGTATCCGAGGGTACTGTGATCGTTGAAGGGCTTATGTTTATACCGAGCATATGAGCCTATCGAATTTCGTACACTGATACGCACAGGCTGTGATTAGCTTGGGGTCGATCTTGCTTCCAAACATCAAAGAAATGTTTCGAGTTTCACATACAGCCAGCGTGGACGCTATCAGAACTCGTAGCTTTGAACCTTTGTGAGCAATTTCAAACAAATAAGTTCATTACTATTCTATATATCGTGTTCCCAAATTCTGTGGAAGACAGAAATTGAGGCAGAAAACACACTTACGCCATCCCGAATATAAATCGAATTCCATCAGCTGACCACAAAACATGAAAGGTCAGTGAAATATCAGAGTTAAAATTTTGCTCGAATTCTTTTATACTGTTTCGTATCGAGAATTTAAGTATGTGATAATAGTCCTAACATCTATTTATTTTGTATGATAGTCGTAGTGGCAATGAGTAATCCTGATTTGTTAGGAATGAACCTTCACGATTCAGCCACAAAGTGATATTGGTGGAAAAATAGAGTCAGTTCATGCAGGATAATCATAGTCAAAAAGGATAAATTACGAATGGAGGGATACGGTGGTCTTCTCTGTACAAAGTTGTAAGATGACGCATGTGAAACTATATCTTTAAGGAGTTATGAATGGGAAAGGCTGATGAGAGGGAGTGTTTTATTGAACGGGTCTTGAATTAATTCTTTCAGTTATTGGACCTATACAGTGTGAATTGTGTTTAACCCATATTAAAATATTTCAGCAAACACAATAGTTATCTCATTTCGCCGTTGTTTACATATAAAATTGCTCTCACTATTTCATTTATAAAGCAGTCTAAGCGTGTCACTGATAAAATAGTACAATCTGCAGAAGAAAACTTGACGTAGCAGCAGTAGAAGAAGAGGCCTGGGTGAACCGAAGATCACTTCAAGACAACGGTTCCTTTAATTCCGCTCGTCTTTGATGAGAGCGTATTTCATTGTAGTTTTAATCAGCTGATGAGAACTTGTGCATTGCAAAGGAATATTTTGAAACGAACAATAAGAGATTAAATGCCTTAACAAGGTCATTGTGGAGTCATAATTACCTACCATGAACCAAGACAGGGGTGGCCAACCCGAGGCTCGCGGGCCAAATGCCTTGAAAATTATTCGGCCCGTGAGATTCATCACACTTTTACAAAATATATTTATTTTATAATGGCTGAAGTAGTAAAAACCAATTTAAAAAAAATACTTGTGCATCCATATATTCAAAAATTAACTGTCAAAATTATGAGAAAAAAATAATTTTGATTTTAAAATAATATTCTTGCGAATATATAATTTTGTATGCGGCCCGCAGACTTATGATGCATTTCAAAAGTGGCCCGCAAGATCATTTGGGTTGGCCACCCCTGAACTAAGATATAGTTCGCTTATTTCAATTGTTGTATCATTAACTCAATCAAATGCACTCTTTCCGCTCCACTTGTTTCTGAAAACACAGGAACTCTTCAGTGAATACAACATTCCAAAACGATTTTTGGAGTATTGGATGGTAGCCTGGAGCATATTACTTCCGTTATTCTGTTGTTATTAACGAACTGCATCGCTAATTCCATGGTATAAATATGTCTCTATCCATATTTATTGAGCAAAAAAAAAAAAAAAGAAGAAGAAGAAAACCAGACCATGCCTGTTCGGTGAGCTGCCACGTCAGACTCGTCATTTGTAATGTCGTTGGTTCTTTTCCAACTCTGGCTATAAAGATGTTGGTTTTCCGTAGTTTTCGGTAATCACTCTACACGAATGCCAGGACAGTTCCATAATTAAGGCTGTGTCTATTTCATTCCAGATCCATGACCATGCTTATGGCTCTACGCCTCGTCGTCGTCGAGTTAATTAGAGACGGGAAAGGACTGTTGCCAAGGAATGGGAAGGAACTCGGCCACGGCCTTCTAAAGGAAGCATCCCGGCATTCGCCCGGAATGATTTGTGGGAACTAAGGAAAACTCAAATCTAGATGCCCGGTAGGGGATTTGAACCCACGTCCTCCAAAATGCGAGGCCAGATCGCCTAATCTCCTCTCGGCTCTGAACACCTTATTTCCGACGAATCGTAAGGCACCATGCAAGAAGAAAATGACGATTAAAAAGCCACTGAAATTCGCCGGGATTGAAGTACGTGTTTTTAATCAAGATTACGGATGTGTTGTAACCGAACTCCGCTGGTTATGCCGCAGCTACAAACGGCACATGCGGATTTGTATGTTCTGCGTGAAAAATAACATCGATGTCTCAGGATGAAAAGCGGTTGCGTGCTCTCAGCTGTCACGCTGTTCGCTGTTGCTGTAGCGGGATGGATCGCTGGTGGTTGGGGGTGAGTGGGGGCAGGTGGCGGTCTGTGTGGCCAGAATTAATTCCCAGCCAGCCACCCCGAGGGGCGGTATTTGTGTGGATTGCTACGGCTGCCACTAAACGGGACCACTGCGACCCCCAGCCCGGGTTAAAGCGGAGCGCTCGCTACAGCTACCTCGTTAAGGCAACCGAAGCACTGCTATTTCCATGTTTAACAGTAGTACTAGACGCAAGGCCTTTCCTTAAGTTTCTGCCAGGAGGATACATAGCTTCACACTGTAGAGGATTACTCACTTCCATGTGAGTCCATCTGGGACAAATGTTAACAATGAACCGAGAGTTCAACGAGAAGAAATTTTCAGTGTGAAAGAAATCTTCGAAAATTTTATTATTCCTATAAACTATATAGATCTTTGGTTCAAATCTTGGTTTAGATAATAAAAAAACTAATTTAGGTAACCTCCACCTATGTCTAAGATTACTGTGAAGGACGCTAACACGCTCCGTAGTTCGGATTCCACGTTAAGCTGTAGATACCGTTTAACAGGTCAGGTTTCTGGGATAGCTCAGGGGGCTACGATAAAGGCCTACTGAAAAACCAGTAAGAAACTCGGTCACTAGGTCATTAAGATACACATGAAATTATCTTTTTTTTTCTCATTTCAAGGATTAGGCATTAATGTTGGTTCCGTTTCCTCTTTGTACTTTTACGCTATGTCTTCCTACAGTAGTATCCTTTCTTTTAATACGTTGCCTCCATGATTTTGAAATTATTATTACCATAATATGTGGAAGCCATCATAACATTTCATAACGGTCACATAAAGTGGATGTTTTGTTTTATAGAGAATTTATTTGCAGATAATATTCGTAACAGTCCTAAATTAGGTAAATTCCTTGTTTACTAGTAGGAGATAAGTATTAGTTTTCATGGATAGGAAAAGTGTAGGTAATCCAGTAAAAATGTACATCAAATACAAAATGTATACTATTATCAGTCTGTAAGAAAGCTGCGTGTGTCTATCTATTTGAACGGGAACCGCGCAAAAATTACCGCAGCAATTTGGATGGTGTTTCCAAATTTTTGGAACTAATGGTAATAAAAAAAAAATGCGGAAATTTCTAATGGCTTATTTGCACCGAAGGGTTGAGGAAATATTTAAATATAATCTTAAATCGGTAATATGATCCACGGATTGCACTGTAGTTGAGATATTCACTCCTTTCAGAGAAACTGACAAAAAATCACACTCCTTTTTTTTTAGGATAATATTTCGTTTCTTATTTATCTAACCTGTTATCAAAAATTTAGAAGATTAAACTTAACAGAATATGTGACCCAATTGTATCGAACTTCAGTAATATATAATTTACTGTAAGCACAGTCGCCGTGATTATTAACTTGACAGTTACAAACTTTGTCTCCAGTACCATGTTTTTCAATTCTCACGAATACCGTAGACTATTAATGAAAAACGCTAATGTGTGAATCATTTTTTCTCGAATAAAGGTGCCTAAAATAAACATTATCAGGTAACAGTACGTATTTCTATGTGCAAATATTCCGTAATAATATCGCACTAGGAACGTGTGTACAAATTTTGGCTGCTGTTCAAACCACAGCCAGTAGAATAACCCTCATACCCTTAATTTTGTAATATTGTAGCTTTTATCGCCATAAAGTTGGAATGAATTACGTGCTATTGAGTTTTGACGATAGCAACATGGAACCAATAAAATTAAAAATTAACTAGGAATTCTAAAACTTTACGCCGCGTAAATTATAAACTAAATCCACAATGCCTTGTGCTTTAACAAAACATATCAGGTTTCATTCTGATCCAGGCTGCATTTCCACCTAACCACAAACTTGGTTAATGTTTTCTATTCCAAAATTAAAGTTTCTGTCACGTGCGCATTAATACATTCATTGTATCGCGTTCGAACCTTGGCCCCTTGGGACTACTTACATGTGTCTTAAACCGTGAAATTAGTGATATGACATCATTGAAAGGAAAATAAAATAAAAATAATTCTTGGTTGCATTTCAAACTAACCATAAACTTAGCTAATGTTTCCGTTCAAAAACAACGTGCCCATTAAAACATTCACTGCTTCCCGATCATATCATAACCTACTGGAACTACTTACATGAAACTGAAATAATAAAATAGGCAGTGTTAAAATAAGAACGAGGTAAGAGGAAATTGTGATAGTCATTTGAAATTTGTTACACAATTTCTTCAGGTCATACAACTCGAGAAAAAGTGTACACGAAAGCAAAATGAAACGTATCTTAGACGTGGTGCCACATTAAAGTTACGAAACGGCCAAATTTCAGCTGTAAAACTCGCCTATTCAAATTGTTCACAACAAAGATAGTTTATATTCTCTGTAGAAATGAATGTAAAATCGCTGACAATTTTTCAAGACGAAAGCAAGCGAATGTATTTAAGAAAGCATATTTGTTGCTTAGTAAGAAGTATACACCTATCCATATTTTGTTTTGTGTTATTTTATCTGATCAATACATATTTTGTAGTTTTATGGTACACATTAGTTTTCATTAATAGTTTAAGCTCGATTGATTTTTCAGCCCTAATACATTGGTTGTATCAGAAGAAAGATTTACATTGATGCCTCAATTTGATGATGCATTTTTTTTCATTCGGTGAGGCGTTTCGAGACTTAGTTCTGGAGGTATAGTATCACATATATTGTGTGGTTACGTCGAAATGCGACCTGTACAGATGACAAAATTCCGTGGCGTCGCAATTTTACGTTGTCTTCTTATGTAACAAGACGAAAAATTTCGAGATTTCGCTTAGTTCTAGACATATTTTGTGTCAAAGATTTTGCTGATTTGTTAAAATACGTCCAGGAGCAGAAGAAAAATTTCCTGTGCCCCTTTAATTTGACGACACATTCTTATGCAAGAATACGAAACATTTAGTTTTAGAGACTCGCTATGTCAAAGGCGATGTGATGAAGATGGAGTGCGACCTGGACTAGAGGTAATATTTCACTTTGTGCCATGAATTTAGGAATATTTTGCCTTACTCTAATTAGAAACCTAGGCTTGATATCGAAAGATTTTGTTCTTTACTTTGATTTTATCTTGGCGTGAATAATGTCACTATAGATGGTTGTTGATCTGTACTATTAATTTTGTTCCGCATAGTAAAATTTCTGTCGCATCACGTCTAGTGTACGTTTCTTTTTGCTGTTATCTTCTTTTTCTAGAGAAGTATACACACAAGAACGGGTATGGCAAATTATAAAGCTATGGCACTTCCAATTTCCCTTCTGGTACTGGTAGCATATAAGTCTAACTACGTAATATTTTAGCCAATATACTGTATCTCGCAGAACCAAGCGAGATATCAAAAAAATTATTCTTTACTTTCGACTTGTTTATTCGAGTTCTATCAGAACCATCACCAATTTAATGATAGCACTATCATTTTCTTCATATGCCCAAGGAAACGCGCGCGAAGTAGTGGGCAAATGCTAGTTAAAATATAAATTAATTTATGTCCAGTTTTTTTTTTTAAAATTTTAAATAGAAAATGTAAGGTATATCTTTTCTTTACAGATGATAAAAAAACGATAATCAACAACTTAACTGTTACTTGGGACGGCTTCGGCTCACTGAACTGGATTTTATGAAACATCAAGTACTGTCTACTCCACTCCTCACTCCCTTGTACTTGCTTCAGCCATTTGTCTCTTGATGTCCTCGAAGTATTTCTCCTTTCAATTTCTTGAAAAAAAATTCCTCAGCACACTTTTTTACATTCATACTATTAATTTGTCCACGACGTTGGACTACCGAACACTATATTCTATCCTGTACTTGTTCCTATTAATTCGTTATCATGTCCATTTTGAAACTTGTCAAGTCTAGTAGTTCCAATATTACTGTTCTTAAATATTAATGGCTTCTAATTCTGCGAAGATACATGGCGTTGAAAAACCTGTTACATTTAATTAGACAGTAGTGTGCTATATATTTTAATAAGAATATTGCTTAGCACCAAGGCTGATTTAGATATTTCTCTTCTCCCATGGATTTTCTCAATAAAAATATTCCAGTGCCAGGTTTTAGCCTTCTGTGTAGACAGCAAATAGTTCATTTGTGAAATCGGTTTGTTTCCATTCATACTAGATGTTTTATCTATTTCTGCTGTACCTCGATCTTATTGCATTGACTCTTGATATATGAAGCTCCTATCTAATTTCGTTGTTTTGGATCTTGGCCAATAGGTTAAACGTGTCAAAAACATCATTTTCTGCTTCTTCACTCACTCTTTTTCACTCGGTTGGTTTTCATCCAGCAGCGAAGTTGGTCTACCTGTTCACCTGTTCATTTGCAAAATCACATTCTGAGAGTACTTGAAGTCTCTCTTTGCACCGTCAAATTTATTTAATTTATTTCCGAAACTAGCTTTCCGTTCCATATTTAAATCACATCCCGCGCATTTAGGTCCAAACTATTTTCTCTGGTTTTAGGTTTTCTCCACTACCACGGTCATTGAGGACAATCTAACCTATGGAGAGAAAATAGAATGTTTCATTCTCTTTATTAACCATGTAAATTTGGGAAATTTTCTGTTGTATAATTATGATAGCAGAAAGTATGGTTCAAGTGGTATGCAGTCGAGTCTGCTTCAGCTTAGGCAATGTAAGAATACAGGAAGGGAAAGCGAAAGTTTAGTATAATCACACAACTTGAGATTCTCCATCTAAGTCTCTTAAATTGTATTTAGAAGTTACATAAACATTATTTTCAAATGGAGCCTGGTGGATTAGTGGTATTGCACGGCTTGTTATTCGGTGGACTTGGATTCAATTAACTGCCGGGTCATCTAGATTTTGGTTTTCCATGGTTTCTAGAAACAATTCCAAGCGAATGTTTGTTCTTTCGAAAAAGACATGGCCGTCTGCCTTCCTCTTCCTTGCTGCCAATATTTTCCATATTCTCTTAGTAACTTCGACATCGACGAGGCACAAAATGACCGGAAAAAAATTCTAATGGAAACCTGTATGAAATACATCAAAAGCAGTCAGGAGGAATTTACAGCAGGACTTTTTTTTTAATGTGCGCTACAGTTTTCAACCATGTTAGTTACAAAAATGTGAAATAATTCATATTACTTGAATTGCCATCGTAGTTATTAGATAAAATAATTTCAAATGCGTCTAGTGGGCAGCTCTATTATAGTTCAAGAAGATGTTAGGGGCTTATTTTTTGTCACTATCTAAAAGGAGGGTTTTAATAGTATTAATATTAATTAATTATTTTTCTTTGTTTTATTATAAGTTATATTTTTATGTCCTGGACACGAGAAATCAATAAATAACACTATTTATGTTCGAATTTCATCATTAGTTATGCAGAATTACTTTGGACCACATACGCAGCAGTCCAGGACAATACCCAGAGCTAGCTGTTATTTTTCATAACTACTAATTACTATCATGCATTTAACTGCCATGATACGTTCATGCACCATTACCTTATATATTTACCACTTATAACCAATCTTGAGCAACTGTAAATGCAAAAATTTTGTAATTTTACTTACTAATTGAATAATGCAACTGGAAAAAATAATTTCTAACTGTTACTTTTGGCCTACCATTTATTTCATGTTCAGGTAACAATATCAAATCCATACTCTGAGCTTAAGGAATTTAAATCGATTTCCAATCCTCAGATAAGTGTTTATTCCATATGACGTCACATTATGGAACTGTGGCTCTGTGTACTACCTTTTAAACTGTAACGTTATAAGTGGAGATTTCTAAATATAAGAAGTGATGCTCTTAAGACATACAGCAAGCGTTGCCAAATATGTCAGTTTCATTAAAACATTTCCACAGTTATCGCTTGCTATGCGCGTTGAATGTTTTCGTTATGACATCTATCGCATGGTTCCGCTGATTATTTATAGTGTCATTGTAAATTTGTGTCCGTATACACGGATTCAATCATATATTCTTTCAAATTTGTGGTCACATTATGAAAGTATGTATTGATAGCATTGTATGGGATGAAACTGGAACAATGAGGATGACAAATCTATAGTAACCAGCTCTGCAGGCAAGGAAGTATTTAATTACGACAAATGTCACTACCTAGAATTCGGTTCGAAGCTTGCTAAGATCATTTAAGCCATTTAAAGGTAATGAAACAGTTAAATCTTAGAAAAAGAAGAAGAAGATTTTATAGATTTCCTACTTTATATTCACAACTTGTTTTTTAGTTGGACAGAGATGACAATCTGACAATCCATATATATAAGCACCCTATGATGAAAAATCGCCTTATATAAATGAAACTGGCAGTAAGAAGCAGTATGAGAAAACACTGGCGTTATTTCCTAGTAGACTGAACGCTTTGATTTTCTGTGGGATTTGTCAAATAGTCTAGTTAAGAGAAGACTGGATTGAAAAATTACAGAATCTAGATTCGATTCCTGTTCCAACAAAATATTTAGCTGAGACAACATGAAACCTTTAACAGCTTTTGATTATCCTCTCTACGGTTATGATTTGTCACCATGTATATTGAGAATCCTCAAAAACGACTCATGTGGAAAGAAATGTTTCAACAAATCCCAAAATGCATTGGATGCTAAGTTTGCATTTCTATATATTAACCATTAAAGAGTTTTGCAATCATTTCGTTAATATTCGATAGACCGTCGTACCTTAAGTAAGTTACTAACTAACTAGGAGACGTTTTCAGAGTGGAAATCGCGATCGTATAACGAACAAGTCTGGTAAATAATACGTCACCTCTGGTTTCTCTCCCTAAATCGGTTTTGCCTGGTGGGCCTCCCTTTAAGAGAAATCGCGGTTTAAACAGTGTAAAAATTGTGTCTAAATGATTTATACCTATACGGCAGATCATTGGACAGTAACGTCGGTTTCGCCGTGCGCATTAAGGTGGTGTTCGTATGCGGGAGTTCTAATTTCGATTTTTTTTTTCGATTTGTATTTTCATTTATTACTATTCGATCTTGAAGCATTACAAATTTGTTTTGAAACACATTATTTATTTTCATATTAGAAATACGCAAATGTTTGGATGATATAAATCATAAAAACGTTAAAATTATGAGCACACTAGAAACATTTTATAATCTTTCCACGGCCACATAAGTTGGAAAGCAGATTTCGTTATCATTCTTAAATTCGTAATTTCAATCCAAATGTGTTATTAATACTGATAAAATTTAATTTGACTATGAATGTGCTTATAATCGCACTCTAGAATTCATAGGCTTGAAAACTGTGCTCGTGCGAAAGCAGAACTTGGCAAAAATGAGTCATTCATACACGGCGCAGTAAGGTGTGACACTACCTGGAGAATTGCTCCCACATGTATTACTTTGTACTCAGGAACCAGGCAACCAGTTTTTTCCAAGGATACGTGAAGAAATTCGGCGCTTGGTAATGAAGTATGGAAACGTTGTTGTGACATGTTAAAACTCGGAAAAGCTGACGAAAAAATTGTATAATTTTTTTGGCATTGGTCACTAAACCACACGTTATAATTGAAGATTTTTGTTGTTGGTTAATTCGTGGAGTGGACACGTTGATACCACAGTTTATGATGAGCTCTCCTCAAATGAAAATGGAATATTTTACTTACAAATGTTAATGAAACCTGCTTTCCTGCATCAATAATAAATGCTGTCTGTAACTGTCGAAGGATATCATTTATAAAATGTTCCTGATGTGCTCGTAATTTTTGTTTCAAATGATTTTAGGATTTATACCATCCAAACATTTGAGTATTTCTCAAAGGAAAATAAATAATTTGCAGAATTTGTTTAAAAACAAATTTGTAATGCTTCAAGATAGAATAGTAATAAAAGATAAAAATACAATTAAAAAAAACTGGTTGTGGGATCGAAATTAGGACTCCCGCATACAAACATCGCCTGAATACGCACGACAAAACCGAAGTTACTGTCCAATGCTCTTCCGTACATGTATAAATCATTTAGACACAATTTTTACACTTTTTAACCCGCGATATCTCTTTAACGGAGACCCACCAGGCAGATCTACATTAGGACGAGAAACCAGAAGTGACGTAGTATTCATCAGACTTGTTCGTTAAACGATCGCGGTTTCCACACTGAAGACCTCTCCTTGTAAGACAACGTTAGGATGTAGATTAACGAATTACGGAATATAGTTTGAGAAATTACTAAATGGCATAAAATTAGTGAGCGGTTCGGTAGTTCAAATGGAGACGTAGAAGCATTAATAAGATGGCTTGATGATACGGAAGCATTTACAAGGAAGCGTCTAAAGTTAAGGAAATAGTTGTTTGATTAAAAGCTGCATGTATGAAGGTTGTTTGTTTAACAGTTGCATGTATGTAAAAGTTGTGTTTAGTAATTTCTAACATTGAGAAGCTGCGAAATAGTGTGTTAAACTTTTTTTAAAATGTGGGTAAGGCTCTTGCTTTAAAAAGTTTGCTGCACGGTCTCGGGTTCAAATCCCTGCAGGTACAGGAATTTTTAAGAGTTGTGTTTGATCATATGAGTTACGCCAGGAAGTTCCGTGGTTCTGATTCCTCGTTAATCTATCGGTTCTAGAGGAAAGAAACTGGTCGTCATACCTCAGACACAATGGCTTAACATGCCTTCGGGATGATCCAACCAACCTTCAGTACGCGGACTAAGATAATTTTTATAAAATTAGTAAGAGGTATAATAAATAATATATGAGTATGTATTTCACACAGTCCATATACTGAAAGGCGTTAGAACCACAGAAACTTTTCTAAAAAGAAATATTTTTTTTTATTTTTTTGGAGTGTATGAATTGGTGTAGTTGCAATATCGCATAGAACAATTGCGTCTCCATGGAAATGAGCTCGTGAACAAATGCAGTACACTGAGTCCTTTCAAATGGGTGATGTGTTATTCAGAGGCACTCCGTGTCACTGAATAGGGCTGCAGTTAATTAGACTTTTGCTGCTATTTGCTCACCATTTCAGAGGTTACTTCGAATTAACCAAACACAGCGAGCAAGCGGAAATTAGTTCTCAGCATATGAGTAGTGACAAAACGAAAACTGCCCGGCTGAAGGAATGAATGAAGTGCCCAGATTAGCTTCCGGAAACATTACGATTTGGTTGTCTCATAGAAACGAGAAAGGTGTTACTATTAAAGCTATTACAACGACGCATATAATTTTCTGTGACGACAAAGTTATTTCAACAGGTGATAATGAAAATTTCTCTTTCTAGATACTTAAAGTCCTACTAGTTTGACCATATCCGGCATTAAATGCCGATCAGTCTGATTGATAGACACTTTGGCCGGACGACATCGAGGCCACTATTTTATTCGCCGATAAATGAGATGGGAACCTATTTGTTTGCTAGAAAGTAATGATATGCAACCAACCGGTTTGTCTGAACGCTCAAGTAACTATTAGTGGGTGTAAGAGCCATTCATGGGTTTTAGTATTTGCCTCTGTTAAGGGACAATTCAAGCCATTTACTCAACAAAAACATACATTTCAATTGGTATTTTGAATGTTACAATGAATCCAGTGAAGCATGTCGATATATGGACACTCTGGTAAGAACTACGACTAGTGGTTCACTTTATTTTGTTTTCAGTTATCTTCGATAAACTCAAGACGCCTTCGTACAACAATTTGACGTAAGAGACTTGATACACTGTAAATTGAGTAGAGATAATAGCAGGGTGATAAATAATTTGCGTGCAAGCGTAACACTAATAATTTTTTTCAACGGTTTCTATTAGCTTGACCTGTATGCATATACGAATTTAATGGAACCTTTTTATTCAATTTTCAGCTACTTTCGAATTATGTGACATTTTGAACACATATTCAAAACTGATGACAATACACTGATTTTATAACTATGTCCTGATATTCTCATTACTTTTACAGTGACAATAGAAAAATATTTTAATTTCTTTCAATTTAATTTTAATCCTCTTCCAGGTTTCCGAATTGTTTAAAATTTTCACTCATATTAACACCAGATGACAATATAATAATTTGATAGCTATGTCCTGGTATTCTCATTACTTTGAAAGTAAAAATAGAAAATTGTTTTAACCTTCATCTGACAGATATTGCTAATTTTAACCCACTTGCAACTTTCATATCTATGAACTGGTATTCTTATTATTTTGACAGTAAGAACAGAAAAATGGTTTACCGTCAGTTTCAGATGTGACCGCTTTTCGTCCACTTTCTGCATCGGTCTGCTGGCAAAGGTCCGTCACAGGTGATCAGATACTCCATGGTTTCGGCTGAATTTTTTTACGGACCTTTTGGCAACGTTTGGTATGTGAAGTACATTAGGATGCTCCATGGTTGTAATTCTACATTAAACTGCATGTCACCTATACCCGATGGGATTGCCGATGAAGGGGGTAGGTACACTTATCAAGTTTGAAAAAAATGTTTTTTTTTTTATTATTCACAAAAATAGTTTATAGTTTTGGCTTCATTTTAGTGAAAAAATTATTTCAATATCTTTAACAGTGTGGAAATTATGTGTGATTAAGAAATGCCCTGCACGATTGACAGCCATTTAAATCTTACTGCACTTGAAGGTGATCCAAATCTTTAACCTTATATATCTCAAAACGGCAATTCATCAAATGGTTTTAAAGATTTTCTCATATGCATAGATCTTTTTCAGATTTGCAGGACATGTTCTACATACTAAGTACTACAGTCTGAACCATTATTGTTTATGCAGCTTTTCCCAAATGAAAAATATACCTTTATATTTAACCAAAAAAAGCAAAAATTTTAATTTCTTGACAAAAAAATTTATTAATAAAAATATAGATTTATATGTTATATTATAGGTTCAAGTTGTTGCCTTGATATTAGTTTACAATATTAAAAGAACATTTCTGAAAAATTTCAAATACTATGCCTTTTGTCTTTAAAACCCTTCACAACAACATATTTTTCACTGTCAATTTGGATGGTACATTATCCTATTGTTAAACAATATTTTATTTTAAAAATCAATTTTTATATCTAGCTATAACAGTTCTATGGAGCTATGAAATTTGAACCCTCAAATTTAAATAGATTTGGAGAAAATGACATCTCAACTTTATCAAATATTTGTATGTGTTAGGTGTACCTACCCCCTTAGGCAAATGAAGACCCGACATTAACGCGCATGCTCGGAAATTAGAAAAACTATTATCACTTGGTGGCCGGACCATTTGGAGATTTCCCGCCCAACCATACCATCTTAATTTAATTAATTACCTACTTCCAGTCGTCTGTCTTTTTCGAAATATTGGGCGTGTATTCAGAACGATTAACAACACAATAATATAGAGCTATGTCCCGTTATTCTCATTTCTTTGACTGTAACAACAGAAAAGTGGTTTTTGTTGTGCAACTTTCTGCACATGCGCACTTAACGATACTTTTATGCAAGGAGCTACGATAGTGAGTGCAGTCACTTAATGTAATGTTAAACACTGAGTATTCGCTGCATCATTTCGAGTTAGTTCCACTAATTTTAGAGAAGTAGCCTTCTGTATTTACCATGCAATCGGACCTCTGGTAGGGTGGACCGTTTAATTTTCTATTACTCGTGGGAATAATAATTAATGATGGACGTACAACACAAAGAGATTGGTAAAGAAAAAGTAAGAAATATACCTTTGTAACTGTATAAACTGAAAAGTTATAAATAAAATTTTAGTTTAAAAAAGTAAAAATACGCTTTTGTAAGAATACGAACTAAAAAGTTAAAAATAATTTTTAAATATAAAAATTTTGTTCAACAGCGATAGAACGTTCAACAATTCATCATAAATTATTTTTTTTAATAAGTTTAAAATAAGAGTCTCTATAACCTGTATGCAATCTCACTCTAACGGTCTATACCCTCCCACGCCAAACAGTCATTAGAATAAAGTCACTGATTAAAAAATTAACTTCAATGTAAAAAAACGTGAAGTACTCTCTACTTATTTTTCACAATGACTTTCCATTTCCGAACAAAAAGCTATAAAAAAATTTAAGACAACTGAAATCTAACACCCGAAGTTTTTTCTTACATTAAATTTAATTTTCTAGTCAGTGACTTTATTCTTATTTTAAGCTTATTAAAAAAATATTTATACTTAATTGTGGGACGTCCCATCACTTTATATTTAAAGTTTGTTTGTAACTTTTTAGTTCACATTGCTACAAAAGAGTATTTTTACGTTTTGAATGTATAATTTAATGTGTTTTGAATCTAAAAATTATACCGGATTTGAGTTTTCCTTATAACAGCGGTTCCCAACCTTTATTGGTACACGACCCACTTTTAAATAAAAAAAATTTCGCGGCCCACCTAAAATGAGAGTCTATCTAATATAAGAATCGGAACTGTTGTATGAGCTCGATACGCTATCGACTATCGTATCCTACCAAAAGGCAAATTTTCATGCAAAGGCTATACTATTAACAAAGACAAGAATTCATAACACACAAAACAACAAACATATTATAGACCGGAAGGCTGCTGCACGGACCACCACCTCATCAAGTTGAATGCTGAAATTCCACGATTAGAAGTAACTCCATCAGCATATTAAAATGCAACTGGTCTGCCAAATCGCTTTTTGGTGGAAACCACCTGCAGATCCGATTTTAGTGGTTGATTGGTAGGTTTGCCATTGTGTTTTACTGCACCCAAATGTATGAAAATATGGAAGACTGGGAGCAGGAAAACACAATGGTAAACTTATATGTCAACCACTAAAATGGGATTTGTAGGTGTTTTCTACTGAGGTATGACTTGGTACATCAGTGGAATTTTAATTTTCATATCGAGTTTTAACTAATCCTGGAATTGTAGCCGTCAACTCGATGAGGTGATGTTTTGTGCAGCCGCCTCTCGCTTTATTACAAAAATAATGAACAATACTTTTAATAATTATAAAAACACAACTTTACAATCAGTCAGATTTCTGGCACTGGTGTTTACTGATGAGGGCATCGATATCAGGATTAACACTGGTTAATTTTAACCTTGAGTAACTCTCTACACATAGTTCATTACTATTTTTTTTTCAAAAATAATAAAGTTGAAAAAGCTCGTTCACACAAGTATGTCGTGTTGAACGGCATCACTAACTTCACAGCTAATTTAGACATTTCTGGATACTCTGCTCGTACATTCATCCAGAAGGAAATTAAGGATTTCATGATAATTGCACATGTAAAATATAGTGTTATATGAAAAAGAGATATATTTTCGCGGCAAAAACCTCGATTGTTCCGCGACCCATCAGAGGGTCGCGACCCTTAAGTTGGGAATCGCTGCCTTATAAGATTTTTTTCACCAAACGATTGGTGCTAGGTTGCTTACAAGGATTAATCCAGAAAGTCAAATCAGATTAGCAGTTTATAGTATTTCCTGTCTATTATTTTTATATCGAATTTGTTCATAACCATTACTTTATATGCAAGTAAATAGTATATAATAATACGAAAATACCACTGTAATAATGGAAGGTTAACCCATACCCCAGTCTAAACTGAAAATAAGCTACATATGAATATTTTCATAATTCATAAGAAATGCAGATTAAACGGCCTTTTCAAGGAATCCATGGAGAGCAAAAATTTGATTGATTGCCAGTCCATAGCGTTACAACTTCCAGCAGGGTTGGTAACGTCATGAAGATATCTCAACCGATTTGTGCCAGGGTGTCATGCAATTAAGACCAATCCACTACAAAGAATAATAGAAAAGTGTAAGGAAGCTCTAGCTTTCGGATTTCCATGGTTTCCCGCAATCACTCCTTACTTCAAAAGGCTATTGACGAATTCCTTCTTGTTGTGCTGCCATTTCCCATTGAATGTCAATGAGGCGTGAAGCCATCTAAAAATTAAAGGATGCTTACAGAAAGCAATGCAGTAATTTAAGCGACAGAAAAGAGTAATTTCTAAATGGAGTCCAGCAGAGGTTAAAGGCAAAATGTTAAGATACAAAATAAATGTATTACTTTTGGATTTTTCCCCCTCAGTCTGGTCTGAAAGGTACGTATATAACATTCCTGATATACACAGATTAGGAGATTCTGCTCCTAGTATTAAAACATTTATTTACCCGATTAATAACACAATCCACATTTCCTTTAGTTTTAATAATTTATATACACACTTCATACGTTAACAGTTACAGATTTATGTCCTTATTCATGACTTTTCTCAGATGTAACATTAGTATTATTAGTTTTCATAAAACCGCAGTCCATATTATTTCGGTTTGTTCAACAATGCCTCACAACCTCTGACTCATCTCCAGCGTTGTTTTCTGTTATACGTTAATCAAAGATAAAACAGCTTACCTACTCAAAGAAAAATATGGACACAAACATTTAGTTCAAACTCCTTCAAACCATTCCCTCACACACTTCACTCTGTTTTGTGTCATTCTGGCCAAATATTTAATTCAACTTTTTAAAATTGAACCTCTGACAAGATACTCAGTGAAAATGATTCTTCCAAATTAAAATTTAAACGATTTATATCCAGTAGTGCACTTATTAGAGCCAATAAAACCCGAGGCAGGCCACTAGACTGCGGCTAATGATGTCGTGTACCGCTCTTTAATCACGCCAGTTGCGCGGCTGATGGTCTTCTCGCTCAGAGCCCCCACTCGCCCCTCAGCAGCAGTAAATTGGCACTCCTCTGCCTCTCGCCAGTCTTGACCTCAATTCATCCCCGTCTATCTATCACGCCGCCATCCATTTAGTTTCGCCGCTGAGCGGTGGCTGACTCCCGTTAGCTGATTGAATATAGGCACCAGCTTTCAACGCAAAGGGGAGTCAGAACGTTGCCGCTGATATACCAATAGAGAGAGTGCATTAAGCCGTGAAAGGTGCAGAGTGTCAGGCGGGAACTGCCCGCAATCAAGCGCAGCTTCCGGCGGCAATTTTTACCACCACAATCTCCACCCTCTCACCACTCGACGAGACGACTAGTGAAATGTCGGAAAGGCGAATGGACCAGGGAAATGTATCAAACTATGCCGAAAGGAAGCATAATAGCAATGTGTTAGAAATAATAACCAATAAAAAGGGAATGTATGTAATAAGAACTAATAATAGGTGTTTGGAGTGTCACCTTGCTGTCATACTTCTGGCTTATGTGATAAGTAACAGGATATATTTCTCATTTTACTGTTGACTCTGCTTTTCATTTCGTTCAGAGGTATCGAAGCTGTTATAGTGCTGTTAATCACTTTAAGCAGATTCTCGGTCTCTCGACTGGGAAGGGGTGGAGGAAATGTGGTATATGGTGTTGTTATACGCGGCAATGTTCCTTTTTCTCTCTCTAGGCGTCGATACTGGAAATGACTAGGGCAGTTCCGTCACCATTGGACAACACGCTGGCTGCGCTTTTTTCCCACATGACATTACGTCTCGTTGACGTCAAGGTCATTAGAGGCGTGAAATGATAGGAGCCAAGGAACGGGAAGGAATTCGCTCATGGCATCTTGAAGGAACCATTCCAAAAAGCTCCTGGAGTAATTTGGGGAACCCATGGAAACCCCAAATTTCGAAGGCCGGACGGGGATTCGTTTTTTTTATTTTTTTATCTGCTTAACGTCTCTCTAACAGCGAGGTCTTTAGAGACGGGAAAGGATGAGGGGCAAGGAATGGGAAGGAATTCGACCATGGCCTTTTGAAGGAAGCATCCCGGCATTTGCCTGGAGTGATTTGGGAAACCATGGAAAACCCAAATCTGGATGCCTGACGGGGATTCGATCCGCCGTCCTCCCGAATGCGAGGCCAGAACGCTAGCCGTTACAACACCACGCTCGGTCCGGGGATTCGAACTGCAATCTCCCGCATGCGAGACCAGAGCGTTACCACTCGCCCACAATGATCGGTCTGGGGTGTACTTGAGGAGGGATGATGACGTTAGCTCCGACGAAAAATCCCTTTCATCGCCTGGCATTCAGCCCCGATCAACCTGCAGCCAGTCGTTAGCTATGTAGGCAACCAAAGGACGAGGTACTACAGATGATTACAGTATAACAAAGTCTCTAAAACAAACGTCGGTAAAATGTGTATGATGACGATGAGTGAATCATCACAACCATTCACACAAACATAGTCGGTTACGATCTACGGGGTGTAACGATAGCGTTGCACAGTGTGCACACCCAAATAGATGAGGAGTGCGTCATCTAAAAGAAAGTGGAATATCGCTGAAAGACGAGGTAGAGAGAAAGACGCTGGTTGGCCAGAACAGTCACGTGAGGAAAAGGAGTGTCGTGACTGGCCGAGAGACGTTAGGCGGCGGATATACATTGTGAAGAGAGTCGAACCTGTGCTCGGGATTCAGGCGCTTGTGCGGAAATGTTCGCCGAGTATGAGTATTCGGTTATTTGCCGTCCATATTCTAGACTATAGTGAATAGGAATGTAAAACATGTGATCTGAAGACACTGTAGTTTTATGCGCTAATCTGCAATCTTGAATATTAAGGATAGTCCGATACGACAATGATCAAGTCTGGTGCCGACGTTCTATGTATTGTGATTGAATAAACGGTGCAATAAATGCAGTCCTTGAGTTCGGCACTCGAGTGTTATTAATGAAGCAACCGGAATCCTCATTACCTTAAAGTCATTATTAAATCATTATAGGGGGTGATATGAATTATATTGCTAAATATTAAGGATTTTATGGATCACTGTGAAGTTCATGTGTGTTGAATAAAATTTTTTTTGTGTTTTGGGTAAGAGATTGAACCGAGAAGAAAGTGTAAAACGATGCTGGTTCTTTTACTACTAACTGGTAAGTTTAATGACCTTATCGACTTTATTCTAAGTCCTCAATCCATATGCAATGCGCAGACATTTCGGAGAACTTGTGGCTAAGACCTGAATGGTGCAAATCTGGACTCGAATCTGCTAACCCCGTGGATGACTCCGGAAACTATCACTGTCCCTTAACGATCGGAGCCAACAATGTGCAAAAATTCTGTGTAAAGTCCAACATTTTTATAGGTGTGTTTTATTTTAATGTGAAATTATAAAGCTAAAGGCTTAAAATAAAAATGTTCACAAATTAGTACCCATTTAATGGTAATTTAGTTTTCGCAATGGAACCGTTTATCGTGAATTTAGCGTCGAGTGGCACCTTATAATTTGGAAGAATTAAGTCACACTTTACTATGGACTACGGAGACCTATCATGCGAAAAGAATTTGCGTTCAATGAGTCACAGGAGGCCTGATCTGTTGCTCTTGACGTTGCTGCTTTAAGAATGTTGTTGTTGTTGTTGTGGTTTAAGGGCGCGTCGACGGCGAGGTCATTAGCGCCCTAACAACGACCGGCTTAGCAATGCTTTAAGAAGTAATCTGTACAGTATCAGTCCACACGAAAGATGTTAAGGTTAACAGTTAGTCCACAACAACTTTCAAATAACAGAATTATTACGTTGTGAATGCAGAATGTACTATCCCTGTGCATTATATTTCGTACTGTTGTCAAGCAACAAGAATTCAGTTCAAAATGCAGCGATATTATAACTTCATTCTCCACAGCACCAAAGTCAATAATATTCCAACATAAAGGCTTAAAACACTGGAAAAATTGGAATGGTATGACCAGTGGTGGTCGGTTGTAAGATAAAACCACTTCTTATTAAACATTGTTACTACAATTACTTAATTCTAATAGAGTTTATAACAACGTTCGGTGTTCAAAAAAGATTTAACAAATGAAAATGTGTACTACAAATATATTGCAAAACATAATGGTAATGAAATACGATCAATTTTATAATCCTGATTTAAACAAAATAAACAATTAATTCTTCAAGAAGAATATGATAAAAGAGCGTGTAAATTTTTTGTATCTTGTGTAGGAATGTATATTCCTTACTACATTACGTTTACAACTTTTTTAAAAAAGAATTAAACACACTAATATTCCTAATATTTCCGGTATCAGATCAGCTCAATAGGATTTTTATTTAGTTCTCTATTTCCGTGATTGGTTTTTTGATAGCAACGCTGAATCAAAATGCTATTAAAATCATATCAATTCCATTTATTTCTTACAATTTCAATAAGAAACAAAGATCATCCAGTTATCTTTTCATCTTCCGTTTAAAAAACGTCAGTAAATTACAAAATACAACTTTTACAATTAACTAATTTTATTATCATACTCTTCTTCCGCCCTTGGGCTTATATTTTCAATGCTAAGTACCGCCAGGATTTTGAAGCTAGCTTCTTCATTAAGCTTTTCTAGCCAAGTTTCCTCTTATTTCTTTTATTCAACAATTTTTTTTATTTATTTATTTATTTATTTTTTTTTTTATTTTTTTAAATTTTTTTTTTTAAACAGAGATTTTCTAAATTTCCGACTTAATGTTCTGTGACCTTAGAACAAGTTTATATCCAAAATCATAATTACTTAATAGAAAATTATTTTATAACATTAAAATTCACTAGTGGTGGGGTGGTGCACCTCACAAGCAGTTAAAAGTAGTGATGTGTCGGATCGTTAAAAATGTATATCCGCGGATACAGATACGGATCATTAGTGTCTAGATCCGCGAATACGGATACGGATACGGACCTCAACTTGGACCACAGTGCAAAAGTCGTCAACTACGATCTATTATCGACGAACGTCCAGATTACGTGACTGTGGATCTTAATTCAAGAATTAGCGAGAGTACTGAGCCCTTGTAGGATACCATATGAAACTCATGTATATCCGACGTTATTCCTCATAAATTGTATGATGAGATGCAAGTTCCTGCTGATAGTGGGGAAACTCCCAACGTCAGCACACCCGCCGTTCTTGAGATTTTGTCTTTTTTTTGAAGAATGAATTATCGTTTTTCTGAAATCGACAAAAATATATTGTTCCAAATCGCAACGTATTTAGTTCACGTTACAAAGGTAAATTCTTAAGTGATTTTTTCATCAAAGATATAAAACAGAAATTATTTACAGCTTCAGAAACATAAGTAAATCACACAACAACTACAATTAACACAGAAAAACCAAACCCTGTATGAAAAGCACACTGCAACAATCTAGAAGAATCTATGGCCAATATGCTGGATAGTGACGATGATGGTGAGGAAGCTGAAAACTAATTAACATGTACGAATGCTAAATTTCTAGCAGAATGTGCTAATGAAAAAAGAATATCAAGAGATCAAGATCTGTTAAAGTATAGGAAAATCAATAGTAATAAATCTGGAGGTCTATGACACATGGCTCGCACATATTTATCATCACCTGCAACAAGCGATCCAAGTGGACAGTTTTTCAGTGCAGCAGGAATTATTTATGATCCTAATCGTGATAGACTTTTGAATGACAAAGCTGCCAAGTTACTCTTTTCGAAGTACAATTTACCAAACTTAATTTTAAATATTTTTTTAAAAGTTTATGTAAAAGTGATTATTTTATCTTCAGCGGTACCTTAATAATAATTTCAGCTAGCAAATCACAAAGATTAGAGGTCTGATCTCACTATAAAGATAGTTAAAATAAAACCTTAAAACTAACTATAGTGGTAAGTGACCAGTTACCTTTCGTAAACTAGTAAAATAAACCTTTACAAAAGATCCGTTAAAGATCCGCTAAAAAAAGTAACGGATACGGATACAGATACAGATCTTTTTTCCCCCTCGGATATCCACGGATACGGATACGAATACGGATATCCGGCACATCACTAGATAAAAGCTATATCGGTTCTAACTATGTATCAAATTATTTTCAGCTGCTATCATTTCGGCAATACATGTTACTTAAATAGTAGCGTTCAAAGATTGTTTCATGTCCTTTTTCCATCTTAGTAAAACCAGACACCGATCTTCATTACTCAAGAAAATTACCTAAGAATCAGAAAATATTCTGTAGTTTCGAATTTTCGCGTAGGAAACGCTTAAATAACAAATGATAAATTGTTTCTTGTTATAAAAAATTCAAACATTACGATGAAAATTTCGTGATCTAGATTTAATCTATATCTGTGCATTGTGTAGCAACATCTTTTTTCGGTATCTCGGTTATCAGCTGGCTAAATTTTTATAACGATTGTATGCGGCTCACGTGCTTAAAGCGACAGGCAGGGTCATAAAATTTACATCCGGCCCGCGTTAGGCAAAGTACATCTCTCATTCAGACTGCACACTTCCTTACCTCCAGCACTACGTGAGACGGCATCCCCGCCGCTAAGTTATACGTTCCTGGGAGGCACGGGTTGGAAGGCATGTGCCGTATATTCGCGTCGTATCCCAGGGGTCAGCACCGCATGTCGCGGCATATCACCTTCACTACCTTTCCCCTGAGCAAAGTTGCGCGCTACGCCATTGCTTATCGCAGCAGCTACACGGAGAACATGCAGACTAGGCAGTGCTCCAAGAAATTTGTGAGCATCATTGATGACTGCAGTTTGACTACAGTAATCAAATGCTAGAGAGGTATTCGATGACCGAACATGTCTCAGATCAATATATTTGAGTTCTTTAATTATCGAGCATCTATGACAGTGAAATATAATAGAACAACATGTTTTCTCAGTTTTCATAAACTGTTATTGAATATTCCATAGCAGCAGTCATTTAAGGCTGCTAATGATGCTTCTGTATGGAAGTAAAGACATTCACTGATTGCTCAGCGATGATTCTGGATCGCAACGTTATATAAACACGGTGCGAAAGATGTTAAATTAAACTGGAAAAATTGTAACCTTGTGGTAATAATGGACAAAATTTAACCATTAATTAACGTTTAAAAACAGTCATTACAATCCTTAAGCAGATTGAATCTCTGAGCTCTTTTTTATATATAGCGTTAGGTCTCTCAGGCTCGCGCTCATTAGAGGAGGGAAGGAACTGGGAACAAGGGATGGGAAGGAATTCAGCCATAGCCTTTTGAAGGAACCATTCCAGCATACACCAGGAGTGATCTGGAGAAACCATGGAAAACCCAATTCTGGATTGCCAGATAGGGATTCGAACCCGCGTTTTCCCAAATGTGAGGCAAGAGCTTTACTTCTCCGGCCTTGGTGTAAAAGTACTAACCAACATCAAATGAGATCATCTCATAGATAAAGCCAATCGTGGGTTGCGATTCGTAGTTCGCATTTTAAAAACTTTTAACATTTGTTGGGATATAGCTTATAAAATCTTGATCTTTCTCATCTATAATTGTTTGACACTATCAAGAAAATGCAAAACAGAGCCACGTGTTTGATAACCACATGACACAGCTGATATGAATGAATTTAAGTTACATATAGTTGTTAGTCTGACAGACAGACAGAAGCTGTTATCACCTGTTGAATTTATTGTCGTACATGAGAACATCAGCGAAATACCTCTCTCACAAAACTGTTTGGATCGCAGTGAAATAGGGTATAGTACTGAAGTTTATTTGTATTCTTCTTTTACTTGCATTGTTTCACATTGAAATTCACACGTGAGAGATCAGATCTGCCACAAAGCAGCCTCCGACACACGCACAGAACTGTGTGTTACAGATAACAGATGCAGAGAGAGTTGAATTACTGAATTAATTGCACACAGCAGTTTAGTGTCGCAAAACTATAACTGAATTTAAGTTCTAAGACAGTAAGAACTGGAATTGTTGATTCTGTGTGTTAAATTTGCTTTTTCATATGTTTTATGCTTTTAATATGTAATGTCAAACTGCATCTTTTCGGTTGTCGCCTTAGGTGTGAGGGTAGTATACATTAGTTACACAACAGTTTTATACTTATTACTACGGCCTGCAGACACATATCTGAAAATCAAACTTTTAGCTACAATTATTCAGTTTGAGTTATTGAAAATCAATCTACAACCATATTGCTAACAACATAAGTTTTTTTTCAGGAAGCTGCAGAAGAGATCCAAAATATCAAGCGTGCATTGATATTTTTTAGAATATAGCGATATGAATCATGTGTGTGGGTATAACATCAAAATAATTTGTTTCATTCACTTAATAGTATTGAATGTAAATGTAACTGGAAGATGCAATGAGATTAGAAGAAGATTTCTCCATTGTAATTAAAACTATTATAGTCTCTCTTTGTCAGTAATAAAACTTGACAAAACTTTTTCTCAGGTGTTCTGCCAGATCAGTTGAACTGATCTGGCAGAACACCCGAGAAGAATTTTTGTCATCTTTACGCCTGGAAAGACTCACAGTGTATATTTTTCTTATATCTTTACGCCTCGTCAACGTTGAGGTCATTAGAGGTGGGATGGGAGTGGGGACAACGAAAGTAATTCTGCTATGGCCTTTTTGAAGGAAGATTCTCAGCATTCGGCTGGAGTGATTTGGGGAAACTATGGAAAAGCCAAATTTGGATGCCCGGATGGGCATTCGAACCGGCGTCTTCCTGAATGCGAGGCCAGAGCGTTAACCGCTCACACACCACGCTCGGTAGTCCTCACAATAATAAAAATTGTTGTAATCCACGATTTGCTCTAAATCATGCTAATAACTAATTCAATAAATTATGCTATCCCGTATCAATACCTTTAATGTCTATGCCATCACGACAGTAACCAATTGTCACCTACACATTATGATTAAATTCAGTTCACGTCTTTTGTTTCAGTCATGAAGTATAGTTTTTTGTTCAAGAATAGATGAGACACACGAGTAACGTATTATTTAACGAAACGATGTAACCAATTTCTTTTATAATGGGAAAAGTATTTCAAGTTAAGAGAACTCAACTGTTTTAAGCAAGTGATAAAGGATTTGGTATACAGATAAATTCACATACTGTCGCGCAAAATAAGCATGTAAAAATAATAATATATACCAGAAATGAAACAGATGTATGTGAAATTACAATTTTCATACCCCACATCTACTGCAAACAGAATGGGGTAACAGAAGTAAATGTAACGGTCAATCCAAAAACTTACAATGATTGTTGTAAGTCACAAAGAATTCTATGAGAGCATGAACTGATTATTCGTCAATTTTCTATTTTAGTTCAACAAATACTAATGATAATACATCCCAGAACGCAACAAAAATGTAAAGATCCTTTGGAAATAATTGTAAATGATTTTTCTTTTAAATGTTTTTGGATACCTTACTCATGAAAATAAAAAGTAGGTAATAAATGTTCAGCGTTTACAGTTATCAGAAGCTAATTATCACAACTAGCTGAGCTCTCTCCACCACAACCACGAATTATTAATTTCACAGAATGTAGTACCTAGACATCTTCCACAGAGGTACGAAATGCGATAAGGTGAAACTTTCTTCGTTTTGTCTGAAAAATGTAGACTGGGACTAAATACACTCTTGTCATGTCAATACCACCGGTTTATGCGCTTACACATGACTAAGGTCACACCAAATATCTGATCCCTCTACTGTCTCTGACATATTGCTCTCGTCCAATTCACATATCAATGGAGCATTTACACTGCTGAAAACTTTTTTCAAACAGTTAATGTTTCAACTGAATTGTTTTCAAGAGCCATAACGCTAGATAAAAAAAGACACCTTCTCTCTTTTATTTTTCAAACGCTTGGTTTCAAGAACTAACATCCGAAATTGGCATGGATAAGTAGGACCAAGAAACGATACAGTACTACGGAACATTTATTCTCATTACCCATTACGCAGATCATAAAGTGTACATACTCTGCGAACTTAAGTACAGGAGACTTTGTGATTATTTTATGTTTATTAAACCTCATACCCACTTATACCACAGCATATGTTCAGTATCAGTGGATAAAACAATGGTGTAGTTCTAGTTTTTTAGGCTAGTAAGACGTACGTCTGGAAACAAGAGAAGGAAGTTTATCACTGGGTTCTAGTGTGGTCTATATCGCCTTATCAATGCTACTAGTATCTAAAATACGAATCCGTTCTTTGATAAAACATCTTGCAGTCTCAGTTATTCCCTATTTTGGATAAATTACTGCACATAACCTTATACAGATTTATTCCATAAACGACCGAACGCTATTAATTTGCTCTCGCACTTTCGACTCAAGGATTTCCAGAATAGCCCAACAATTTTTTTGTGGTTTTCAGACTGCAGGAGGATTCTAGTAGTGCTGAAATATGCATCAGCTTATCTTTGTGTGTGCATTATTAGAAATTCAAACTTCCAAGTTTCCTTTGCAGTAACAGGTACAGGTATTGCAGCGTAAATTATTAAACATAAAACTCGTGCAGCGTGTATTTACTGTACAAATTGATGAAATATGAATTTGCCCCTTCATTTGAATTGCAAATCAGTGGAATCGGTGCTAGTGGACAGCTCTGACAAAATGTGGGTCGTATAATTTTGCAAGCGGCTTAATCAGTACGATATAGGCGCTGCATCAATATATCAACCAGAAAGTTTACGCAAGCGGAAATGTCAAGCCTCAGTAAACACGTAAAATAACAAATTCACTTTCAGCAACTCGTTTGTGTGTTGTAAAACATTATAACTTTAGTATCAACTTTTAGTGCTCGGTGTGCATATCTGAAATAGAATAGTATTTTTTAATCTAAGCTGTTTGTATTAACAATGTGTACATTTTCTAAATTTGGTTTTAGCTGATAAATTCACGCCATAGAATGCATCAAATATTATCACACCATTACTTCGTATTGTTTCTGTAATTATATTGAAGATTACTGTAATTATATTACAGATATGGATGTATTTTTATAATGATGATATTTAATTTCCTTTATTTCTGTTATTTAAATAACATACTCAATTGTATTTTTACATAAGACCGGTTAAAGGTAGAATATACATGATTCTAACACCATGAAACAGTGAAATTCTGGAAGATTATATGCAATCATATCTAAATTAAATACTTTGCTATTTACGAGGATTTAAATCACTAAGAAAAGTCCTAGGAATTATATTAAATAAGGACACAGGTTTTGTTTCATCAACTAGGGGTATAGTTTCCACCCAGTTCAGATAGAAACAAAGCACATGAGGGTATAGGATTTAGTGAAATGCGGAATCATTTCGTTTAAATTTTAAAACTTTTTAAACCATAACCTGGCACTATGAGCAACGGTGTAGTAAAACACTACGTTCTCTAAAAAAGGGAACATATACATTACCCTACTTTAAAAAGTTTCCCGATACGATTGACAAAAAGCTAACCTCAGAAGCTGAGCGCACGTTATTGTAAATGCCGAATAGGACAAGTTGTTGTATAACTAAAATTTGCAAGTTTTTCTAAGTATTTTGTAGAACTAGTTAAAGCAACTCTCAAACATAGGGAAATATCAGGTTTCAAAGTTTCACTAACAGCTTTTATACGAAATTTTCATGTCAAGTTTGGTTCCAAAATTTTTGATTACGATAATGAAGTTTCACCACATTATAAATTATTAGCTTCGGCAGCTACTGGCACCTTCTCCCACATTGCTTATCAATATTTTCGTGAAGCAACTGGTTTTCTTCCGTATAGTACAGCTACAATAAAAACTTTGTTTTTGGCACACTTGTTTCTATTTATTTAATTATCTTTGGCGCCCAAATAAAATTAGGTAAATATTTCAGGTACTGAAATGTTTTTTTCCCCTGTAAACAATATTAAAAGTAATTTGTTCTACAATTTAACGTACAAAAGTCTAAAGTTTTTACATTTTTATTTTCTTAATACATTCCATTCGGGAAATGTTCCACGTCAGCTGTATGTTCCACATGGTATTTGTGTTTCACACACTTACTGTAATGTTTTGTTGTAAAAAAAAAAGTTTCGCTTTATTAAACACATGACTATTTTCCAACTTATGTTTTGTAATTTATAAACACACATCTGTTATTGTTAATACTGATTTGAACAGATATGTCAACTACCAAAGGGAAGTGCATCATGTGAGAGCAGTATGGCCGGGGCCTTTCGACTTACAGCAGCGGTTGCGTTGTTAATGAGGAGTAAGTGAAGTTTCGGTCGAGTGTTGTTTAGTATCAGAAAATTCTAGAAAGCTTAGAATATTTTCTGGAAACCCAGGGTTAACTTCAGAATCTGAAAGTGCGGAGAACTTTAATATGTAGTAGATTTTGTGTGTAGGTTCAGTAGTATTTAGGTTAGATTCAGAGGAGTTTTATTTCAGTTTTATATTGTTTATTTCATAAACAGAAAGATAGGATCGAATGGAAAGATGAGTGAAAATTAAACGGCTGTATGATATTTAATATAAATAATTTAAATTGTTTGTTATCGCTAATAATTATTTAGAAAAATTAAGATAGTCAAATTCGTTATACTTTATCTGAAAAATAGAGATAGGGATCGAGACTTAATTGTTATAGACGAGTGTGGGTGGTACGCAACTCGTATCATTAAAAATACATTTAGGATTTTCAGTTGCCAAGAATAATGAACTTTTTAAAGTATACATGTAACAGCTTTATAATATTTTGAACAGAAAATTTAAGTCAGCAAACGATTAGAAAAATTTCAAATCGGTTTAAATAACATTTATTTTATGTGCGGGATCTTCTGATAAAATATTTCAAATTAAACATTGGTTGATGTGCTAGTTTGAAGAAGAATGGAAAGTTTTAAATTTCGGACTATAGTGAAAATTCATTTCGATTATTTCAGTACGTTTGGTAAGCTCTTCTGACATATTTTGTTTATTCTTTTTATAGTTTTAGGAAACTGAAGTTGCTTGAAGTCTCTATTGAATACAATTGCCAACCTATGACATTTATTATTCCTTTAACAACTCCACTATCTGAACGCAATTAAGATAACTTGCAGATTAAGAAAGGGGAGGAGTGTTACAAGATGTTATCCCCAGACAGACAAAAATTTTAATTTGATAAACATTATTGTGAAAAATTTGGCCTTGTTTTCACCTTTTAATGGTGTTTAAATGAATAACTGACTGATAAGCCGAAATTTTAATAGTCACAAAAATATGGTGTTTTGAGGTGGAAAGTTCTTTATACCTGTCACTACTCCTTATTTCACGGAGAATATATGTGAAAACGTTTTGGTTTCTTTAAATAATTTGTGTGTGTCAGTTTATTAATTTGATTTCACACTTTCATTGTACTTAGAAAATGTTAAATTCATGACCACACCACCATTACAGTGTTAAATATTGTGTTCGGTCCAACATTTATTTCTTCAAACTACACGTCCTATACGATTTTCGATAACACCATACGAAAAGAACATAAAAATTATCTGAAAGATAAACCGTTCACATAGTCATTTAGCACAGCCACGAAACTACGTTCACTCATCGGTATTGTATAAATCTAAATGTTCATTTCTTTATAAAATGTTTCAGCACCTAATTGAACAACAGACGAACACCAGATTTTTCTTGGTAACTTAACAAGTTAACCTGCAATTAGCTGGTAAATTCACCCTTGAATTCAAATAAATTCAATTACGATGTTTCTCACGCTCCGGTGGCAATTTCCCTAATAATCTCATTACACGTTTTTAAGACCTTTTTAAACAACTTCAAAAAAAAAAAGAGGTGGTTATAAATTCCTATATATATATATGTATATATGTTCAGCAATATCTTCGCCAATCGTGAACAGATTTTAATGAAAATTTTTAGTGAGTGGGGTATACCTTCAAAGTGGTCCAATGTGAATTTAATTCAGAAACCACCCCCTCGACGCCTTTACACTTCTCAATTTTTATACCAACCCACATTTTTTATTCGATTTCGATGGAACTTCGGACATTTATACTTAACAATAAAGAGAAAAATATCGTCAACATTTAGTTTGTGGAACCAAACCCCTCTCCCCATTTCAACCCCCTTAATTTTTGTCAATGTTCTTTACACAAAGCTACAGTCGACACCCTTTAACCAATCTCCATGACAGTTGACATATACAGGTATTTTATAACAGAAAAGGTTTCTGACCAAAAAAATAAATAAAAAACCACACCCTCTCCCAGTTTACACCCCTTCATTTTTATACAAACCAACATATTTTTTATCCGATTTCGATGCAACTTGGCACATGTATACTTTAAAATAAAGAGAAAAAACTTGTCAACATTTGGTTTGCCAAAGCCCAAACATCCGCCCTCCTCCACTCCTTTAATATTTGTCAATGTTCTTTATAAAAAGCTACAGTCGACACAGTTTGACCGATAACCATGAAAGTTGGAGCTTATTTGTGTTTTTTCACGAAGAACGTTTCTGGCCAAAAAATCCAAAATCCAACCCCTCTCTCCATTAAACCGCTTAATTTTTATAATAACTCACTGTTTTTATCCGGTTTAGATAGAACTTAGGACACTTTTATTATAAAACAAGAGAAAAATAATGTCAATTTTTGGTTTGAAGAACTGAACCCCTCTCCCCATTTCCATCCCATTGATTTTTGTCAATTTTCTTTATAAAAAGCTACAATCGACACCATTGACCAATCTTTATGAAAGTTGGCACATAAAAGTTATTTTATTTTTTTATGGAGAAGTTTTCTGAGCAAAAAATCCAAGAGCTAAAATAGCTCCCTCTTTACTTCCCTTAATTTTTATACAAACCCACAGTTTTTGTCCGATGCGGATGGAACCTTGCACACGTATACTTTTAAAATAAATAGAAAGATACTCTCAATATTTGTTTGTAAAAAAAAAAAAAAACATGTCTCCTTTCCACCCTCTTAACTTTTCTCAATGTTGTTTATAAGAATCTACAGCAGACACCGTTTAATCAATCATTATAAAAGTTGATACATATATTTATTTTTCATGGAGAAAATTTCCGACAAAAAAATCCAAAAAACAAACCCCTCTCCCCCTTTAAATCGCTTAATTTTTCTGTAGACTCACATTTTAATCGGATTTTGGTGGAACTTCGCATGCGTATACTTTAAAACAAAGAGAAAATGAAAAATACTGTCCACATTACTTTCACAGAAACGCAAACCCTATCCCCCTTTCTACCCCTTTAATTACTGTCAATATTCTTTAGATAAAGCTCCCGTTTCTACCTGATTTTGAAGGAAATTTGCACACATATACTTTAAAACATACAGAAGAATTCTGTTTTAATTTTTGGCATCAGGAGCCCAACCCCTCTTTCCTTCTACCCCCACCCCCCTTAATTTCAGTATTTTTTTTTTATAGATATTAACAGTTTTCATCAGATTTCGATGCAACACTGAACATGTATACTTGAAAACAAAGAGAAACGTAGTATCTATACTCTGTTTACAAAAACCAGCCGACCAGTCTCTTAGCCCATTTAATTTTTGCAAATGATCTTTACACTAAGCTACAGTTTTATCTGGTTTCGGTGGAACTTTGCACGTGTATACTTTAACACAACGAGAAAAATAGTGTCCCCACTAGTTTTACAAAAACCAAACTACTCATCGCCTCTACAACCCTGAATTGTTTTTATCTGATATTAATAGAAATTCACACATGTATACTTTAAATCAAACAGAATAGACAGTCTACATTTGGTATACAAAAGTCCAATCCATCTTCCTGTTTACCCCCAGCCCTTTTGATTTCCAATGTTCTTTACGGATACCCACAGATTTAAATCGTGTCAAAATCAATTATGCTATTTTTAAGTCTTGGCGGAGTATTCATAATATAAATCTGTCCTGATCTCACTACATGAATCTCAGATTTTAACTTGGATCCCAAGCTATAACGTTGTGAAAACCAATTAAAAATCTATATTTTCTGTGTGATATATTCCAGAGACAGATTTGTGTATGTGGTATATATTAATGCCCAGACGTTACATGTTTCGATTATTGAGCAGGAGCTTTAACAGATGTTAAGATTAAGTCGTAACACAGTCTGGATCAATCTGTAATCTGACTTTCCTTACCACAGCATCCAATTGACCCCGTTCTGGAACTTGCTGGGTTATATAAAGCCAGATTTTTTAAAGCTAGCGCCTTGACGACTGAGCTACTAGGATGTCCGCAAAATGAAAACTGCTGCGGCATATTTAAAATACAAAATAAACTATGATACCACCAAGAATTTAATAAGAAAATAATTTTAAAAAACGCCTTAAAACACATTTTAAAAAAAAATAATTTCATACCTTGCTTAGTAGAAAATAAATCTAAATGGATAATATTTTACATTAATAATATTGAAATTTTTAGATTAATTAGTTATTTTTGCAGTCGGTTCCAGCAAAACCAACAAAAACAAAGAGATAAAAATTTTAAGGGATTACAATAACACATAAAAATCATGTTACTACCTACCTATGATTAATGCAAGAAACATGTTTCAACAAAACTCAAACATACAAATTATACGCCGGTACTGTCTATTGGACGACCAACGAGGTAGGGCCACAGTTTAAAATACTGTCTAATCTGTTCTCCTTAACTGTCTCCCGCAATAATAATATCTGCGTCACTACATGCTGTAAAATAATTGGATTTTTTTTCGTACTCCTCGTGTCGCCTCGAACAGCAAATAAAGTTCAGTGATTCGTTCTTCGCAATGTGACATGTCGCACCGACAACAAAAATAACTGGTTCATTTAAAAGATTCAATAATAGTAATGTAAAATATTGTCCATTTAGATTTATTTTCTTCTAAGCAAGGTATGGAATTATTTTAAAATTTTTAGTGTGTTTTTTAAGGTGGCTTTTATTTTTTTAAACAATACTTTTTTATTATTATTATTTTATATACTTTCCGTTCTCTGTTCCTACCACAACTATTATTGCGATTTACGAATTTTCACTTGAAATTCCTTCAGCATTTTCTATAAATTATTTATCACTTTCCCCGGTAACTTATTCCGCTTCCTGACACTTTAAGCAACAAAAGAAAATTTTCCCACTCCTTTATGTACAAAATCTAGTGCTAACACTTCCTTTCCATGCACTACTCCTAATTCTTTGACCAATTTCCCTCTAACATGTGCCTTATACACAATCACAATCGAGAAATGATATTAACTACGCCATGTCATACATACTCTCGATTGCCACCCAGGCCACCTATGCAAATACAAATGATTTCGGCTAGTGAGATTCAAACTCCTATAAAATGTACGCTTAACTTTTTCTAACCTGTTTTCGATCAGCCATTGCTCTAACACGTATACTTAAACTCTAAGTCCGTCAACAATGCGTGAAACGAATGTTCTGACTATCGACTAAATAAATAGAATTATTGTTATGTAATGTTCATAAACTTATTTTTTGTAATTTATACATATTTCAGTTATAGTTTACACAGCGATACAGATGGAAATTCCACTGAATTAATTATGTTAGCATTAGGGAACCTATAAAATTAAAATAAATTAGGAATCCCAAAACTTATACTATTCTGTGTGATATTGGTTTTATTCCTGGCCCAGGTCTCATTCAGCATAATAAATATGGATCTACTTCCATCCGTATGAATAATAACTTCAGTAACTCAGCAATTATGAAAGCAGCTTACCGAGCGCGGTGGGTGAGCAGTTAACGCTCTGGTCTTGCATTCGGGGGAACTAGCTTTGGATTTTCCATGGTTTCCCCAAATCACTCTAGGCGAATGCCGGGATGCTTCCTTCAAAAGGACGTGGCCGAATTAATACACCATTAATACACCATCTTATCCATTTTTTCTGGGATTTTTCGGTAACCTCTTTCCATGTCTATCACTTGAAGGACGCATTTCTGATTGTATAAATTCACTTAATTTTCTACATTCGCATAAAGTACATCATTAGAAATGCTTTATTTTCTTCATTCAGGTATTATAATGTCCAAGTTTCAATTCCTTAAACCTTTAAGCTCCATATATACAATTTTTGAAAGGCATTTCTATGTTCTGTGTCAATATGTCAAATTAAACAATTCTCTTTTTAAACAAAACTCTTTTCATTTGTGTTAATCTTGGCATCTTTTAGTTTTTGTGTGAAATAACTAAATCTTCTTCTGTAATTAATTTTGCAGGAAATATAATAGATATTGAATTTACTTCCTTTGATGACTTCTGCTTCGATCTTTAAGCTGCAAGGAGCTAAAACTTGGGTTGATAACGACTAAGTGAGCACTTGTTCCGAACGTCAGGCAGTGCTGATGAATTTGGAAATAATTTTATTTATTTGGTCAAATCTCTAATTTTATTTTATGCGAACTATCATTCAACACAACATTTAATTGATACCTTAAAATTTAGATTTACTCCGTGTATACACATATCTCTTCCAATATGTAGTCCCGGTACGTTTTCACAAGCATGTAAGCCTGAACCACAACGACATACTATTCCTTCTATTAACCGATTTGATGTTGTAGATGACGTGAGTCCTCATATTCCGTTGGATTCGACGCCCGTACCGATCCTAGATTGTTTCCATAAAATCCAACAACTCGCGTGGTAATACACTAACGTTGCTCAGATTTTACTGCAATCATAATTCCAGTGATACGATGACATGTATTACATTGCTAAAAGGGAAACAGTAATAGTTTCAGCAAACCTTGTATTACGAGTTCATAATTTATATATATGTATATATCGAATTTCTTATTTAATTATTAATTTAATATGTATAGCAGCGACAAATAACTCTTTAGAAATTAAAATTCATTTAATCATCAAATCACCGCCAATAAGCAATATTCTCATTGTTTATTGATTCACTTTGTATATAGCATGTTCATCTATATCAAATTGACACAATTAATTTTCGTTAGTGAAATATTTGTCTGCCTTACATTAGTGAAGGAACATAACATTCGAGACCTTGCTTGCAAAGAAACACCTTGAATGTAGTATCAAATTCCATAGATCAAGAAACATATTAATAACTATCAGACTAGAAAAGGAATACCATTAACGAAATTTGGATAACACCAATCAAAACAAATTAATTGACATCAAGCTAGCAACTAAATACCATGATTAAAATATGATTGAAACATGATTAAACTTTACATTTACCTTGAGGCTCAGTTAATCTCTTGGCGCATATACAAAATAATTTCGTTTAAAGTTCGTGCGTATAAAATAGTTGAAGTTCTAGCATCTCGTCTGTTAATTATATGTTTTTACTGTCTATTAAAATCTTGCGGAGCCGTCGCCTCTCGACTCGCCGGCAGTGGCTCGCAATATCGTCAGACCGAACACGCAAGTAGATGTTCCGGCCGGTCACCACGTTGTAAAAAGGTGCCCGCTGACATATGCTTAGCGAAGTATTACAATGACCCTGCTTATCTATATTCGGACATCAAATTATCAGTATCAGCCTCTATTCCCAAATTCCAGTCACATTATCACTACACCACAGAGTCACTTTTTCTCTCTTCTCTGTCAAAATATCGAGCGTCCTATGTTTCACATTGCTCTCTTTCTCCAAAAATGACGTTGGAACCTCCGTGCATGATTTCTCTATCCTCTAACGCGTGAACACTGCTAACTCGAAATTCCTTTGTATTGGTTCACGTATATTTTTAAAGAGAAGCTTCCGAAACTAACACTGAGTTACCAGGAGCATCATGTAATCAGCTCCACGAGCAATCAGCCAGCCGCGGACACAGAAATTTTGCCGTTATAAGATTACCAACGCTCGTTCTTAGTTACACTCAGAAAATTTACGAGAGACTTATGTATTTACATTCTTAAATGCTCATCGTACAGGCATTAACATCTCTCCTCTGTTACTGTTCATAAATCTAGACATATTTTTCTCTCCAGTGACGTGTCCGACACAACGACGAGCTATCTTTGTTGATGTCCCTCTGAAAGGTCTGTCCATCACGAGTACAATATACAATAATTTTCGCAAATATTTGTACACAAATCAATAAGAACACACACATTATTTTTCTATGTGAAATACTCTTCACGAGTTGTTTTATCTAAGTCAGAAAAATTTCAGTTAAAAATTGTTTTATTTTTTTGACATTATTTTATCTGCACTTCACACTCAGTACTTGCTTGTGCCAGGTGACGGCAGGTTGTTATTCCAATGTCCACCGCCTCTGAGCGCACGTGGGCAGTCGGGTGGGGCCCACGTGCGAGGAACGTGGGCAGCGAGGGCGCTTTACGACGCCACCCTCTCGGTCGTATGAGGGCAATAAATTTCTATGTAAATGAGAAACTCTGCCCCTAAATTAGTTTATTTGGCTCCCTAGCCTTTGCGAGGACGCCATTACAGCAAACCTCCAACCAACCGGAAGCAGCGGCAATCGAGTGTTGACGACAAAGCTGCCGCACAAAGTTCAAGCTGGTGGTGGAAACTTATCGTCTTATTTCAGACTGTAAATGGTAAATTCAGTTAGATTAAATACGTCTAGTACCATCATATCGTTGTACTGCAACCCAATGTTTCAAGTAGGGAAGAGAATTACTAAATGCTCAGAAATCAATTTTCCTATTAGAAGTTATTTAGTTTGAAGAATGTTTATCCCACACAAGAAATATGATATGGCGAACCACAGAAAAGAACGATACCAGCAAACTAAATTTTCTCATGCCTATAAGATTATAGAATTCTGACTGTGTGTGATTGTATGCGCTTACGGATTCAGAGAGCGTTGGCTTTAATAATTTGCATCCGAAAGTTGTGAGTTATCGCCAGAACAAAAGATTATTTCTATGTTTCAGTGACGCACAAGTCGTATTTGCCAATGTTCAATATTACAATTGTTTTTCTGCATGAAAACAATGTAACCCCACAACTTCTCAACTCAAAGTATTTCCAATTCGGAAACAGCTTTTGCAAGCAATAAAGTCGCAGTGTTGCCGCATAACTATCAATTGTATCCTGTGGCGACAGATACTTACTACTTTTGCTGTATAGCAATCCAAGAATGAAAGCCAGCTACCTAGTTTGTTTCTTTGAAATCTTTCCTGGGAAATTTAATCTATATCATGAATACATCAACAACTCACAACAGCTGGTAGTGTTTTACGGACGAATCTACATTCAATTTACTGAACCATTATTACTCCATTACGACTTAAAAACAGTGATTTATTTTGTAACCTCATAACTAACTATTTCAAATTGTAACCAGTTAGTTAAGTGTTAAATTCTGTTTCATACACCAACCCTCACATGTTTAGACAACCATCTATATGCAGTGAAAATGGTGGCCATTCAAAGGGGGTGAAACAGTTGAATGAATACGTCCAGTTCTCTCTTGCAGGTTAGAGTCAATGACCACAGTGAAAGCTTAAGATTGTTGACTGTAGGAGAATTTGTCCTGCGAAACGAAGCAACAGAAATACTAACTGAACGACTGAAGGGAAGGACAAAAGTCAAACAATTCGATAAATTTTGTGTGAGATATATCGTGGATCTCAGGATTATTTTCCTTATATAAAACATAACAACGGAGTTGAAAAACCAGATGGCAGTAGAGGAAATACCCGATCACGTGGGAGTGTTAGTGGATGGATAACAAATGGCTGAAGGAGCGAAGACAGCGAATCGTAGTCTGGCATCAGGGTTGCCCATGATTTCGTTCATGTTTGTCATGAATTTTGAAGGTTTTTATGTTTTTGCATGAGACCTTGAATATTTCCGGGATAAAAAATAACCAATGTTACTCCCTGCCAAATCAGCAACCCGCCAGTGAGAGTCCAGTCAAAATCGATTTACACACTAAATATGTCGCATATAAATTATTTATAGGTGTTAATAATTGAAAATTGATATTTTAGAACATCCTGGAAAATTTTAGTTTATTCAATAACATTCAAGAATATTCTAGAAGATTTTTTAGAACACTTTGTTCGAAATATGAACACACCACAGGTCGACCACTTTCAACCACCATATCTTCCACACCCCCACAGCTACCACATGCAAAGGCTACTATCACACACAGACACCAATGGTATGCGCCAGGTAGCTGTTACTGCAAAGTGAAATTTAGGGACATGGTACGATTGGTCGCCGAGGGACGTCAAGTTGCACGAAAACGCTTGTGTACGATTTATTCAATGTCTCATCTCAAAGGAGATAGTTTTAGTCTGCGTCTTCTCTCAAGGGCGGAAGTTTCATTTGTTATCTGCTTTCGAATGTGAAAGATTAATCACTTTATCCGTCTGAGCTTCAGTAGCAAATACTGATACTCGAAGATAAGTGCAGTTATTATTCTTTGAGTCACCTATCTGAAAGGGTAATGGTTTGGAAAGGATATACGGGATACGCCAGGAGGCGTCCAAGGGCTATTGTGAGGAACCATCCCAGCATTCGCCTGGAGTGATCCGGGAAAACCATGGAAAACCCTGATCACGACACCTAGGAAACATCTTTACAACAGAGGGAATGTGTTATTTTAACCCTTTAAAAATTATTTAAGTCATTAGCCAGAAAACTTGCGCTTACTCCTCATTTTTGCCGGGCTTCGAAGCTAGTAACTAACTAAAACTGACTTTATCAGATAATTATGTCCAAGTTGCTCAAGAATATGTTACACGTCGCGACTAGCATAGTGCTTACGAAAGCAGCTTATCAATTCCTAATAATAATTAAATTCCCCGTGCTTTATGCTAGAAGAATTACACTGAAAGCCAAAGAAACTGGTACACCTGCCTAATATCGTGTAGGGCCCCAGTGAGCACACAAAAGTGCCGCAACACGACGTGGCATGTACTCGACTAACATCTGAAGTAGTGCTGGATGGAATTGGCACCATGCATCCTGCAGGGCTCTCCATAAATCCATAAGAGTACGAGGGGGTGGAGATCCCTTCTGAACGGCATATTGCAAGGCATCCCAGATGTGCTCAATAATTATATAACTCTCCAGACATGAACATTATAATGTTTATGTCTGGAGAGTTTGGTGGCCAACGAAGGTGTTTAAACTTAGAAGAGTGTTCCTGGAGCCACTCTGTGGCAATTCTGGACATGTGGGGTGTTGCATTGTTCTGCCGGAATTTCCCGAGTTCGTCGGAATGTACAATGGACACGAATGGATGCAGGGGATCAGCCAAGATGCGAACCTACGTGTCACCTGTCAGAGTCATATCTAGACGTATCAGGGATCCAATGTCACTCCAACTGCACACGTCCCACATCATTACAGAGCCTCCACCAGCTTGAACAGTCCCCTACTGACATGCAGTGTCCATTAGTTCATGAGGTTGTCTCCATACCCGTACATGTCCATCTTCTCGATACAATTGGAAACTGGTCTCGTCAGACCAGGCAACATGTTTCCAATCATCAACAGTCCAATGTCGGTGTTGACGGGCCCAGACGAGGCGTAAAGCTTTGTGTCGTGCAGTCAGCAAAGGTATACGAGTGGGCCTTCGGCCCCGAAAACCTATATCGATGATGTTTCGTTGAATGGTTCGCACGCTGACAGTTTTTGATGGCCCAGGATTGAAATCCGCAGCAATTTGTGGAAGGGTTGCACTTCTGTCGCGTTGAATGATTCTCTTCAGTCGGCGTTGGTCCCGTTCTTGCACGATCTGTTTCCGGCAGCAGTGATGTCGGAGATTTAATGTTTTACCGGAATCCCGATATTCATAGTGCACTCGTGAAATGGTCGTACGGGAATATCCCCACCTTATCGCTACCTCAGAGATGATGTGTCCCACCTCTCGCGCGCCGGATATAACACCATCTTCAAACTCACTTAAATCGTGATAACCTGCCATTGTTGCAGCAGTAACTGATCCAACGCCTTCGCCAGACACTTGTCTTATATAGGCGTTGCCGTCGGCAGCGCCGTACTCTGAATGTTTAGATATCTTTGTGTTTGCAGTAACATGCCTATTCCAGTTTCTTTGGCTCTTCAGTGTGTATCTTAGTCCTAGATCCATTTTAACGTAACCACAATATTTGCTAATATTGCCGGCACAAAATCAAACGATGCAAAAACACCTAAACGCACGAAATGCGTCGAAAACTACATTTCGTGAAATAACAACATTTTCTATTTCAGGATTCATAGTTCAAATAGCATAAATTATTGCAATTAACTTCATCATACACCTTCACTATGACCTTCAAGTGGACTAAACTAGCACAATAATACATTCACAGTACCGCGGTGCAAATTTGACCCACATTCTCCGATAAAAAGCTATAAAAACAAAATACAGGATAGAAATAATGTTCTGTAATATAGTGAATGGTGCTTTAAATTTTTAATAATTTTAATTTTTTTACGAAAGAAACTTGGAAAAGGTTCCTATTTATTGTACAAATGTAATTACAATAATTGTTCTTCCATTCAAAAGCGAAAGGAAAATGAAAAAGTATACAGAAAAAATACGCAGGAAAAATACACACACATAAACACAAAAAAAACAAGAAAAGAAAAGAAGTCTCACTTATTGCGTGTGTGCACACTGATACACACGCCAGTTTTTTCTGGTTTTACGCCTCATCGTAGTTGACTTCATTATTGGAACTGGAATGAATGCGTCCATGGACTATTGAAGGAGCCATCTTGTCACTTGTATGGAGTGATTTTGGAAAACCATAGAAAACCGAAATCATGAGGGCCGGACGGAAATTCAGGCCCGTGTCCTCTCGAATAACAGGATCGGTACACATAAAACACAAAATTAGTTTAAAAAAAATAGAGGCCACTGTTTGATTCGGCGGAAAATGGAGAACTGCTTACGGATGGTATTAAATGAAAATACCTGGGAGTATCAATCGGAAACATTCTCATCATTATTTTTATCAGAGCTTTACAACTCATCGACGTCGAAATCATTAGCGTCGTAAGATGATCGTGCACAATTAAATGGAAGAAGCATTCTGTTTGAAGAAACTGTACCCGTCAATACGTTGGAGTGATTCCTGAGAACCGAAATCTGGATGTACAGATTGGGGAACGAACCTGAGTCCTTCAGAATGTCAAGGCTGATCATTACCTCAAACCACCAGACACGGTGGATGTAAAGGTCACAATTGTTACTGAAATATTTACCAAGTGTCGGGAATCCACTTACGGATATCAAACACAGGAGCTGGAGTAGGTGCAAAGAAAAGAGCTTCTTACAGTTATAAAGGAGTCGAATTCGAAATTATAAACAGAAGAAATGAAAATACATATTATCTAAGAAATTTATGCCGTAAGTAGAGTAAAGAGTTTTCAATGGAATTAAATGGTTTTTAAATGTCTTAAGACAACTGTAATAAAATTTCCACTAAAATTAAAGAAATTCAGATTTTTTTCACTTTAATTGCTGATTAAATTGATCGGAAAATCATTTTCGTACTCTCTAACTATATACACATTCTATAAAAACAGAATTTCGTTTAATATTCATTCAGATTTAAAAGACATGAGGCGTACATCATCAATACTAAAAAATTGGGGGGGTGAAAAATTAAAAAAATATAGTTTAATTTAACAACCTCTCCATTGAATATTACCTCGTTCCTCTTTTAGGTAGACAATCACTAGCCGAATGTGTGAAACTCGGTGGAAATAACAAAATTTAAAATCATTTAGCCAACGATGTGTTAACTGTGTTTTAGCTCTTGTATCTCATTTGTATCCACGTTCATTTGGGGTTGAGATAAGAGACAATGGAATTCAGAATTTCCATGTCCGTTACTGCCGTGGCTCAAAGCGATAATCGTTCTCTTTTTGTCACTTGTCCACTTGGAGGCGCTGAAAGTAATGGCGGAACAACCAAATCGAACAATTCACCGGTTCGGTATTTCCCTGTTTTTTGTATCGTCGGTAAATTCAACCTGGCCTGCTAAGCTTTAAGCCCGTCACGCGATTAATATTCCAACCGACTGGTTGGGAACGGTGTAATCGCTAAATCAGGAGAGAAATTGAATTTTAATTGAGCAGTAAAGTAGCAAACTTTTACACCGATGCAATTACACACTCGGTCAGGTTCAACGTGGCTGAAAGTGAGTGGAGGATAGGAGGTCGGCAGATACAGCGGGCTAGTCTGTTGCTTTAAAGATTCAATCGACAGGAAGAACGACAATAATTAAAATTAACAATTGAGAGTACTTTTCAGAATAATATACATAACTCATAAACTCAGATATGAAATTAACTGGATATTAAATTTAAGAGCATCTCTGATTCAGTAGTTTCAACAAGAATATCCATTACTTGTGATAATGTCAGCCTAAATCATTACCTCAAATATTACTTACACCACCGTATGTTTTTGTGGGACTTTGTTACTGCTTGATCCAAAGATTCTGTGCCATTCCTTATGATACTAAATGTCAACTTGCTATGTAAAACAATATATTAGTGACGTTCCGAGCGGGTTGTGTGAATACATTACATCCATCTGTTTTGTTGGTCGACCATTGTTGGAAACTTATGAAATTTGTAAAAGGACTAAAACAAATAATTGAATATTATTACCCACAAATACTAAATTTAATATGAAGCTAAATATTTTATACTGACGATAGAATTTTAGAATATATGTGTTATTGTACAAACCATAAGTTACACCACAACAAGCGATTACTTAGTATTGAGACAGAACGAAATGCAAAAGTATGTTCAAAGAAACAAATTAGCAAACGTAAAGAAGCAAACGCTAACCACAAGTTATCACGAAACAAAGGTCCTTAATTTGTCATAAAACGTCAACAGTAAAAAGCATTATCTGGTATTATGTTTATGATATATATTGATAATGCATTCAGGGTGTTTTGTATGTTGAGACTGTAGTTGATCAATAAGCCTCGTGTCCACTACTTAACAGTATAGTTCCAGCTTAAAGTTCTGACGTTAGTTTTGAAGGAACATGTATTTTTTATGTATTTTGCATGTTATTGCTTTAAGTATAATAAACATCTGATTAACGACGACTTTTAGAACTTTACATTTACCGTGCACTAATTAGTATCAATGGCCGGAACCGATTATATACTATTTTGCGAAAATTAGTAAAAACAGTAAAGAATGAGTGGAATTATTGGACAAATTCTCCTTCTTCCTTGTTTGTTACCGCTTCATAATGAAAAAGATAACAATCTCTTCAGTCTATTGTTTTGTAAAGCTGCGGAGAAAGAGGCTGGATACTAAAAATGGATTGCAGTTGAAGTAGTGTTAGGAATTTGTTGAGAGAAAGTACAAACTAACAGATTAAGCCTGATAGCGACCAAGTTCTTAAATACTCGATTTATGACTACTACCATCCATTTATATTCATGATAATGATGCATGAGCTTAATGGAAGTTATTTTTATTCCTTGATTTAAAACCACGTGTTTGGGAATTTGATTTAAAAAATATAAAAATCCTGTATTAAAAACACATGACAGGATATAGATGCTGAGAGAATATTTATCTTTCTAAAGAATACAACCCAACAAGTTATTTGTTTTACTGTGCACGTTTTTCTGATACTGTTTTATGTGCTAATGAAGAGTTTATTGCTTGGTAAGGGTTACCACAAAAACATATTTCGTAAGACGTAACTGATTGGAAACTTGCTTCATAAATACAACATCAGCAGTTAGAGGAAGAATTTTTATTGATAATATGATACTGATTCGCTTCTAAAATAACGGATGCTCCCTTTCCTACTGCCGCCCCACACAACTCTAGCACAGACAATATTTATTCTTAAGTCAGCTAAATAAATATTCCACTCTTGTAACCTCATATACAAAATGATACATAATTTTACATATATTTCAACTAGGTCACACTTTTCAGCTTTCATATTCTTACAACCGAGCGTGGTGGGAGAGCGATGACGCTCCGGCCTCGCATTCGGGATGACGCTTGTTCGAATCCCTGTCGAGGCATCCAGGTTTGGGTTTTCAATGGTTTCCCCAAATCACTCCAGGTGAATGACGGGATGCTTCCTTCAAAAGGCCATGGCCGAATTCTTTGTCTCTAAACATTTCCCCGACGTAAAGCTACAAGCAAAAAAAAAAAAAAAAAAAAAAAAAAAAAAAAAAAAAAAAAAAAAAAAAATTAGTTTAATTTATGCAGAAAGAATATTTTTTTAATAAATTTCCAGAATGTTAGAACATGACTGTCGCAAGAGGAAACTAGTTTCCTTACGCTGCATTGTGTTTGTCCAGAGCACTGAGAGTTCAGTGGTCCAGGCACGACGTGCCGCCCACGTCACGCCGTCCAATAACAACATCACTAATGCAGTTTCCTGCGGAGCAGACGAGTCCGGCTGGCCTGACCTTTTTACAGGCTCAGGTTCGGCAATTACAAAATGCTGAAAACCTCCTGCAGCTGGATGCTGTGCTCGCATAAATATTTACCGCGGTCTGGCCGACAGACCGCCTGTTTGCGAGTGTGGGCCAATTACATGGGACCGCCCTCCAGTCGCGCTGACTTCCGGAGCAGAGGCCACGTTACTAATAGCGAACGCCAACCGAAAATTTGCAGGATGTAAAATTAATAGCCAGTCTTCAACCACGCGTAAGATAAACAGTGAGATTGCACAGCTCTGTTTAAAATAAAAAGCCAAAAATAGAACTACAAAAACCTTATTGTTGCTTATAAACGTTGCGGTCAAATAAACTCAGCTGCTTTTTTTTACACCATTATTTGTGCGTGTGTGCTGAAGATGGTTATTTCCCTCTGGCGAACAACTGATGACGCAGTATTCAGAGCAACAATTAATGAAGCGGGGCATAAATCATGGCTTATGCAAATATTTTGAGTTTCAGGAATATTATCGGGCAAAGTTATAGTTACTGAAAATTCATTTGATACTAATATAAAACTTACGGTCCGTATAAACCTAGCAGTAAATGTAATATCAGGTTTAATTAAAATGAAAAAATAATAGTATTGTTATTGATTTATTTAATCAATATCATCTTTAACAGTTTTCAACCACTGGCCGGGTCTGCTTGTGACAAAAGCCTCTCCAGCGCTTCCTGTCCATCTACCTTCGTATCGAAATCCGAGGCTTGTTCCTTTACATTTGAAAGCAGTCAACAATACTCATACTGTTGGTTTTGCTAGGACTAACACAGAAGAGGATTTTCTGTAGGGGTTTACTCCCATAGCCTTTGAAGATCCCTCTTCGCCACAAGGCAGTGGTGTCCGCTTCCAAATCTCCCCACCCCTCTGCCCGGGGAAAGGGTAGCCCCTTCCTCCATTCCGAACGTCTCCTTCTCTGCCGTAACCCTGGGCATGGGTTCTACATTATAAACCGTGGGACTGGTTCCTTGTCTGGACTTAGTCATACTGTCACTCAGACCTATTGGAACTAAGATGCTCATCCTTGCAATGTGGATGCACCAGACTAGAATTAGCAAAGTGGAGAATCCCTTGAGCCGGGTTAATGGATGTGTTTGATGCTACATCCAAAAGCTATTAATTTATTTATTCGAGTTATTGATAAAACGACATAATTGATTAAATAATTCGAAGACATACATTATTTAGTATGTAAATATAATTTACATAAGTGGCAATAATTGTAGCGTGAGGACTGCCTTAAGGGAGGACAACAAAACTAGTTAAAGCTCCTTCAACTCTAAACCTTTATGCCAGAAACTTTTAACAGCACGCTGTAAACAGAATTTGGCGTGACAGTCATTTTTTTTTTTTTTTTTTTTTGCAAGATTTTATGGACAAATGTTAGCTATCTTTATAGGCAAAAAGATACGGTCTCTATTACTTCTCTTAAGATCATCTACATTGTAGCAATGCTTTCAAGGTTGCTAGCCAAATGTTTTATTAAGAATGGTTGGAAGTAGAAAGCCAAATACCAAAATTTCACGCCCATGATAGTTAATTCTTCGTTACATGCGAAAGGTGATACCAAATAACTTTTCTGAACACAAGTATTTAAAAGCTGAATTACTGTCATTATACGATTGCGAGTAAAAGAAAATTTAAAAAAATAACAATATATTCCTATCTGGATAATCTTCACAAAACAAAAAAATCGTAAACGCTCCTTAATAATCTGCCGTTCAGTTCGTGTAATCAAATTTATTTAAAAAATTTAAAGTTACATCATTGATTAAATCCAATTGAAAACATCTGTCGTTGCAAAAATTTCTGATGTTAAATTGACATGTTACTACACTGAGACATAACAGCTAACTTTTTAAACATTCAGCTTAAATTTTACTCACCTACGTTTCACATATAGTGCCATTCTGAACGAAATTGTATTTTAAATGTAAAATAACATCATAAAAGAAGAAGAAATCATATCAACTGCGTAAGTTTCCAGCACTAAATTATACCTAGCATAACATCAGACCTGATGTGCTAGTGATTAAATATAGTTTCCTTTGTTTGAGTTGGTGCATTAAATCAACAAATTTCAATCTAAGTGTGTGATTAGTAATAAAAATTAAGTTCACTACGTAATAATAAATTAGAATTTTTAACAGGCTAAAAATATGGTTTGCTTGACGTTAAAAGAACTATGAAACACGTGTTTTCCAAATTGTTTTGATAATGTGATCTTACTACACTTTTAAATTACGTTTGCTGCTATGAAATCCTGTTAAAATAAAAATGCTTCAGGTTTTATCGACCGAGAGATGCACGAGTGTAACACGGTCACCTAAGTGACAGAGGTTTCAAATGACAACACAATTCACCTATAAAATTGCCTTTGTTTAGTGGAAAAATCTTTCAAAAAGTTCCTACTAAGACAGGATTCGAATCTGAGAACTTTTCAAGGAACTAACTTTCCACTCATTTTTTCCCTTTATTGTTGATACGAAGACTTCGCTGGCGGTGATGTTGTAAACTTAAAGATTGTAGCAGTTACATTACTCATTGTTATCATGTCATCTCAATAACAATATGCTTTAGAATAATAACACTCCTGCCCCATTTTACATATTGTATGGTCTCCCATTCGAAAAAAAGCAGTTTATTCTCTAGTGACTTTTTTTTTTATTTAGCACACATTTTTACAGCCGATTATCTAGAAACTAAAATAGGCCTTAATTTAACATAACAGTTTTACATATGATACTTCAACAGATAATTCCACAGTGAATAATTTCAATTTTTGTTATGTATAGTTTTGGCAATATCTGTACAGTGTTTTCTTGTTGGCACGATACATACGATTGTTTCGCTGTTAACATACATATATTATAGCTTTCTAAACTTGCCGAATTTTGTTATAATTGATTTGTTACAGTTTTCTAGTTTTGTATAGTGTTTGCAGTTTCCTGTCCACTTTATGGTTAGAATTTTTAATATTTCACTATGTCACTTTGTACGTCTACCACTGCTACTATTACTAAACTATTACTACTATCTACTACTCTCCCATCTAAGAAAGCATTTTCCAGTATTTGTATCGGAGCGGTAATCGGAATTCCAGATCTCTCGGAATAGCGCACGTTCTCAGTCTCTTTGGCAGACAAAGTGACCGAGAAGGACGCCCATCGGGAGACTGGCCACCTCCAACACTGGTTGTGAGAACTAATTTTCAATAATATATATGTTATTGCAGAAGACAGGAGTCTTTAATATGCGGGTAGTAGGTTGTTCGATTTCACAGGTGAAATAGATTAGTTTAACATCTACTGCCTGTATTTGTTATTTTCAATATTATAATTTTGAACAATTCCTATTTTAAGATTATTGGTTACATAATTTACAATTTTTACTCATTACTATTAACATTTTTATATATTTTAAGAGATAACATTGTTTTACTTATTTCCGGTCCATAAATGTATCTATGCCAGAATATGCAGAAGAGGCTCGAGACTGCAAGTATTATCTATTATTTGTGTTATTGCAATGTCAAACCACATTTTATGCATCGGACTATAGTTCATGTGAGTACTAGTAAAGAACTAATACATACACTGTATATAAGTGTTGGTTTAGCAAATTCTTTTTGTAGATAGAATTTCCAGTGGTATTACTGCGAAACGGTCCATTTAAAGCCTTTAATATGGTTTAAGCACTCCTCTCCGCAGACGAGCTGGTTGCGTTTTCAACACGATATATGATTCGCTGATCGAACGCTTAGACACGCATTCGATTGTGGCTGCTCTCGGGTGTTACTCTGTGACCTCATAGTAGGCTTGACTTGGCCTTCCTCTTGTTATCGCTAAACTTGGCATGAATCTCACCTTTTGCAATTTGGATACGTTTTGCGTCACTTCGTCTAGTTTGCGACATAGTTGCTCATCATTTTATATTACACTCCTGGAAATTGAAATAAGAACACCGTGAATTCATTGTCCCAGGAATGGGAAACTTTATATACACATTCCTGGGGTCAGATACAACACATGATCACACAGACAGAACCATAGGCACATAGACACAGGCAACAGAGCATGCACAATGTCGGCACTAGTACCGTGTATATCCTCCTTTCGCAGCAATGCAGGCTGCAATTCTCCCATGGAGACGATCGTAGAGGTACTGGATGTAGTCCTGTGGAACGGCATGCCAAGCCATTTCCACCTGGTGCCTCAGCTGGACCAGCGTTCGTGCTGGACGTGCAGACCGCGTGAGACGACGTTTCATCCAGTCCCAAACATGCTCAATGGGGGACAGATCCGGAGATCTCGCTGGCCAGGGTAGTTGACTTACACCTTCTAGAGCACGTTGGGTGGCACGGGATACATGTGGACGTGCATTGTCCTGTTGGAACAGCATGTTCCCATGCCGGTCTAGGAATGGTAGAACCATGGGTTCGATGACGGTTTGAATGTACCGTGCACTGTTCAGTGTCCCCTCGACGATCACCAGAGGTGTACGGCCAGTGTAGGAGATTGCTCCCCACACCATCATGCCGGGTGTTGGCCCTGTGTGCCTCGGTCGTATGCAGTCCTGATTGTGGTGCTCACCTGCACGACGCCAAACACGCATACGACCATCATTGGCACCGAGGCAGAAGCGACTCTCATCACTGAAGACGACACGTCTCCATTCGTCACTCCATACACGCCTGTCGCGACACCACTGGAGGCGGGCTGCACGATGTTGGGGCGTGAGCGGAAGACGACCTAACGGTGCGCGGGACTGTAGCCCAGCTTCATGGAGACGGTTGCGAATGGTCCTCTCTGATACCCCAGGATCAACAGTGTCCCTAATTTGCCGGGAAGTGGCGGTGCGGTCCCCTACGGCACTGCGTAGGATGCGACGATCTTGGCGTGCGTCCGTGCGTCGCTGCTGTCCGGACCCAGGTCGACGGGCACGTGCACCTTCCGCCGACCACTGGCGACAACATCGATGTACAGTGGAGACCTCGCGCCCCACATGTTGAGCAATTCGGCGGTACGTCCACCCGGCCTCCCGCATGCCCACTATACGCCCTCGCTCAAAGTCCGTCAACTGCACATACGGTTCACGTACACGCTGTCGCGGCATGCTACCAGTGTTAAAGACTGAGATGGAGCTCCGTATGCCACGGCAAACTGGCTGACACTGACTGCGGCGGTGCCCAACCGCTGCGCAGCTAGCGCTCTTCGACGGCCAACACTGCTGTTACTGGTGTGTCCGCTGTGCCGTGCGTTTGATCATTGCTTGTACAGCCCTCTCGTAGTGTCCGGAGCAAGTATGGTGGGTCTTACACACCGGCGTCAATGTGTTCTTATTTCAATTTCCAGGAGTGTATGTCTTCCGTTTTCATGTTTCTGAATTCATGAAATCCTTCGTTTCTGGCTTCTGCCATTTGTGTGCAATCCCAGACGATGTGTTCGGATGTACCCTCTTCCCCGCACTCACACAAGCTTGTGTCTTTTAGTCCTCTTTTATATAGTAGGCTGGATTATGGCCCGTGTCCAGTGATGTAGTTAATAAGTCCAGTTGACGGATCTAGGTGACGAAGGTTTAATCTCCTTGAATTGTTGGCCAAATATTGTAGGTTCTCCTGCCAGTCGTACTTCGCGACCACTGTTGTTGCCATTCTTCCATCAAGACTGTTTTTATCTCTTCTGTAACAGGTCTTCCTAAAATTTGTTCTACTTTTACGGAGTCACCAATTCGTAGCCAATTGTGTGCCCCTCTCCTTCTAACTTCTAGGTCAAATGGCCAAACGCCCAACGCAACCAGCAGAGAGTCGGTTGCTGTTGTGCTATATGCACCACATAATCTTATCAGTACGCTTCTTAGTGCCTGGCGAGGTTTAACTTATCGTAGCTTATGCGCCCAACTGCTAGCAGCATATCCCACATTCGAGGATAATATACTGACGTGATACCTTCTTATTATGGACGTTGGAAGATGAAATCTTCTTTGCCCAATACAGATCAGTTTGTTCATCACTATTTTGGCACTACCAAACACCTCCGTTATATGGTCAGCAAAGTTTATTCGCTCGTCTAGTGTGACTCCCAGGTATTTACAAGTTCTAGCTCTTTTTATGGAGGCGACTTTATCTTTTATTATTGGATTTCGCTTGGGGCGGCCACTGAGAACCATGAATTGAGTCTTGTGTGGTGCAAGGGTTAATTTCACTTTAGAGCACCAGTTTTGTAAATGTCCTAATGCCATTCTGCTTTTAGTCTCTATTTCGTCTCTTGTTTCGCCTTGTATCAGCAGTAGGAGGTCATCCGCGAAGGCCACCAGCCCCAGGAGTCCTTCTTGCCCAATCATGCTTTCTATGGCCATTTCGGATGTTACATCCCAGATCACTGGTCCACACACCAATCCTTGCGGACAGCCCTTAGTTAATTTTTTATCTATAGTCACTCGTGGGCATCTCAGTTAGGCAAATCAGTTTTTATAGTAGTCACGTAGTGTTCCGTAGAGGTTACTAGGAATTCCTATTTCTTGTAGGTGGCTAAAAAGTGCCGGCCACCATAAGTTATCGAATGCTCCAGAAATGTCAACAGAAATGGTTATTACTTACTTGCTATTACTACTTTTCAATAGATGTACGGCCTTATTTATGGCATCCTCGGTCGACCTACCCGCTCTGAAACCAAAGTGATGTACACTCATACCATACTTTTTCCTGTGTTCCTGTAGTTTCCATACTAAAATTTTTTCATGCACTTTTCCAAGCACATTTAGCAGACAGATCGGCTGGTAGGATTTAGGATTTAATGGATCCTTGTCGTTCCCCTTCTTTAGGATCACCACTTCACTCTGCTTCCAGATATTTGGAACCCTGCCTTGCTGAAGGCATTTATTAAATAGCATTCAGAGTGGTTAAGCCAACAGAACCAGTAATGCCTGGAGCACTTCAGCAGCGATTCCGTCCGGTCCAGGTGTCTTTTTCTGCAACATGTCGTTAATCGCTTTAATTACTTCATCATCCGCTAATGTAGCTAAGGTATAAATTTCATTGTGACCTTTACGGAGATTTTCTTGCTCTAATCTTTCACCCACTGCCTTATCGTCGGATAATAGTACTTTTAACAGTTCCACAGCTGTTACGCTCCAATTGGCCGTCATGGTCCCGTCTGCCCTTCTTACGGTTGATAGTGTAGTCGGTGGTCTCAATTTGCTAGCTGCGATCTTGTAGGGGACGCTCAGGGATCTGACTTTAAATCACCGTTTACATAAGCCTCCGAACTCTGCTGTTGTTTTTATTAGCAGCTCTTTAAAGGCAGTCTTCCTTTCCCTGTATCTATCGAGAAGCAAGCACCTATCGGCAGCAACCATGCACCGTTGGTACTCTTTTCTCGCCTTCCTCATCTCCGATCGTCGTCGGTCGCTCCACGGTATGTCTGTAGTATTCGCTTGTCCATTTTCATTACGCGCTTAATTTCACGGGGGATCCCTCTTGCTATGACATCTACATCATTACCTTCCAATAGATCCACTGGTAGACAGAGTTCATCTCTTAGTTTTGCCGAATCTGCTCTACGTAAGTTATATTTCTTACTTGTGTCGTTAATTTCATTGATTTTCAACCTACCTTTGGCCAGATCAAACAGAATAAAGTTGTGTAGGATCGTAATTTTTCACGGCGTTGAATATTAATATATTTTTCTCGAGCTTCCAGCCGTGTTAATATGTCATATTTGCGGGACGTTTCGAAGGCGTCCATCTCTGCCTTCATTTTCAACCTGATGTCAATGTTTAACTGTTTGTTTATTCAGCCGCTGCTACGGAAACGGTGGAAGACAAAAACCAACACAAGGCGATTACGTCATCCGCTCTTCTGCTCGAGACCGACGCGAAACTGTTTCAGCATTTTAATCGCCGGGTTCCAGGCCGCACTGAGTTGATAACCAGTGTCCCTGTTGACTAATAAATCAGTTAATCTAATTTCCACAGCCTCTGTAATAACGCTGGCCCAAAAATCTTTGACCCGGGCTAAAATGGTTGTTTTTTCAAATTCAAAAGTGTGACCCTCTTGCACACTATGTTCGGCCACCGCAGATTTTTCTTCTTGCCCAAGACGAACATTTCTGGCGTGCTCTACACATCGCTGAACAATGCATCGCTGTGTCTGTCCAATGTAGCCGCGGCCACATTCACATGGTATATAATATACACCAGGGGTTCGTAAACCTAGGTCATCTTTAACGCTGCCGACCAAGTTACTAATTTTAGTGGGTGGTCTATAAATTGTCTTGACTCCGTGTTGTGATAGCAGTCTACCTATTTTGAAACTTAGGGCACCCACAAACGGCAGAAACGCAAGGCCCTTGGTATCAATCTGATCTCTCCGTCGATTTTCCTTCTGTTTAAACGCACGAGTAATCTGTCCCTGATTATAACCATTATTTAAAAACGTTTTCCGGAGATAGTCCAATTCACCAGCCAGGCTATGTTTGTCACAAATCCTTCGTGCTCTGTGTACCAAGGTAGTTAATACAGAGTTTCGTTGTGCCGGATGATGACAGCTGTTGGCATTTAAATATAAGTCGGTATGGGTAGGCTTCCGATACACAGTGTGTCCCAGCGAACCATCAGCACGTTTAACAACAAGCACATCAAGAAATGGCAGGCAACCGTCCTCCTCCAATTCCATTGTGAACTGAATATTTTCATGGATTGAATTGAGATGCGCAAGAAATTGGTCAAGACTGTTTCTGCCATGGGGCCAAATCACAAAAGTGTCATCGACATACCTATAAAAACACTTCGGCTGGAGTGGTGCGTGGCTTAGTGCCTCTTCTTCAAAAAATTCCATGAAGAAATCAGCAATGACAGGAGACAACGGCGAACCCATTGCTACACCGTCCACTTGTTCGTAATATTCTCCTTCAAACTTAAAATAAGTGGTTGTCAACACATGGTGGAAAATATCAATCATTTTTTGATCAAAATACCTCCTTAACAGATCTAAGGAGTCGACCAAGGGAACACGAGTAAAAAGAGAGACCACATCGAAGCTCACCATTAAATCACCAGGATCTAACTTCATGTTGTCTAAGATTTCCACAAACTCACTGGAATTTCGAATACTGCGATGAGCCTTCCCTACCAATGGGTTGAGAATATCTTTGAGGTATTTAGCCAAAAAGTACGTAGGGCTATCAATTGTACTTACAATAGGTCGCATAGGTACTCCTACTTTATGTACTTTCGGTAGACCGTACAACCTGGGAGGAACAGGAGCACGGGGTTGGAGTCGTCTTTTCACATCTTCTGGTAGTTCTAAGGAGCGGATAAGCTTCGTAGTCAAGTTGGTTAGCTTAGATGTAGGGTCACGGTTAATCTTCCTGTATGCTTGGTCCTCCAAAAGCTGCATAATTTTACTATGATAGTCCATCTTGCTTAAAACCACCGTGCAGTTACCCTTGTCTGCCGGAAGAATAACAATATTTTCGTCTTTCTTCAACTCACGAAGCGCACGCCTCTCTTCACTTGAGATGTTTGATTTAGGCAATTTACCTTTACAAAGCACCCGACAAGTTTCACGCCTTATCTCCTCCGCTTCTTCCGCAGGTAGCGTGCGAACTGCAATTTCAACACCACTGATAATCTCCCGATAAGGCACAGATTTAGGTACCGGAGCAAAATTGAGGCCCTTCGATAAAACAGATGACGTAGCAGGATCAAGTTCTCTGTCTGATAGGTTAACAATAGTTCGCGCTGAAACATGTGGCTTCGGGGAAAATTTCGTTGAAATCCGCTCAAATTTCGAACACTGTCTGGCCGACACACGTTGTTGCAGCTTGAAACTATACGCTGTAGTACTGCCATCTACCCACTCAACAGGGACACTGGTTATCAACTCAGTGCGGCCTGGAACCCGGCGATTAAAATGCTGAAACAGTTTCGCGTCGGTCTCGAGCAGAAGAGCGGATGACGTAATCGCCTTGTGTTGGTTTTTGTCTTCCACCGTTTCCGTAGCAGCGGCTGAATAAACAAACAGTTAAACATTGACATCAGGTTGAAAATGAAGGCAGAGATGGACGCCTTCGAAACGTCCCGCAAATATGACATATTAACACGGCTGGAAGCTCGAGAAAAATATATTAATATTCAACGCCGTGAAAAATTACGATCCTACATCACTAGCCTTTACGGGGAGGAGATGTTTCGTTCTGTAAAACAGTTAGAAATGCTACGTAATAAAAAGGCCAAACTTTTGTGCACTCTGGCGTTTCTTCAAAGATGTCGTGATCATGATGTGGTGCCACAATTTGCCCGAATACGTCATCCAATTACTTCGGCCGCAGCAGTGAGAATTTTGCGTCGTGCAAGCCTTGCTTTGGTAAAGGAACGTATTCGTTTTACAAGACAAGCTTTGGACCGGATTGGCAAGACGCTGCTATCGTGTCATCTTTACCTTGCTAACGCATTATCTGTGGATGCCTGGGAGTGGGTAGATGGCAGTACTACAGCGTATAGTTTCAAGCTGCAACAACGTGTGTCGGCCAGACAGTGTTCGAAATTTGAGCGGATTTCAACGAAATTTTCCCCGAAGCCACATGTTTCAGCGCGAACTATTGTTAACCTATCAGACAGAGAACTTGATCCTGCTACGTCATCTGTTTTATCGAAGGGCCTCAATTTTGCTCCGGTACCTAAATCTGTGCCTTATCGGGAGATTATCAGTGGTGTTGAAATTGCAGTTCGCACGCTACCTGCGGAAGAAGCGGAGGAGATAAGGCGTGAAACTTGTCGGGTGCTTTGTAAAGGTAAATTGCCTAAATCAAACATCTCAAGTGAAGAGAGGCGTGCGCTTCGTGAGTTGAAGAAAGACGAAAATATTGTTATTCTTCCGGCAGACAAGGGTAACTGCACGGTGGTTTTAAGCAAGATGGACTATCATAGTAAAATTATGCAGCTTTTGGAGGACCAAGCATACAGGAAGATTAACCGTGACCCTACATCTAAGCTAACCAACTTGACTACGAAGCTTATCCGCTCCTTAGAACTACCAGAAGATGTGAAAAGACGACTCCAACCCCGTGCTCCTGTTCCTCCCAGGTTGTACGGTCTACCGAAAGTACATAAAGTAGGAGTACCTATGCGACCTATTGTAAGTACAATTGATAGCCCTACGTACTTTTTGGCTAAATACCTCAAAGATATTCTCAACCCATTGGTAGGGAAGGCTCATCGCAGTATTCGAAATTCCAGTGAGTTTGTGGAAATCTTAGACAACATGAAGTTAGATCCTGGTGATTTAATGGTGAGCTTCGATGTGGTCTCTCTTTTTACTCGTGTTCCCTTGGTCGACTCCTTAGATCTGTTAAGGAGGTATTTTGATCAAAAAATGATTGATATTTTCCACCATGTGTTGACAACCACTTATTTTAAGTTTGAAGGAGAATATTACGAACAAGTGGACGGTGTAGCAATGGGTTCGCCGTTGTCTCCTGTCATTGCTGATTTCTTCATGGAATTTTTTGAAGAAGAGGCACTAAGCCACGCACCACTCCAGCCGAAGTGTTTTTATAGGTATGTCGATGACACTTTTGTGATTTGGCCCCATGGCAGAAACAGTCTTGACCAATTTCTTGCGCATCTCAATTCAATCCATGAAAATATTCAGTTCACAATGGAATTGGAGGAGGACGGTTGCCTGCCATTTCTTGATGTGCTTGTTGTTAAACGTGCTGATGGTTCGCTGGGACACACTGTGTATCGGAAGCCTACCCATACCGACTTATATTTAAATGCCAACAGCTGTCATCATCCGGCACAACGAAACTCTGTATTAACTACCTTGGTACACAGAGCACGAAGGATTTGTGACAAACATAGCCTGGCTGGTGAATTGGACTATCTCCGGAAAACGTTTTTAAATAATGGTTATAATCAGGGACAGATTACTCGTGCGTTTAAACAGAAGGAAAATCGACGGAGAGATCAGATTGATACCAAGGGCCTTGCGTTTCTGCCGTTTGTGGGTGCCCTAAGTTTCAAAATAGGTAGACTGCTATCACAACACGGAGTCAAGACAATTTATAGACCACCCACTAAAATTAGTAACTTGGTCGGCAGCGTTAAAGATGACCTAGGTTTACGAACCCCTGGTGTATATTATATACCATGTGAATGTGGCCGCGGCTACATTGGACAGACACAGCGATGCATTGTTCAGCGATGTGTAGAGCACGCCAGAAATGTTCGTCTTGGGCAAGAAGAAAAATCTGCGGTGGCCGAACATAGTGTGCAAGAGGGTCACACTTTTGAATTTGAAAAAACAACCATTTTAGCCCGGGTCAAAGATTTTTGGGCCAGCGTTATTACAGAGGCTGTGGAAATTAGATTAACTGATTTATTAGTCAACAGGGACACTGGTTATCAACTCAGTGCGGCCTGGAACCCGGCGATTAAAATGCTGAAACAGTTTCGCGTCGGTCTCGAGCAGAAGAGCGGATGACGTAATCGCCTTGTGTTGGTTTTTGTCTTCCACCGTTTCCGTAGCAGCGGCTGAATAAACAAACAGTTAAACATTGACATCAGGTTGAAAATGAAGGCAGAGATGGACGCCTCCGAAACGTCCCGCAAATATGACATATTAACACGGCTGGAAGCTCGAGAAAAATATATTAAGAATAAAGTTGTGGTCACTTGTAGTTTCGTTTTCAACCACCATCCAGTTTCTGGCTAGATTTCCTGCCAGCTGGTTGGTCAGCGTTACATCGATATTCGATTTTGCACCGGCTCTATTACTGAAGGTTGGAGCATTATTAGGGCAGTTCCTGACTTCCAGGCATAACTCATTTAACAGTTCCTCTAACATTAAGCGTCGTTCATCCGTTTTATCACTGTACTAGAGCGGGGAGTGTGCATTTATATCTGCTGTTATAATTATCCTTTGATCTTGTAACTCAATGCAAATTTTTATTATTTTATTTAGATAATCATCTATAGGGTCCTTATATTGGCAGTACATCGATACCAAAGTAACGCTACACCACCCCGTATTGATCTCTGCACATGCTGTGTGCTCATCACAGTATTGCGATCTTTTGGTTACAGTTAGTTCTTTGTTTAGTACACTGATTCCTGCCATACGTTTAGATCCACTTAACTATGGTTTGTGAGGATACTGGCATGTGTGGTATTTTTCAGCCTTAAGAGTAAGGCTCTTGCAACCCAATCATATTGCGCAGCAAAATTCCTTAGCTCTGCAGGACCATATTTGTACGTCTTGCATTTATTTGTGCAATTTTGATTGTACTTTTCATCTATGAGTGCTTAGTGTAAACATTACTCTGAGGCCATGGAAGTTTCGCAGCGAAAACTATCCTTCCATGAGTCATCACAAATTGTTTATATATTTGGTCCGGGTCAAAAATCTCATTTCTGTCGTTGAATAATTTTTTAACTAGCGTCAACAAATGGGCTGGATCCGTGTTTATGTTGCTGGCCTTGAGCTGTATTCTGTCCACTGCTTCCAGTTGGGGAAGGTGACTGTTTTCCCTGCTGGTTACAGCATCCTAGTGAGGTGCCTAAGTGCCATTGCCAACACATGCTCTTGTTCCAGTCTGCTAATTTTTACCGTGTTCTCAATGTCTATGTGTATTTTTGTGGGATCTAACGGAGCTTTTTTTTTCAAACTTTGTTTGCAGTGATATTTTAGGGTGTGTAGATTGCGCTGCCGCCGGGCTTGCATCGATGAAGTTAGGCCCTTTACACCAACCAAGTCCTGCCCTTCTTCCTGGGTAAGGATGGCTGGTAATAGTTTGTGTGATTGTATCCTATAGTCTGATTTTTATTTTTTGCGTATTCTTCGGTCTGAACTGCAGTGTCATTCGTCTCTACATATTCTTCAGTCTGAACTGCAGCGTCTTTCGTTGTGTTTTGTGTGTCTGCGAATTCTTCCATCTGTACTGCTGAGTCTATCATTTTTGGTGCTAAGTCTCGGCTGTCTTGTTTTTTACTCCTAAACATTGCCGCTCGTTCTACATCCCTGCGCTTCGGTGACGGATTTTTATTTTTCCTCTTGTTTGTTATTAACATCCATGCTTTATCATATATGAGGGTTTTTTTAATCCCTTTTGCTGTTTTAACTGGCTTATCCATAATCTATTCGGCTGATCAAACGCTGAAGGAGCATCTGTTAGGTTAGAAACTCCTTCCCTTTCTTTTTGCACGTTTTACCTCTATTCGCGTATGGGATGCATACGGGAGCAATGTCTTTCTTTTCGCATTGGTCTTTCTTGTGTCCAGTCGCACCGCAGTGGACGCATGTTGAGTCGGCCTGCTGACAGTGCTTGCTGACATGACCCCAATCACAGCACCTTACACAGTAATGTAATCCTTAGCCGTCACAGCTGAAAATTCAATGAATATTTTTTTTCTGTTCCAACAACATAGTTCTAACTTTTCCATTAACTTCCACTACATGATGGACGGTAGCTTTATTTCTCGGACCTGTTTTAAATCTCGGTTTGAAACCTTCTACGAAATCAGTTCTGGCTACTTTGTCTTCAAAATTTTGCTCATAAAAAATATCTCTCAATTTCTCTGTATCGATGGAGACTGTTATGTCATATAGAATAACTAACGGCTTCCGCAAACTTATCCTTTAGCTCTCTTAGCTTTTGCTCTGATAATTTTTGACCCTGGATCTCATTTAGGTATTTAACTAGCTCCTCGTACCTCTCTCAAAATGCAAAAGGAATTGCATTTGGAATGCAGTCACTAGTATCGCTTGTCGTATTCATTCCGTTAATGAGCTCCATCTGGATTCCTAATACGTGGGTTCATCACAAACTAAATCCATTTTGTTAACCTGCAGTTGCAGGTCAATTCTCAAGGCCGAAGCCTCGCTGGACCTATCTCACAATATAGCGATTGTTCACAGTACCTGTACAATGCTGAAGCTGCAATGGCAGGCGTATCCTGACACTGGTAGAAACACAGAATCAACAAAACCCAAAACCAACACTGCAGCAACACTACATACACTGCTAAGTCGGAGCGCACAACATGATTCTCTAGTGAATTCTTAGTCATGGGCGATACTGAATAAAACTTGTGTATCTGTGATTTGTAATCATGAATACAGAAGTGGAGATTTCGTACGCTCACAGTAAGCCACAAGAATACACCAATCATAAAACCAAATGATGTGCAAATACGTAATGAAATTCCACGAAAGTTTTAAGTGCCTTATGCCTCGGTATAAAAACTTCAGACTTGTGTATTACGACTAGCTAAACCCGAGGATACACTACAGTAAACCTTACATTTATTATGAATTTAAACACATGGATGTAAGTTGCGGAAATATTCTTCATGGCTCTATCAGAATATTCATGAAAACTGTAGATGGGATGTGCAACTCAATCATTTCTCTGAATTTCTATATAATTTCTTACGATTAAGTACGGCAGTCGATATGACGCAAAATGAGCGAGACGAATAACGTATGCAATAAACACGGAAAGACGGATGAACCAAGTGACATTTTTTAGTGACCACGGATGTTTGAAAAATATTCTGGTTAGCCGCGACGGATATGGGTGTAATAGAAATGCGGTAGCTACATTTTCAAAAGTGTTGTAGACATCTAAGTGTAAGGTGCTCACAGTTTGAGAGCTGTGATGGTGACGGATATGGGTGTAATAGAAATGCGGTAGCTACATTTTCAAAAGCTAGAGTTTCGTAGACATCTAAGTGTAAGGTGCTCACAGTTTGAGAGCTGTGATGGTGACACGCTATTCGACGCTGATAATGCTACGAAACCACAGAGAAGTAATGAAGAATCATAAAATTAAGGTGCCTAAGAAAATCATAAATGATGTTGAAATTAATTTGAACTATAGCAGTACAAAATATTGTTCCTACCGAATTTTACCGAAACATGCGCAGAAACCTGGTTATAAAGTCTGTGTGGCAATTGCTGAATATGTGGCCAATGTGCAGTTTTCCTGATGCTGATGACAATGAAAAATTCTATATATCATCTGCAGCAGCAGCACCACATTCCAATCTCAACTGCTGTTTCGTTAAATAGCCTATCAGCGTGTGATAACGAAGGATCTTAGAAACAGAAAGATTTGTCGTTGAAACAGGACTTTGTGATATAATTATCGTATATGTAACTTTATAAGAGAATAGCAGTAAGTGAAATGCATTAAGAATCTATGTATCAACAATTTTATATCAAAATGACCAGAAATATTTTTGCAATACAGTTTTGACCAAACCACTATTCAAATGTATATACTGATATTTAAAGGTTCTTTCGGCATTATTTTACAAAACATCTTTCACATACTATAAAGTAACAAATGACCCTACAGAACCCTTATCATTGCGTAGTTTCAAATGCATATCTGTTAGCAAACAAACCATAAGTTACCATCAAGTTCAGATGAAGTCAATCTCACTCAATATATATGGTATAAATTAGTTAAGAGACACTTAACTAACAGTAAAGTATATTACAGCTCACAGTTGTTTTAAAAGCAGCTCTGGCATCCAAATTATGTGGGACAGCAAAGAGGTAACCAACATGTTTCTCGAATTTCAGCAGCAAGTGGCGATTCGTGACCGGGCCCACCCGTGCAGTCTACGGTCGGTGTCGGTCGATAGGCAAGCAGGCAGCTTGGCGGCGTGTCCCCCGCTGGCCGTGAAACCGCCCGGACGACCGGCAGTAAACCACGTCATGCCGCGTCCCGCGGGACGGCCTACCACTCGGGGGCAGCGCTACGCAAACAAACGGGGAAAAACTTAGGGCGTGGCTAACGTCACACGAGGAAGGGTTCGAATACTGCGTAATTAACGAAAGTAACTTCCGAAGGAGTTGTAATCTCGTGTAGGGATTGGTGTCTGTTCAATGATGTTATATTTGTATGGTGATTTTCGTAATTTTTAATTATTAAAATATTTGATGAGTAGGGTGACTATTTTAGAATAATTTCTATAACCTAAGAATGTCATAACTTGGCAATTTATTCAGGAATTGACATTGATTTGACCACGGACGTGATGTATTTGCCATTAATCAATACAAACAATCAAGATATATTGCAATAACATCCCCGCCCTACATTAATTAGTCGAGTCATTTAACCACAATAAAATTTTCTAGCAATGAATGATATGCATATTCTCCAAATTACTGAAATTAACAATTAAAGTTCATTAAGTTACTTGACAATGAACAATAAACTAAACCATTATACGTACGAATCAAGCTCCAATATTCATTTCCTCTTAATCGTTTTCGAATCCCGGGGTCCAGTTAATTCAGCATCACTCATCAAAATGATAATTAATCTGCACACGACTTAAACTGAGATTTCAGGCTTCGATAGAACATGTCTCTTTATAGGTCAAATGTCTTTGTACATAGCGCTACAGGGGAAATCGATCATGCAACGTCCTCAATAGAATCAACTCTCTCCTCACCCTCCATGATACGGCCTGGCGACTTGCTCGGCCAATCAGCTAGTGTCTCTTGTCTCTTCCTACCAAGCTTTGTTCCTAAATGCAAAATATTATTCATCATAAATAATAATAATAATAAATAATTGGGAGCATTTTTTGACAAAGTCCTTCTATTAAATGAAACACACAGCTACTAATTCAGACATCACAAGCTCCACGATTGCTTGGTATTATTTGCAAGACGATGTATGACATCAGTAGATGATACTGACTTCCTATACTCTCCCTCTCACTTGCACACTCATATATCTACTTCCAAGATTGACACTGATATATCCTTAAGCAATACTCCCTTATTAATGAGCACTTAAGTGCTTGTTGTCGTGGGTGGCACAGGTGGATAGCTTGACATTTCTCCCAAAATATAAACACTCCACCACGTCCCACTGCAGATGTGACTACATGCTTGCTCGCCAAACTGGTTCCTAAGGACCAGTAGATACACAAACAAACACCCCTCTCTAATTTGTTTATCGTTCCTCTTCGCCCGGTACCTGCTCTAAGTCCCTATTAAAAATAAACATGACTTACATTTAAAACGAAATAGTTACATATTCAGAGTGTGTCTTGCGTCATACTACAATATACGAGGGGCGTTTGTTTTTTCAACCACCGATAGGCCATAAATAAAAGACAAATGGAGAGGGAAAAAATATTTTATTACCAACTGTTATGTACACTTATGGTTACATTTCAACATAATCTCTTGAAGATTAAGGCATTTGTGATACCTGTGGACAAGCTGTCCAATAACCTCTTCATAAAATGTTGCCGCCAATGACTTTAAATGAGTCATCAAACTGTCTTGAAGCTCCTCGTTGGCCCGGAACCGCTGCCCTCCTAGCCACTTCTTCAGTTCAGCAAAAAGATGAAAGTCACTTGGTGCTAGGTAGGGACTGTATGGCGGATGATCAAAACTCTCCCATTGAAATTGTTCAAGAAGTCGCTAGGTGACACCAGCACCGTGAGGGCGAGCGTTGAGGAACGGAACAATGCCAGAAGTCAGCATGCCTCTTCTTTTGTTCTGAATGGACCTCCGTAAACGTTTTAAAGTTTCACAGTAAACAGCTGTATTAATCGTGGTCCCCAGCAGCATAAACTCCACAAGCAATACACCTTTTTGGTCCCAAAGCACGGTAGCCATAACCTTTCGGTTGTTGAAAGTCTCTTTTAATTTTTTTGGTTTGTTCGGTGATTTTTTGTGATCCATTGTTAGTATTGTTGTTTCGTTTCGGGTGTGTCATTCCGAATCCACGTCTCATCTCCAGTCACAATTGATTTCAAAAAATCTTTTCCATCTGCATGATAACGGTCAAGAAACTTCAAAGCTGACGCCATTCATTGAGTATTATGGTTGTCGGTCAAAATTTTAGGGACCCAGCGAGCACAGATTTTTTTTGTAGCGTAAATTGTCTGTTAGGATAGAGTACAGAGAAGATCTTGACACCTCTTGAAATTTCATTGATAAATCACTTATCGTGAACCTGCGGTTTTCTTACCATTCTGTCAACTCGTTGAACAACGTCATCTGTAGCGACAGATTTGCGTCCATGGCCTTTTTTCGTGCATATCAGTTCTGTATTCTTTAAATTTTCTACACCATTCACGCACGACTCCTTCACTCATAAAGCTCTTTCCATACACTTGGCTCATTCTTCGATGGATTTCTGCTGCACTGTTTCCTTCTGCTTGCAGAAAACGAATAACGCTTCGTAACTCGCACTTGGCGGGAGAACTGATCAACCCGGTCATGTTTCAGTGACTGCAGCTTGACACACAATGAAGTCACGAACGCGGCAACAACAGAGTGTGTGGTAGGGAAGATGCGCAATCGTCTACTGTGGACATTGCTAACGTGCCTCTCGTCTGGTCTCTATGCTGTTCTATCGGAGGTTGAAAAAAAAAAAAAAAACGCCCTTCGTATATAAGAAATAAGTGTTGGACGTCGACATTCTAGTGCCATCACACTAAATCCGGTATCAGTTCCACAATGATTACATTCTGGAAGATGGTACGTCCCTGAAGGCATTCGCGATGCGATTTTATTCTTTATCTTCCGCATCACAATCACAAAGATGTCTGCTATGATTCCCCGATCTATTAGTCTATAACTAACTGTCACTCGGTTACTGTATTTGATTTTTTGGTCAAACGAAAATTATGTGTACATATTCTGTATCGACGTTATTTATTCGGTTACTACGAAAATAGTGATTGTTTTTTCCGCAAATTATATATCTGTATTTCTTGATGTAGTTATGCAAAGCCTGTAGTACCAAGATAGCTAGCGATGATGTAGCAAAATTAACGTTTCTTGTACTTAACTACCTATACCATGATGTACGTCCCGATGCATACCTACCTCTGTGTAAAACACGTTTAACGAGGCTAGCGAACGCATCAAGTGGGACGCAAATTGACGTACGTTAGCATTAGCACTCGATATACTGCTTGCTACTAGCCACGTCCCGTATGCGCGCAGAGCAGCGCGGCAGTGACAGGGTTTGTGCGGTGACAAGCGCGTGATGGCTCTCCACTGCGGGAGCCTGCTCTGCGTCGCGCCGGCACGTTCTGTTGGACACAAACAGCGCGCCGATAGATCACCACGCCTGCTCACCTGTTGTAATCTGCTTTCTGCTGTAATCACCTCAAATTCACCGACGATCGAAATTATACTCTTATAATTGTAAGAGCTCGGAATTTTATTTTTAATCACAGTGACAAGATGCTTCTGCCAATCAAGACACAATTCACCAGAAAATCGATGCTGAACAACTTACATAGTGACAGAAGGACTACTTAAATACTTTTTAAAAAGCGCTGTGTGTGTACTTTCATTATTCGGAAACCGTAATTCCAAGCATCTGATGTTTCAAACTGCAAGATAAAACGTAATCACTGGTAATTCAAAAATAACGGTTGCCTTTAATTAGTTAATGGAACCTATGAGGCTAGTAAGAACTACACAAAGAATCACTTATTACACGGTGATGTAGTGGATTTTCTCCTCAAATTTCCAATCACAGCTAACGTACGCAGCCCCAATAAAAGTTCTAAAGTTGCAGATCGGGGAAACTAGTAGAATATCTGTTCAAGTATAATTGCTCGTAGATATAAAAATCACCGTATGAAACTCCAGTTGTTTAAATTGTTCTCGACTTCCGAATTATTTTCCCCTTTGCTATTTTCGTTCACAACAATAAAACTTAGTGATTCTCATAAGTTGTATCACACTGTTACAAATGTCTTCCTTTGATTTATTTAATCTCAGTATCACAATCTCCATAGCAATGATGTATATTCTACTCCAATTACATTGTGTTCACGCATCGGTCATTTCCAGTTTAGTGATATAAAACTTCGCGGTTAGTGAATAAACTACTTAAAATTTATCTAACATGACACCAATAATACAATTACTACGTCACAGACAAAGAGACATCTTATACTCCTTCAAATTAATTTTATATTTTAAGGCTTGGTGTGACTACTGAATTATGATTGTCAGAGCAAAGAAAACTCTTGTCACAAGAAAACACAAGTTACAATTTCAGCGAAAAGGGACATGACATTCCTGGCTGTCATAAATGAATAGATCTCAAACACATTGCTAAAAGCATAACATTTACTATGGATATAGACAACTCTTACTGCTTGAATTTCAGTAAATACACTAATTTTGAATAGGGGCTGTCAACGCATCTTGATTGGCAAGTATCTAAGTAGTAGATACTGCTGCAAGTCCATCACGCTAATTAAGCTAATAATAATAACAATTCCATGTGATGGTATTGGCCTGATGGCAGAGATTCTATTGACTGCGCATTCCGCCCTTGTCGTAGCCGCCTTAACCTAACCCAGAAATCCTACCAGGAACAGGGTACCTACAGCTTATCGCGAAATCCGAACCACGGAAGAGTTCTGGCGTACTTCACATTACACAGCAAGCAGAGGTGAAGGTCGGGTTGAGGGCCTACGAAAATCCCCGCCGAGACAGGCATTCGAACCCGGGACCTTTTTAATCGCCACTGAGACACCTTAACCACTGATCCACCTGACCGCTCGCTATGTGAGCTAAACAAAAATACACGCCACTGACGTTCCCTAATCCCCCAACCACTTCAACTGACTATTCATTTTACGACTGCCGTGATCTACCCATGATCATCAGACATAATTATTCCCATTAAAATTACTTTCTCCTAAGTTGCTAAAAATATAATCCTTATGATTTGTAATTCTTGACACTACATTGAAGGTATTTTTACTTAAATTTATTTTAAATGATTTTTTACACTTTTTCTACTTAATCAATTTGTTTTAAGAATACTTTTTTACGTTTTGTTGTAAAAATGGTCTTAAGCATTAAAATGGTTTTGCGGTGTAATGCTCATTATAGGGCTTATACGTGTGAGTTTGATCACAAATAGTTCACTGCTATTTTTCTGGCCCTAGTTTCAAAGAATTGCATAATATGTTTATGGATTTTTTTTTTAATACCAAACAGGAAGGATGTCTTACGTTTAAGTACAACACCCTGAAGTATTAACGTTGCTTCTTAATTTCGAACAAATTACTAAAGTAAACAATTAAACAAGCTAATGTATACAACAAGCATCTTAAGTTTTTATATCTTGACCAATTTTTTCAACAAAGGTCACTATCTATATATGCTGAATGAGAAGGAGATTTTTTTTGTTTAACTATTACTTACTGTAGCAAGTTCCAAGTTTATTACAGGATTACCAATACGATAGCATGATATAATGCTAAGATCTTATTAAAACCAAATTAAATATACCTCCCTGAAAATGTTTAAAATTGTATATCTTCTTTAGAGTCTCTCCATACACTATTCTTTTCGTATCTCAAACTTTATTTGTTGCATTTTTCAAGCTTGAGTCAGAGATATCCTGAGACAGATTTAGACGAAACGCTGAAAAGTGGTAGGTGTAGTCCAATTAAAAAGAGAGCTCACAGGACGGACGGTGATAGGGGATTACTCCACGAGAGTCGTATTGGCAACTTTTATTTCACTTCTACAATCCAAATCCTGCGCTTTATCTTTCGCTAGCTATAATTCTGGTCGAGCCGTGTTCTGGTTAATTTCCCCACTGCCACCGAACGGGCGAGCTGTGGGAGACAACAGAGTTGAGAGAGGAAAAGAAATGTAAAATACAGCTACGAAAAGCGAGAGAGCCTCCATCCCTGCTTACGTATTGCGCTGTATTTATTACGAGTCTTATAAATCTTTGCTTACATCTAGTAAATTATTTTGCTTCTTTCATCACCTGCTATTCGTAGGAACCATGGCTACTCACGATTAGTCCCTTCTTTTTATTCATTCTCTATTATACCTCAAAATTGAAGAAGTATATTTCACAAGTAGTGTATTAAACACACGTCGAAGGGACTCTTTCACAACATTTCCGCATCACTCTTATGCACAGAATATTAGCATTATGGTAATTTTAGAATTCTCGACTTTTGTTCTCTTAATCTTTCAGGAAATTAAGCAGAAATAATAAACATGGTATTGTAAACAGGGTTCTACCATTAGAGAAGAGTTTCTTAACACCTGAATATTCATTTCGGAATTCCAATACGGAGTGCCTATTTACAGCCGCCTGTGGAACAGAGATAAGCAAGCAGCCTCTTGCATTACAACTCGAAAACACTTGTGAGGGGCTGTTCGCTTTACAGGTTTAATTTTGTGTAGGCGCTCTTGCACTCCGATGCGAGGGGGCGTTTGTTGAATACCTAAGAAGGCGAGACTGGTTAATTGAATTGAAACGTGACCTCAACGGCGCAGAAACACTGTACTTCCATAAACACGGAGGAACAACAGAGTGCAGAATAACACAATTATTACTCTCTATTGTTGTTTCGTTGCTGATAACTAGTTGAAAAATATTTTCAATTATTTACAGTCTCCTTTTATACTTTCTTCGATTAAAGTGTTGTTACAATTTTTTGTATGCATTTATGTTTTGACTGGTTGTTCTTAAATCATTACGAAAGCTTCCGCAATCATTGTATGCATTATCTTGGTTCTCCTAATGGAGCCGCGTCGATTTATTAAAACCTAACGTTTCTGCCATCGTGCTGTGTCTTTTTTCAGAGGACTGAAGAAAGCCACAGCACGATGGCAGAAACGTTAGGTTTTTATAAATCGACGCCGCTCCACCCGGAGAACCAAGATAATACATATCTTAAATTATTTGTTGCATACATTTATCAGCATCATCCCTCCAGGAAATCATTTTGCAACTATATTAAATACCAATGATGAAGATTAGTGGTTGGTTAAAGGAATACCTGAAGTTACTATTGCAAAAAGATATGATACTAAAAACATAGTTCCATATCTAATGAATTGATACATTTTAATTGTATTACAGACGATGTTTTTTTTTTCTGAAAGTGAGTTCAATTACAGTTCCTGTACATTTATTATGTACTATATGAAGAACACACAGTTTCGTCTGTGTGATATGCTTATTTTTTATTGCCAGAATTAATAAACAAAAATTAAGACCACTATGAAATTTGAAAAATTCAAATTTCATAGTGGTCTTAATTTTTGTTTATTAATTCTGGCAATTAAAAAAAAAGTGGCCAGTGGCTGGAAGCTGTCCTAGATGATGATGATGATGATGAAATTTGAATCAATGACATTGATTCAATATGTAACACAATTTTCGTGTGCTTTTTCGTAACAAAAATGTAATACTCTCTAATACAGCCTTCGAAATGACAAATAAAAAATGAAAAAATATCTTTTAGCTGGGGAGAAATTGATAATTGATTATTTAATTTATTTCATCTTTTATAATAACTAGTAGGATAGATTACCTTTTACATTGAAGAATATAATGTTTCAGGTTTCACAATTTAGAATTCATTTATCATCATCGTAGGAAAATAAGGCATCAAAAAGTAACATAAAAAATATCGTTATCACTAATCAACTCAGTCGTTATCTCTAACATGAGACAGATAATAACTATTGGTATGTTACGAAATATTCCATCAATTATCAAAATAAAACTACAAATAAGATAAAATCGGTTGCCACTCAGTAAAACAAAGATTTAACATTATTACTATAAAATGGGTAGAGCCATTGAGAATTCCTCTCATCTAGGTTGCATCGAAATGAAGCATTGCATTAGAAATCTTGTAGTTCACATATTACCGTTTTTGATGTATGGCGATCACTACCATCACTCATTGAGAATGCTACGCCACTGTGTGCACCATTCCTTTCAATGTGTCACGCTCAAACAGTGACACACAGTATGCTTCGGCAAACACAGATAAAACACTCTAGGCTTTTTAGGGTCTCGGCAAACACAAGCTCTGCGGCCACTACGGCGCCAGTGGTCCGCACCCGCAGCCACCAAGCGTCTCCTCGTCGTCAACCAATAGCCTCTGACCTTCGTTTTTCACCAAGGTCCAGTCACCAAAACTAGAAACAGAGGAAAAATCTCATAGCTACATGTGTTTGAGATCGTGTTTTTATTTGCACGTTCAAGCTGCCGCCCAATTCATTTCCTCCAATCTTTTCTACACGCGCAAAACTTGACTTCCCGACTTATTCACCAAACAGTTCTCAGGAATCTCGCAAGTTATTCAGTTTCGTTTTCTACAGCCGTCGGTCACACTCCCAAACGCTGGCGGACAAGGCACACTGCCCGCTGTTGTGGTTTTAGCGACGACGACACTGAATTCAACGTCAATTTTCCCTCAACCTGACTACCTGTCCATATTATTTAAGGTGGGACGATCCACAGCAGCCAGGCATTTTTGTATTTACGTCGCAGTTAATTCTATTATAAACAATGTAATGAGTCGGCCTTATTTTGTACTCACTACACCTTGCTAAAGTAAAGTATTATGTATTGAACTTTCTTATCGCTTCCTCCTTAATTCTGTTGTGTCTAGTTGCCCGAATGCACACCACTGGTAAGTATGATATCATTCAGTTCATACTCAATCCACAAATTTTTTATCCGCTATTATCTTTAAGAAATTTTAGACAAACAACTCAATAGTTTATTGCCCAAAGTAATTTATGTCTGTCACCAAATGTTCTCATAGAATGCTATTTGCCTTGCAAACTCTGCCATCGATCTTCTTTAGGCCATTTTTTGTCCTAGGGCTCCCTCTTCTCTCTTTTTCCACCAAACACAAAAGAAGATTAGTGGGCCGGGAGTAATCAAGAACCTGGGCCGGCATCTGCGCTGGAGGAGTGGGTGGAAAGGCGTTGTGTCCACACTCCGTCGGACAGGGAGGGGCAAAAAGCGGCTTAAGCGCGGCTCTCTCCGCTCGTCAGGACTGCCTCATTAGAGCAGCCAGGCAACTCTCGGCAAGATGGACAAGAGGCAATTAAGAGGCGGTCTGCCAACGGTCACCGCCGTGGATTAACAACACTAACAAGGGCGGAGGGAAAAGAGCAAAACATCGGGGACGCAATCGGCCAGTCGCCGCTGAAAGAAGTAAGGAACAGAGAGAGAGAGATTAACTGCTACCAGCAGTGGTGGTGCCGGCTCGTTTAGTCTCGGCGCCCTGAAGGAAGCGAGATGGAGCACTTGGCGGGTGGGTGGGTGGACGCCTTGTTAGGGGCAGGGCCTGGTCGGACTTTTTTTCTTTCCGATTCAGGGCGACGACTGCTGCGGGCGGTGAGTGATGCCCAACATTTTTCTCGCCGTCCACTGGACCAAGGGACTTCTGCAGCTCCCGTGTCTTGCCTGTTAGCTCAGGCTTTGTGGTCCATCGGCGCTCATAATACTTCTTCTTGTGCTTGTTAGAAAATGTTTGCGAACATATTTCTCTCCAGTACAGCTGCAGAAGAGATTGGCCAATCAGAGGTAGATTATTTACCCACTCCAATTTTCTTCAGTAATATGTAATAAAAATGACTCACAGAAACTAATACTTTCTTTTGGTATCAAATTTAAATTACAATTAATTAAAAAACTAATATAAAAACCTTAAATCCACAGCTTCATTTTTCGGTATTATCTCCCTCACCTTCATTACTACCGACGCTGGTGGTTTATTGGCTCACTGGCACATGTAGCCAACCCGTCTTCGGTATGCACATATATGTCGAGAAATCACTCTTGTCAAATATCACCATGGTACCTTCAAAAGGCCATAACCGTATTCCTCGCCGTTCTTCAAACCTAATCCACTTCCTTCTCTAATTAAGTTGACGTCAGCGAATCTTAAGATCCAATAGCAATCAGTACGTTGATTGCACAATCACCTGACTTCGAAACAGGTGAGCGGGACTTACTTCCGAATGGCTGATGACTTTTTTCCTCACAAGTCTATAATCCGGAATGGCTCTCAATGACCACTCAAACTGTTATCCAAGTACTGCAGTAGGTAAGAGACATAAATGGTAAAGTAGAAGTAAATCTCGTATAACCATTCGTGATATTTCTACTGTAGAGTTGAGGTGTTGAAATAAAGTTGATAGCTCTACCTGCGCAAATTTCCCCTATCTATCTGAAAGGCTTTTAGCGAATATTGTATTGATAATGCTCTTGCAGCAATTTTTTCTAGATAAAAAATTTCTAACCTTTCTCATTTCGCTGGAAGCACATTCTTGGTCGTTTTTGAAAGCCTTAAAATTCTTGTTCACCTGTCTTCAACACTACATACACACCAATATACTGTACTTTTATTATTCACTTCTTCTATATTTCCTACATTTCTTCAATTCTACATTGGACAAATTAAGAATGGGTACATAATACATTTTGTTACTGTGTACTTTTTTCTCAGGCTCATAATATTTTAAATCTTCCCAAATACCGTTTATAAAATTAAATTTCCTCGCGCATAATGTACGCATGAATATAATTTTTAATTTCAGTTTCAGATGCCGCTCTAAGTAGAGTTTCAGGATGTGAAAAGCGCAAAAGAAAAACTTGTTTTACGGCCAGTTTGCATATTTACATTATTACGTTTTGTACTTTCTATATACACAACGTATTTCTTTAATCATTTAAGATTTGCTCAAGTGACAAAAGTCGTTAGACAGGAGATAAAAAAATCCAGAAGGCGGTAACATCACGGAAGAAACATGAATGTGCCATGCAATGTTGGTTCCCTCATTTGTGAAAGTTTTTTTGGCGTGATTGTGGCCACGCCTACTTAACGACAGACATTTACATAGAGGTATCAGTGTTGACAGGCAGGTAACACTGCGTCAAAGAATAGGAACAGACAATAAGAGACATATGAGCGTCCTGTCCGAAATTTTATGTAGATCTGATACATTAGCTTCTGTTAACCAAACGTTAACGGCTGCAGCGTTCTCCTGCGCTCATGAACATATCGGTTGATCCCTCGATGACTGGAAGAAGGTTGCGTGGTCAGATGAGCCGCCACGCTACCAGTTGGTAAGAGCTCATGGTAGGATTGGAATTTGGCGCAGGTTCGAAAAGAACATGGATCAAGGTTATCATAAAGGCACTGTGCAAACTGGTGTTGTAGTTCCATGCTGGTATGAACTTCGACGCTCTGATCCAAACCGAAGCGACCATTGACTGGAAATAGTAATGATCAGTTAATTGGAGACATTTTCAATTCATTCATGGCCTTGTTCCCAAAGAACGATGGACTTTTCCAAGACAACAATGAGCAATGTCGCCGAGCCACAATCATTCAAGGTTAGCTTTAGCAAGATAATGGACAGTTTTCAGTGAATGATTTGGCCACCTAGATTGCAAGAGGCGTATCCAGTTATGAAAATCTGGGACACGAGTCGTAAAGTCCGTTCGTGCACAACCATTAAAACTTTCGCAATCATTGACGGCTGAATATTTCTTCGAAGACTTCCGACGACTTGTTGCGCTCACACCAAGTTAGGTTGTTGGATTTCGCAGGGCAATAGAAGGTGCTACATGATATTAGGAGATAGCCTTTAACCTTTCGTACTTCAGGGTATTTTTAAATATGCTGCTTGGGTAAAAAGACCTCGTCAAATGCTGTCATTAAACAACTGGCAACAAATAAACATAATCAGTTTCTCTATCCAAATTTCATTAAATAGTATAAATAGACGAGTTCTCATTTTGAGAAACCAAACAAACGCTTCTAATCTAACATTGCAACAACGTCTTAGTCAGCCCAAACTATGACTAAAATCAAGAAATCTTTCGTGTCCAAGTTTGTTCCATTAATCACGAAATGTTTCAGCCACGTCATAATCTTTAATTTTTTTGTGTACAGCTTAAAACTTAGGCAATGTATCCATAAAAAATTAAAATGCCTTTCATATACATCATTAAATGGACTTAAAGTATCACTACTTACTTTCAGTTTCAATTAAATCACATTAAGTCTAAAGACAATACCCAGACAGTTATAGCGAATTGTTTTAGATAACAAAGGATCCAATACAAAAAGTTAGTGTTTGAATCAGATATTACTTAATGTATCAACTAGGTAGCATATTAATATAATGCAATCAGTAGTAGTTATCAAACTTCTTCTGAAAATACCTCGTTACTTAATATAATGCATGTTAATATAATGCATGTTAATATAATGCAATCAGTAGTTAGTTATCAAACTTCTTCTGAAAATACCTCGTTACTTTACCGAACAAAGAACTATTCCCTGGCCAGAATTTAACTTTCACACAGTTTTAGAAGCAGACAAATGATTTTCGGTATGTCCGGAACTTTCTTCAACTATCAGGTTGCACCAATTGCTTAAGATATTGTCAGCATGGAACCGACGTAGCTCTTCAGACTCTTTTGACCAACATCTGCCGATTTTAATTTACCGAAAACGTGGTCTGATTGCCTCAGACTTCTCATTCAGTCAGACTTCAGCAAGATGGACATACAGACGTATTTGTGCGTAGAAACGAGCACAATACTGCCATTTTTGTTATTAAAAAGAAAATAGATATTTAGTTAATGGAGTTAATATATAAATAAAAGATTGTGTGAATTATTATACACTATTTCGGTAATTAATAGAACAAGCAGACAAATTTCATGGGTATTTTAGGATGAAGAAGCATACGTTCTGCTGCATAGTTTTTTTAATGGAATCGACGCCACTTGGAAATTGAGAACAGCATGCTAAAAATTACGCTGCTGGCATTTGCCTTTTTCCATACTACATGCGATTCGTGATGTTGGCTTTAATGGCTTTACATCACGTTGACGTCAAGATCACTACAGCCAAAAGAGGATGGGTGGGGGGAGAGGGAGAGGAGGGAGCATGGAAAAATGATTTCTGGATTGCTGGACAGGGATTTGAAACCGCGTTCTCCGGAATATAATGCCAAGCGTTACCAATCACCCACCGGGCTCTGTATTATTCAGAGGCAGTATATCTTATTACTAAATGCAATGTATTACAAAATACTGTAATATGACTCAAGTGATAATAATATTATTACATGTGGAATTATAATAAGGAATAGTGTAATTTCATAGGTAATAAGGTAATGTATTAGCACAGTGAAATGAGTACAAAGGTAAACTCAACTAAAAGGCATTATATTGTAAGCTGAAAATAATATAAAAACTGCCAAGATTACAAAATTTACAAACTTAAGTATATGCACATCATATTGTTTTTGAGTAAACTTCAAAAACTTCTTCTCTCCTGTAACCAATTTTACGTTTTCTATACCTCAAAATAATTATCTGCCGACCGATAAAAATAAACTGATTTGAAATCGATCAATAATCGACAAACGTCGGTTGTAATTGGCTGACACAATCGGTTGCACTGAGACTAAGCGTAAATTCAAGTGTTTTGAAACGATCGGCCGATGTCAGTTCCATACTGGCTGCTCCGTTACTGTTGGCCCAGAAGAAGAAGCAAATGGGTCATAGCTGCCTGGATCAATTTTGCAAATACACTGACAACAAAGTCTGTAGGGCGAAATTGTGCCTTCAATTTAGATTTTACCAAATGGCTAACTCAAAAGTTAGTTGCAAACTATGCGACAACCTACCACATACATCTCTCATACAGACACACGGTGAAACCCAGAAAATATCCTTAGGGAATGCCCAGTCATATTCCTTGCAAAGGTAAATTCTATGTGTAAGTGGAAATTAAAGTCTTTTCCAATTGCAACCAATTGAGGAAAAATGTTATAGAGTGATCGGTGAAAATCTTGAAACGCACGTAATAAAAGCGACAATTTTAAAATACTGAAATTCGTTTAAATTAAAAAAAGGAAAAGAACCTATTCCTACAATTTTCAGATTTCTAGGTGTAATATATTCACCAATCACGTGTATACGACGTGATTGATTTATTTACTGTACGTGTCGCAGTATGATAAACGAATTAAAATGATAAACCGAGATATGTGTTTGGTAATGCTTGAGACTGCCATTCGGGAAAGCGCGGGTTCACATCCCCATCCGATTGTCCTGATTTTGATTTAGTTTCTTCAAAATGCGATTGTCAAATCCCTTCCTGTTCATTTTCTCCATTTCCTTCCGCTTTCTAATGACGTCTAAGAGGTGAGATCTAAAGGGTAAAAAAAGATAAACCACTCTTTATGTTTAATGCAGATGACGTAAGTTTCAGATTTGGTTACGTAACAGTTCGCTATTTATCTAAGTACAACGTCATTCTTACAATTATGTTTCTAAATCCTACTTATTGATCTTTCTGACCTGAGCAGAGAATGGGTGGTGCAGCAATATATGTAACAGAAAATACTGAAACAAAATCATTAGATGTAAGTAAATACTGTATAGAACAAGATTTTGAATGTTGTGCAACACAGTTAGAATTAGAAAACAAATATCTTATAGTGCTGACAGTTTATAGGGCTCCCACAGGAGACTTCAGTAAATTTTGTAATAAACTTGAAGCGGTTCTACTAAATTTATCACGAACTAAAAGGGAAATTATCCTCTGTGGAGACTTCAACATAAATTTTGCTGTAGAATGTAACCAGACAGATTATCTTCTAGGAATGCTAAGATCATTCAATCTCTATCAAACTGTAAATTTCCCAACTAGAATACAAAAAGATAGTAGTACCATTATTGATAACATTTTTGTAGAACACAACAAATTAGAAATAAATGGAACAATTCCAATGGAAAATGGTTTGTCAGACCACAATGCTCAAATAATTACTTTGGATATTGTGGGAAATGAAAATAACAAAAAGAAAGGATTTGTCAGAGTTAGGCCATTAAAGAACAATTCAATAAAAACATTAAATGATGAACTTCTCAATGAGGACTGGAGCACTGTTTATAAATTAAAAGGGGTAAATAATAAATTCAATTACTTTCACCAAAGGTTTTTGGAAATTTACGAAAGGTGTCTCCCTACAAAACTAGCTCCAATTGGTCAAAAACGATTAAACAAAAATTGGGTTACAGTTGGTATCAAACATCTTGCAGACATAAAA
>JARYHS010008074.1:263251609-263273595 GCA_031002005.1 Vandiemenella viatica
GTATGTCGATCTGGAAGAAAGGAACTGGCATTCCATCATAAACAGGACGGAAATAAGGGCTCGTTGCGCCTTACGTATGTGATTCAGTAGATGCAATCAATAGATATTTTAAGTGATAAATTAGAGACACCGGAATTCATACTCCTGTATTTATAGACGAATATAAATTAGAATCGATGAATCGATAAATGGACATAACATATTATAATCCCAACCGGAAGTAATACAACGTATATATCCAGTAGATATGCCTCCCCATTAATGATTCTAAGAGTTGCAAAAGTTCTGAAATACATTTTTGTTTCTTTATAAACGTTTTACTGGAAAAAAACGAGTAATGTTATTATTGACGCACAATATTTCGGCGACATAAAACTCCGTCGCCATCTTCAGGTGCAGTTGTAAGCCTTGAAGTCTGCCTTGAAGTCTGTCTTGAGCGCGTTGTTTGAAAACTACCATGGCATCGACAGACGTTGTTATGTTGCCTAGCATCATCTCAGACGTCATTAGACGCCCGCGGAACACCAAAAGCAGAGCGCTGGTGACGAGTAGCCTCAAAACCAGGAATCCATGCATCACTTATCTGGAACCCACAATCCCTGTTAACCGAATCAGACGCAATGCGAATTTCAAACGCTTCTTTAATGACGCTGTCCCAGAAGCCTCTCGCATGTGTCAGCACCTTAGTCGCTTCGAAATCGAATCCATGTCCTTCTGCCAAACAGTGTTCCAACACCGCAGATTTGTCATTTTGCCCCAGGCGAACATGACGGGCGTGTTCCAAACAACGCTGTTTAACACACCGTACCTTCTGGCCGACGTATTTCTTCCACATTCACACGGAATGCAATAAACTCCCGGTATACTAAGCGCAAGGTCATCTTTTGGAGAACGCAAAATGTTTCTTAATTTTGGTGGTGGTAGGAAAATGGTCTTAATGCCATTTCTTGCCAGGACCCCCGACCCTCGATGTTGTGGCTCCAGCGTACGGCAAGAAGGCTAAGTTATTTTGTGGACCATTATCGAGGTTATTAGGCCTGCGTTTTATTTCCCGGAATGCCAACTGTATCTGATGTTCACTATACCCATTCATACTGAAGGTATCACGTAGATGGTTTAACTCACTAGGAAGGCTATCTTTATCACATATTCCCCGCGCTCTGTGGATAAGATTAGTGAGTACAGTGTTGCGCTGTGCCGGATGGTGATGACTGAGCGCGTTTAGGTTCAGGTCCCTGTGCGTTGGCTTTCTATACACCGTGTGTCCTAAAGTACCATCAGCTTTCTTTTTAATAAAAATGTCCAAAAATGACAGGTGGCCTTCCTTTTCAAACTCCATCGTGAACTGGATGTTTTTGTTGACACTGTTCAAGTGAAGGAGAAATTTATCTAGGTTGTCACTACCATGGGGTCAAACAACAAATGTGTCATCCACGTACCGATAGAAGACACTGGGCTCCCTGGGGGCACTTTCTAACGCTTTCAGCTCAAAATTTTCGGTAAAGAAATTAGCTATAACAGGTGACAGGGATTGCCCATTGCAACTGTCTCGATCTGTTCATAGTAGTACCCGTCATACAAGAAGTACGAAGATTGTAATGTGCAGCGGAACAGTTAAACTAGCCTGGGCTCGAAGTGCTGTTGTAGTAGAGACAGCGTATCAGACAGAGGAACCCTGGTGAAGAGGGAAACCACATCGAAGCTCACCATCAAATCCTGTTGACGCAGGTGAAGTTCTATAACGATATTAATAAATTGCGCTGAGTTTTTCACATGGTGAGGACATTTTCTCACAATTGGTGATAACAGCCCGGCCAGGTATTGAGCCAGATAATAAGTGGCTGATCTAATAGTACATACTATTGGCCATAATGGTGTTCCTTGTTTATGGATTTTAAGTAATACATAAAGTCTGGGTGAAACAGCTACGCTGGGTTTTAACTAATTAATAGTGTCTTATGGTAGTCCCGAACGTTTCAGCAGAGCTATTGTTTTCTTCGCTATCGCATTGGTTGGTTCTTTCAACACGTTTCGGTACGACACGTCCACCAAAAGTTCTTCTGCTTTCCGTTGATAATCTACCATCGTAAAAACCACCGAAGCGTTCCCCTTGTCCGCTGGTAGGACGATAATATCTTGGTTGTGACGCAATGACCAAAATGCTTTACGCTCAGCAGCTGTGGTGTTAGGACGAGGCGATTTGGCCTTGCTTAAGATTCGGCTGGTTTCTCGCCATATCTCTTCAGCAGCCCTCACAGGTAAACCACGAACGGACAGCTCGACGCCAGTGTGTTTCCCTGTATGGAATGGTCTTGGGTAGTGGCGCAAAATTTAGCCTGGAGCAAAAAGACAAATCCGCGGTGGTGGAACATAGTTTTGCAGAAGGACATGGATTCGATTTCGAAGCGACTAAGGTGCTGACACATGCAAGAGGCTTCTGGGAAAGCGTCATTAAAGATGCGTTTTGAAAATCGCATCGCGTCTGATTTAGTTAACAGGGGTTATGGGTTCCAGATAAGTGATGCATGGATTCCTGTTATTGAGGCTGCTCGTCACCAAAGCTCTGCTTTTTGTGTTCCACAGGCGTCTAATGACGTCTGAGATGCTGCTAGGCAACATAACAACGTCTGTCGATGCCATGCTAGTTTTCAAACAACGCGCTCAAGGCAGACTTCTAGGCTTACAATTGCACCTGAAGATGGCGACGGAGTATTTATGTCGCCGAAATAATGTGCATCAATAATAATATTACTCTGTTTTTTTTTCCCGAGAAACGTTTATAAATAAAAAACGGCAAGAAAAATTTCATTCATTTATATTTTCGATTTTTTTTTTTTATTATTTTTTTTTGTTTTTTTGTTTTTGATTTTTTGCATTCCATTAGGATAGTGTTACACAACATGTGGTTCGCGGACCAATAGTTGTCGACGATGATTGTTCAGGTGGTCCGCAGGCAGAATAATATAAATTTAGATGCAGTATTCCTACTGAATAAGCTACGAGCGAACATAAACTATTAGCCCAACGTTTTAAAAGTCACAAATATCTCAATGACCAGGCAAAAATCTGTCATTTCCAGGATGACGGTAGGACATTAATGGTTCTACAATACTCTATGCGTTTCCAGATGGCATCAAAAATAGTTCTGTTCGTCTTAGGATTAAGTAAATTATTATTTTCTGCGGGTCTTGCAATAGAAGTGAGGGTCCGCGACACATAGTATGGTTGGTAACATAAGAGTGGTGATCTAATCAAAAGTAAAAGATGGAACGTCAAACATCTTGTACTTTATAAAGCGCCTGTAGATCGGTGGTATGCTGCAGCATCCAGCTTATAATAACATTGTTATTAGTTTGGTTTCTATATACTAAGAGTCTCATCAATATATAATTCAAGGATAGACTGAAAAGAAATACACACATGTTTATAGAACACGAATAAAAATGAATAGCATGATCGGGAAAAAATTAAATTAAAGTAAAATCCTTAAGCTTCAAAATCAATATTTATTTTTCAACATAGTTATCGTTCAGGCTAACACATTTCTATTTATTCCATCACTGACTTTTCTCGACTCCAGGATCTGACAGCAGCTTTTCTCATCGTCAGAGGAGTAATGATACCCTTTCAGTCTCTCCTGAGTAGAGAAAAAAAATATAAAAATCCCTATATTTCACTTTGCAGCCACAACTACTTTGCGTAGGCCACTCGTGTTTGTGTGTGGTAGTAGCCTGGAGTCTCCCATCGAACACTATGGTGATTGCAAGTCGGTAACTGTGGGTCCGTGAAATAGTGGTTGAAAGTCGATGACCTAGTGTTTTCATATTTCGAACAAAGTGTTCTAAGAAAAATATGTAATCTTTTAAGATGAACTATAATGCTCTTGAATGTATTAAAATGTTCTACAATATTAAAATTTCTCGGCTTTTTCACCTTTTATGCTGGAAGTTCTTAATATTCCATGCAAAGACAAAAAAACCTTAAAATTTCGTGACAAACAAGAACAAAGTCGTGGCAACCAGACAGTAAATAAATAAAATTTAAAAAATTATAAAAACGATGTGGTCATAAATTAAGTTTCATATCAGGTGATTGATATGGAAATGTGTAATTAAGAAATTATTTACACCTGGAACATGATTATTTTAGAAACAGACATCTGTAAAAGAAATCGGAATATATTCTTCACACATATCTGTATTCTTATCACTACGTCCTTCTAAGTAAGTAAACTTTCACAAATATAACACCATTTTTATGACATGTAATTTCATTATACATGCGGGAATAAAAAGTTTTTGATATATATTATAAAATGCACCACAGAAAACTTGAATCACTATAACTGGTGTTTCCGGAACTAATAAATGTCTTGTTTGTTACATTAACCTTACAGAGTATGGTGTAGTGTTACACATCGTTAAATCCTGCCAACATTAATTTAAAACTCGACTGCAGTTCTTGACGGAGAAAACTACAATGTAGCGACGTCCTTGCATTTGACGCTCTTCCTTTGCTTGAGCATTAGAGCCATTTATACTAACTCCATAAAATTGTATATATATGGCTTTAAAGTACATTCACACTACCGTCATTAATATATAGAATAAACTATCGATGTTTCAGTAACAACAGTTTAAATGCAAATCAAACCAATTTCGTGCTGCATTTCTTTCTTGAAGGTTATTCGAAACAGTTCTCAAATTTTTCATCTCCTTTTACTGCATACCAACCTTAGGCAATATTTAAAGTAACATTTTAAGAGTAAACATAAGACCGAAGAAGCTTTTATCAAATTTTCAATCTTATAACTTACCCACCTAGTTAAACCCCATTATCTATTACCCTTCCTTTTATTAAGTGTATTCATTGCTTGAATTTCGAGCATTCCCCCCACATTTTCTGCTACGTAAAGCAATTACATTTTAAAGTTCATCTCAATCTGTAAGAAATATTGAAAAATTTTCTGATAATTTAGCTATACAAATTGCACTCGTTGTGGGAATTGCCCATCATTCGACTTCATTCAATAAGTTTCTAAAGAATTAAAATAATTTTAAACAATATAAACAGTAATTACAGTAAAACATCCAGTCATTTTACATCACAACTATATACTATCGCGATTGACTGAAAATACAGGGCGAGTCAAAAGTCCTTGGACACCTTCATAAGTTGGAAGAGTGAAGGGAAAACTGAAAAGTGATGATGGGAACAGAGGTTTGATATGGGGCCGCAACTTTTGGAGTGAATGTCATTCATGGCCGCCATTTTGAAATCCGCCATTTTGGATTCAAGTCTTTTTTTTTTTAATGGGAAAAAAAGGGGGGTGTATGACACATCAAATAAAACTCGCATCAGCTCAGGAATTTATTGGTGTAATTTGTTTTTGTGTATGCTGTACAGCTTAGAAGTTATTAATGTTCCAAGTTGCTACAACACATGTTCTACATGTTGTCCATCCCGTGCAATGCACACCTGTAGTCGCAGCAATCACTCTGACTGCACACGTAGGAGAGTGTCTCCTGAAATTTGGTCACAAGCGTGTTGTATGCGTTCCTCCAGGTGTCTCAAATCACGGATGCTCTCAGCATACACTATCTGCTTAAGTTGTCCACATAGATAAAAATCAAGGGGCGTTAAGTCAGGGGATCTGGGCGGCCACTCCACGGGACCACGGTGACCAATCCACTTCCATGGCAGTTGTTCATCCAACCATTCACACCAATGCCATAGTGTGGAGGGGCCCAATCGTGCTGAAAATAAGATGGGAAAATGCCGTCAGCGTTCAGTGTGGAAGGGAACACAAGGTGCTGAAGCAGCATCAGATACTGTGGTGCAGTTAAGGTGTTGTAAATGAAAAATGGCCCAATGATGCCGCACGACACCATCACCTTCGCTGGACTATGTTCTCGAATTGGGGCAACCCAGGTCGGATTTGCGTCACTCCAGTATCGACAATTATGTAGATTAACCTCCCCGTTCAAAGTGAAATGCGCCTCGCCGCTGAACAGTATGCCCTTGGCAAACGAAGGATCCAGTTCATGTTGTTCAGTAGCCTACACGCAGAACTCCAACCGGCGATCAGGGTCATCCTCGTTAAGTTTATGTTGCTTGTAAGGATGCCACTTATTGGTGAGCAATATCCGGACAACGGAGGCTTGGCTTATTCCACATGCTAGGGCCACACGCCGGGTACTTCGTTTAGGACTTTTCACAAACGACACAACAACCGCAATTGCAGTTTCCTCATTGGTGGCAGTCCTTGGTCTCCCACTACGTGCCCTATCTTGAACAGAGCCCGTCTCCCGGAGTTTGGTGATCACGTGAGTCACTGTGCTGTGCGATACCGGTTCTCTGTCTGGGTGCCGTCTGTTGTAGTCAGCTGCTATTGTTGGGTAGCTGCGTTCCCCTGATATAAGGATGATTTCGATCTTCTGTTCACGTGTCAGACCCATTTTAGATCACCTGGAAAAAAGAGAGACATTAGTCAGTATCAAGGTAACTTTGAACATTAATGACTTCTAAACGGTACAGGATAGACAAAAACAAATTACACCACTAAATTCCTTAGCTCAAGCGAGTGTTATTTGATGTGTCATGCACCCCCCTTCCCATTAAAAAAAATGACTTGAATCCAAAATGACGGATCTCCAGATGGCGGCCATGAATGACATTCACTCCAAAAGTTGCGGCCCCACATCAAACCTCTGTTCCCACCATCACTTTTCAGTTTTCCCTTCACTCTTCCAACTTATGAAGGTGTCCAAGGATTTTTTACTCGCCCTGTATACGTGGTGGGTGAGTGGTTAGTGCTCTGGCCTCGCATTCGGGAGGACGCGGCTTCGTACCCCATCCGGGCATCCAGATTTGGGTTTTCCATGGTTTCCCCAAATTACTCGAGCCGAATTCTTAGATGCTTTCATCAAAAATCAATGGCTGAATTCTAGTCCTTTCCTTCTATAATGACCTCGACATAGACGAGGCGTAAAGCCATAAGCTAACAAAATAATAATAATAATAAAAAAAAACATTTAAACACAGGATTAAATGAAAACCAAAGTATTCGTCGATAGAGACAGAGATAAAATATACAAAAGTTTGGAGTACCGATACTTCATATTTTGTAGAGACGTTTTGCTTGTAATTGCTTTGCATGCGGCATCGTGGTGACGCCTATCTATTCACCAGAAAATAACACTACACGTATAGTCGATGTGCGGAACCAGCAATGATATCCCCTTTCATATGGTGGAGTGTTTATATAGATTCTTGTATCTCCAAAGGACGGGCACGAAAGGAAGCTTTCTTCACCGTTTCGGAGTTTCATGGTAATGCAAACTTAAAGTAAAACTCACGGAGAAATGTTGTATCGCCTTTACCTTACGGGGTGGAAGATCCCCTCTTCCTGGTTTAGGTTTAGGTGTAATCTGCCCGTCTTCAAGCTGTAATCTAAGCTGCTGAAACCGGCTGATTATTTCCATTCACAGTTCAGAACAAACAAATAATAAATATCTAGACAACGAATTCTTTGAAATTAACACTCGAAAAAACACTTTTATTTATATTCACAAGGGTCAAAACACACTTCTTACATTCCTTTTTACTCAACAACTTACCAGATATATTTTATTCTCACCCATACCCTTGCCATATTTTCTTTGTCTTCTCCTCCAAAGATATACATTATCATAGATAATCATTGTCCATAGATATTCTGTAACTTTAATTATGCGTTTATCTTTATCATTTTTTCATAACAATTTAACACATTTTTATGCACAATACAAGCAAGACTAATATTTAATTAACTTTTAACAAAAATTATTCACAAAAATTAAAGTGTACGGGACTTGTCACCTTACAGGGGCCAGCACAGGCGATCTTGCATGGATTTTTTTTTTGTTTTTGTTTCCCCAGGTCCCGATTTCATGTTCTAATATTGTTACGTCTCTTCCCTGAATCTGGAATCAAGCTGATGCCTGCTGTTTAATCCCTCAGCACCAAATTTCCCGCCTTAATATGGCTGTTATTCCCTGTGCATCTAGACTCAGAATAATACCATTTCTTTTCCCTTTATTTAAGTTGTATTCTATTTCTCTCCCCTTGACCTTATTAATTGCTATGCTTATTTTATACGTTAAAGTTCCTAATTATTCGCACTTGTTGGTGCGATCGTTTAATTCTTCTTTGATCCATATGCCATCACCACCACTGTGTAATTCTATTGTATTACAAAGTCAAGCATAGCATATATATGTATATATATATATATATAAAACAAATCTCACATTTACCACTTGGTTACAGGACTGACTTTCTTTAAAAAAAATTCTTGAAAAAGGTGGTATTTGAGTCTTCCAACAATGAAGATTGATTGTGTTGAGCGACTGTACCGCTGCTACTCACCATTGTCTTGATTGGCACTGTTTGTCTTCGGCGCTAACAGCAGCCAATGAACGATGGCTCGTGGACTGACAGCGGCTACTTAAGTACAGACTCCCGGCGCTACAACTACACTGGACGTTTGAGCCCAAGTTAGGGTTAGACTTCCGGTCTGACTATAGTGGGAAGAAATTCCTTACTGGATTGAAAGGATATGCAGTAATCTTGTTTCTTTCATTAAATGACTGAAATTGTTTGCATTGCTTTATTAAACTATTATTAAACTTCCTACTTACCCAATTCTTTGAATATTTTTACCATTGTTATCTTTTTTGTATTTAATACTGTCATTTATTAAATAGTTAAAATAATGCAAAATTTTAGAGTTACTAAAAAATAATTCCACGCACAGAAGTGGAACTAGGTCCACCGATACCAAACGACAGTCGGCGTAAATTCATGGATCGTCGTATTTCAAGGATGTCTATAGACTTTGTCACTGCCTGGGGGTTGAATTTACATAATTTAAAAACGACTAAAATAGTGCAGGTTTACTCATGAAAAAAAGGATTTTCTTGTGAGGGATGTAAGAAAATTGCTAAGAAACTTATTTCGGTATTTCATGTTGTTTCAGTCAGGAAGAATTATATTCCTGCAGTATATTCAACAAAACGTTAGTCCTAGTACAGTAATATCCGCTTGTTGGTTCTTAACTGAATAGTGCAGACGGAAACTTCAAGTTTAAATATAAATTATCCGATAGTATTTTTTCTTTCTTTTTAACTTTCCAGCCAAATGTTGGTACTCCGTTTGGAATTCTTCTCATACATTCAGTTCTGTTTATATTCTCACATTATGCAACTGGTCTGACAACACGTTAAAGAAAACAGACATCAACTTCCACAATTTTTTATGCTGAAAATTTGGCTTTTGGTATCAGTATTACAATTCAAAAACTCTTCCTGTTATTTGAGCTATCAATGAGAAGAATATTGAATTGCAGATGACTTGATTCGTGAAGTTTGTGAAAGTTGACACATGCAGTCTTTAGTGCTCACGACATACCGTTGTCAAGTGCGAATCAGTCAGAAACAGAATGCAGTGTCTTGCAAATACTAAGCTTTCTCATGCAGAGCTGTGCTTTACAGACCGTGGATGACGATCTCCGTTATGCTACCGAAAGTTCTAAATTCTTTCACGGTTTGCAACACTGTTTATTCTCTCTGTGCGCACTGCAAAAGTCAGATTATATAATCACTACATGGCCCGTGCGAAAATTTCGAGAATAAATCTCGATGAATAGTGAGTTGGTGGTTTGTAATTGGATGAAAGAAGAACCCCTCATTTGTAGTAATTGTTCATTTGTTTAGTGAAACAGGTGTAAAACAAAATATTTAAAGATTATATGAAACAATTAGGAAAATCTTTTGGACGCGCGTAAAACATATGAATGACAAACTGTCACTGACATTAACGAAATACAATTACTCCAAACAAAAAACACACAGCCTATCCATCCATATCTCTATGATATATATTGCTGCAATCACAACCCGTAAGAAAATTTCGCTAGTAAAATGTTTACACAGGAATTGAATTCCATAACAAAAATGTTTCTGTAACAAAAAATATTTTAAAAAATCTGAAAGTTACTTATCGAAAACAAAAAACTCATTTTATTGATAACTCTTTGATATGTCGAGCTACTATGTATCCGTAACGCGTTCATTCCTTCTCGACGCCAATGAACTGTTAATTAATATCTCTGTGATATGTGCTGCTGCTGTCTAACTGTCCCACACTCGCGACCTTCGTAATCGTTACTGTTTCCCATTAAGGGTCTAATTCCTAAACATGTTTCTTAATTTATAATGTCGAATCCTGGTAGGTGCAGGAATTTTTGAGAGTTGTGTTTGATCATATGAGCTACGCCAGGCCGCTGTGTGGTTCGGATTCCAAGTTAAACTGTAGGTCCTGCAGGAAAGTACCTGACCATCCTACCTCTAACACAATGGCTTAGTATGTGTCCTTCGGGAGAATCCAACCAACCTTCGGGTTGTAGACTAAGTTAGTTTTTTTTAAATTTATAATGTTATCTATGTTGAAATCTTAATCTTTAAAATGATACCGCATTTATAGATTTCGATTAGGTATCAAGGGAGATAAATGGCCTGTGAAAAAAATAAAACACACACACACAAAACTGATGCTTTTGTCTTTATAGGTCAAATTCCTTTCTTAAAGTATTATGTCACCAAGGCGGAGACCTTAAGCATTAAAATACTACCTTACTTCTAGATTTCCGTTAGCTGTAAAGAAAGATAAATGGCTCGTGATCAAAATAATAATTAAAATAAAATAAAGCTATGGAATGAATGATACTTTTGACCTTTAAGGGTCGATATCAGAAAAATTCCTTGTTTAAAATATGATTTAACCAAAGTGCGGATCTCAATCTTTAAAGTGATGCCTAATTTTTCGATTTCGGTTATGAATCAAGAGAGATAAAAGACCCGTGACACTAAAGCACGTTGTACTAACATAGATACTTTTGTCCTTCAAGCGTCCAATTCCAATACATTCCTTTCTTAAAATATAATGTGACAAAAGCGGAGACCTTATACTTCAAAATGGTACCTCATGTATCGATTTTAGTTAGCGACCAAGGGAGATAAATAACACGTTTCAGAAATATTGCTATTTTTTACATATAAGGGTCACTAAACAAACAAACAAAAAATAAAAAAACTTATAGAAATAATATACACTAGATGATCCTTGCGAAAATTTCGTGAATACAATGATTAGTAAGGTTAGAGTTTGTAATAGGGCGAAAGAAGAACCACCTCATTTGTTTATTTGTTTAGTGTAATAGATACGTAACAAAACTCGACGCCAGTTAAGCAGTCTATTAATATCTCTGTCACATGTGCTACTGCTATCTAGCGGTTTAGCTGTGAACTGTCTTGTGCGCGTGACATTTACAGTCATTATTTTTCCCCTTTAACAGTCGAAATCATAAAAATTCTATCTTCAGATATTATATGACCAGATCAGAGATCTTAACTTTAATATGATAGCTCATTTATCTATTTCGGTTAGATATCAAGGAAGATTAATGGCTCATAATAAAAAATACGCCATGGAAATAATGATAATTTTGCCCTTTAAGTCGAATTCTGAAAATTCCTTTCTTAAAATATGATGTGACCACGGCGGAGATCTTAATCTTTAAAATGATACATTATTTACCCATATCGATTAGATGTCAAAGGAGATAAATCGCTCGTGACACAAAAATGCGCTGTAGAAATATTTATATTTTTGCCCTTTATGGGTCGAATTGCGAAAAAATTCCTGTCTTAAAATATCATTTTGCCAAAGCAGAGATCTTAACCTCTAAAATAATACCTCATTTCTAGATTTCTGTTATATATCAACGAAGATAAATAGGTCGTGACAAAAAAAAATATGTTATGTAAATAGTGATAATTTTGCTTTTTGCAGGTCGAATTCCGAAAAATTCATTTATTAATATACGATATCACCATAGCGAAGATCTTAATCTTTAAACTGGTACTTCATTTATCGATTTCGGTTAGCAATGCAGGGAGATAAATAGTTCGTTGTACAATAAACCACGTTTTAAAAATATTGACATATTTGCCGTGTAAGGGTTGAATTCAGAAAAATTCTTTTCTTAAAATATGATGTGAACAAAGTGAAAACCGTGAGCATTAAAATGATACCTCTTACATACATTTAAGTTACTTATCCAGGGAGATAATGGCTTGTGACAGGAAAAAAAAAAGTGTTATAGAAATAATACATGTATATGATGGTGTTCAGTAATCATTAATATCCTTACAGTGGTACCCAAACAATAATATCAAGGTCATTATTCAATCCGATTTACTACTTATAAGACTATTTGTACAAAAGTTATGACTAGCGGCATGTTTGTAATTACTTCCAACGAAAAATAATATGCTACAACGTTTAACTATTCGTCTTGAAGCGTTAACTCTATGATATACCGAGGTCGCATAGTGATTATCTCAGACAGTAGGAAATGGTTCATAATTTTCAATCAGAAAACGACTTACCACATATCCAACTGAATCAGTTTTTTTTATCCAGACGCTAAACCTACGTTCACCTTTTATAATTTTCTTGCGTCATAAATGTAAAAAGAGAAAACAGTAGATATTTCTCCATTATTATATTTATAACGGTTATAATCTTCTTTTTGTAAAATATTACAACCAGGAGTTAATATATTTAGTTAGTGCAAATCATACTTTTGTAATTGCAGCCATGCATACATTATGCAATTTGTAAATCCTGTTAGAAATTGTACTTGCACTGTAGGAAGTTAAACTTTGTAATGTTACGTCATTGTTACAGAAGTAAACCTTAAAAAAAAAATTAAAAAAAATCAAACAGTGGCATATACACAGAAATGCCAAAAGTTGTGTATAAGGAAGACGCAATGCAGATATAATGACGGTGATAGAATCACGGTAAAAATTATAAATGTGCCGTCCAGTGTCGGGACTTTCAGTTGCATTCTTGTTAGTCACATTAAAGTTTTTCTCACGTGATTATGGCCACACGACGTGAATTAACAATCTTTTAAATCGGAATAAAAGTTGGTGTTCAACGCTTACCATCTGGGAAATTGTTTGCGAATTCAACATTCCTCGAAGCACAGTGTAAAGCGTGTGCCGTGAATATGTAATTTTCGTCAATGTCTCCCGCCATGGACAAAGCAATGGTGGACCACGTCTACTTGATAACTAAGATCTGCGACGTCTGTGTTGAGATGTCAGTGTTGGAATGTAGGCAATTGCTGCGAATGCCTCTACTAACTCTGCTGGGCTCGTGACCGTATTTGGTGAGCCCTAGATGAATGGAAAAGTTGTTAAGAGCTGATAATAGGGTTTGAGAGTGGCGCAGACGCCACAAGGTCAAGGACCCCAGTTGTATGGAAGGCACTGTGCAAGTGGGTTGTGACTCTATCTTCGTATGGGCTGCATTTTTATGGCATTGACGGGGAGCTCTGATCAATCGAACCCACCATTTACTCAAGATACTTTTGTACAGTTAATTGGAGCCGATTTACAAACAGTCATGGCCTTAAATACGACAATATGCCATGTATCCGCGCCAGAGTCGTTCGCGATTGGTTTGAGGAATATTTGGGACAGTTCCAGAGAATGATTTGACCACCAAGATCGCCAGGCATCAATCTAGTTTTACATGTCTGAAATATAATAGAAAGGTTCACATCCTCCTTCATAGGTAACAGTATTGTAATTATGGAAGACTGTAGAGGAATGAATATTTCTTCAGGGGACTTCCGCTGTCTTGTTGAGTCTACCACATATCGCGCTGCTGCGCTTCATTGGGTAAATGGAGGTTCCACACAATATTAGGAGTTATTCCATGACTTTTGGCAAGTAAGACTGGCAGAAGCTCAATTACAACTGAATATTCCAGGTCAAGCTAAAGCAGAAATCTGACACACAAAAACATTACTTAAAAGGTGAATGGTTGATTTGACTGCATAAATGATTTTAAAGTCTCTTTTCTGAAGAAAATTTGCAGGAGAGTTCACTTAGCTACGTATATGATATCACTACTGCAAAAATAGAAATAAATTAAGATTGTTAAAATATAAATTCAGGTATTACAGTATGAGCAACTTGTTTTGAACACGATCAAATTCTAAAATCTGGACTAACACAAAACTTCGAAAGTAATCGCAGCTGTAATGGAGGCTATTGTGATAACTTTTATAACAAATTTTGATATGACATTCTTATTAACAATATTAAGATCTGAAGATTTTGGGAGAAATTAGCCAAACACATTACAGAAGCAATTAACTTGATGAAATAAGCCCAGCATAAGTGTTTGGCAACTAAGGATGATGACAGCTGTTGGAAAAACGTTCTGAACGTGAAAGTTGGACTATTATCTGTCAATTTTTGATTCACTTCGAATTTATCCCATTTAGCAAAATGTTTCAAGTGTATTAGTTTTAGGTTCCTCAGGTCTCCGTAAAGATTTAATTGTTCTATTGTTGCTCTTACTAACATGGGTAATAATGTGGCTTCTACTACAAAACTATATAAGATTCATACCTTTATAGTCTTTGTAATACAAGAAAAAAATTTCTGACATATAGGTCTCGCATTGTTAGCATGTATCAACAATAAGTTCAAATTCGCATGCATTTTTCATTACACGCTTAGAAGGTAAACAACTTCAGACAATTTTTTTTTTAAAAAAATTATAAGGAAAGAAATCATTAAACTATTTATTTTGTATCAAAGTGATTTACTGTTGTGGGCACAGTTGTATTTTCGAAACTTATCAGTTGACACTACAGCAAGCTCTGTACCATCGGAATACAACAATTACTAAAAAAACACCACGCCTTCATTCAGACTAAGTTCAGCGACTCCTGCAACGTGAATCCAGTGCATAGCCTGTTCACTGCAGGGGCGTGCGATTTGTTCGGTTTGAAGGGTTAATAACTCAGCTTAGTTCCAATAGTACTGTTCCTTCTACAATAAAACAAAATATTCCACTGCCATAATCAATTTTCCGTTCATATATGTTGGGACAGAAGCTCTGAATGAGGACACCTATATTCTCAGATATATGTATTGTTTGAATTATGCTTACGAATTTCTTTAAACCTAAGCTATTCTTAAAGCCTGTATCACTATACGATCTTTTAATGAATAATTCATTTACTTAAGTTTGAAACTAAGCAAGGGTCAATATGAAATCTCTATGTCAACATGTTTTAATTAATTATCTTTTATAAAGTTTCCATTTAGTAGAGCTTAAACGCGTTAGGTAATATTTCCTCGGTCGCAGTAATTAGACTGTACAACTGTTGTTGAGTCAGGGAAAGTCTTCAGCACGGCCAGCCAGCTATATAAGCGTCTCCCGGTAGCCCCTCAGCGTCAGTCATTCGCTGCTCTCACAACACACACCAGCACAGCAGCAATGAGGACCACGGTGAGTGAGTGGCAAGAAAACACTCAAAACTTACTCTGAACGCAACATTTTTCCGATTCATCAACTTCTAAAACACTAAAACAACTATCTTTTAAAGTTTTCATTCTTTTTTGGTCTATTAGTTGCTTTTTGTTTATTTATAATCTTTTGATTTGTTTACCTGAATAACTTCGACAGACTTCGTGTTTACTATACAGATGCAACAAAGATAGTATCGATCGTCATTCGAGTGTGAAAGAAACAGATAATATACGGAGGAAACGCACATAAAAGTTCGTATGTACACAATGTTACATGCACAAGTATTTTTAAATATAATTTTAAACATATAGTGACGATGATGAACTTTTCACAATACTTTTATTCCATATCGACCAGTTAACAATCAGAGCTTAATTTTCTATCTTATAAGCTAATTCAGTACCTAGATGATTTAAAAATTACTTCAAACTTCATTTACGGTTTCGCCAGACTGTATAAGACATCTCCCTGTTTTTTTATTCACGAACCTAGTTCCAACTTCTATATGATTTCCTAACAATTCCTCAGTAGTTGGCATTTTAACACGTGTGAATTTATCATTAGCTGTTATTAGATATTATTAGATGTTTGACGAAAGGAGTTAAGATGCAAGAGCAAGTATGTACTCAATATTTTTCTTCTATAGGCTAATAGTTAAATAGAAATGTGTCTTTTTTGTTTAATTTGGACCAATAAAGTATGTAAACATTAATAAAGATTTATATCCTGTTTGTTCCGTAATAGGTGTTGAGACATTCCATTTATCACAAATCTTACCAATGACATGTTTAATATCAGCTAGTGCTTAGATGCACAAAGATTGCAATAAATTCTTCAAGAAGACCTGCCATACTTCAACAGAATTTTATTTAGTGGGAAGCACATTTTATTTCCTTACTCTTATTTACAGGTGTTCATAGTGCTGTTGGCAACATGTCATTGCATCTTTGCTGAAGATGCAGCTGTAAAAGCAGATGAAAAAAAGACTACCAAACCAGAGAAGAGAGGTTTGTTCGGTTTGGGATATGGAGGATTTGGCAGCAGCTACAGTCACAGCAGTTTCGGCCACGGAGGGCTTGGTGGCGGCCTTGGAGGTGGCTACGGAGGCGGTTACGGAGGGGGCTACGGAGGTGGTGCCATCGGCGGCGGCGAGGTGAAGGCTGTGACCATCACCAAGGAGGTGGCGGTGCCAGTACCACAGCCGTACCCCGTCACTGTCGAGAGGAAGGTGCCGTACCCCGTCAAGGTACCGGTCAAGGTGCCTGTGGACAGGCCGTACCCCGTGCACGTGCCTCAGCCGTACCCCGTACCCGTCGAGAAGCCCGTGCCGTACCCCGTGCACGTACCCAAGCCAGTAGCTGTCCCAGTGCCACAGCCCGTCCTCGTCAAGCAGCCAGTGCCCGTTATCGTTAAGGACCACGGCTTCGGAGGAGGATTCGGAGGCGGCTATGGAGGCGGCTACGGAGGCGGTTATGGGGGCGGTCTCTCCGGAGGATATGGTGGACACGGTGGATTCGGAAGCTCCTTTGGAGGATCCTCCTATGGTGGTCACGAGAGCTTTGGGCACCATTAAGCTATACCGTTGTCAAACGTTGTATCTATCCATGTCTTAATAACAGTTTCCATTTTTTGTTACGTTTTTCTGTGTTTTAACAGCTTTTGTGGTCGATATAACATTTGGGAAGACTGTAATAAATTAATAAGAAAATTCTAGCTATTTGCTTTCTTTATTTTTCTTATTTTTCAACAACAATGATATTTTATGGTCCTCAGGATCGTTTTCAAATTTCTTATATTTTTCAAATGCTAAATAAACAAAGCAAATTTTTAAAAACTTAGAAACTATTTCATTTCATTTTCTGTCTACTATTTTAATGGTTTTCACAAAAAATAAATAAATACACTTATATTAGCTTATACAATCAGAAGGATGGGACGCACTCTCTTGGGAGCTTTCATATTCACACGAGGACGTATATGTTTGTAGAATCTTATTCAATTTTTGCCATTCATGAATTAAATCTGACCAATAATGTTAAGCAGAACCAGTTATACTTTTTATAACTGCAACTCTACGTCTTTACGACCATACCTTAATTTGATTAATACAATACAGTCTTTACCTTGTAATATGGGACAAAAAAGATTGAGAACATTTTACATATGATTTCCTATTAGCTGATTTCCGATGATTTCTTTCTTGTCACATTTCCAAGATATATCTTGGAATCCTTCTTCTCTTTCACCTGTAATAAATTTTTATGTCTCTTAACTGAAGTATTTATACTCTAATCAATAATTATTTTATTAAATATACTTTCCGTCGAATAATTTCCACAAATTAATCTCATTGAATTTTTAATTTACATCTTTCTTTTTACTTCAGCTTCATTAAATCTAATCTCATCTCCACGAATTGAATATGCTTTATAAACTCTTCCTGTAATAATTTTACTATCTTATATTGGATTTACGCAGCACCTTCTAGACAGATATCAGTTTCAAGTGATGTCCTGATTACATGACGTCGACGAACCTACTGCTACTTCATTCTTGACTCCTACAGTATTCTTTGCCTTCTCTCTCATTGTTTACTCTTCGGCCCTTCACAGATATTTATAAACTCTTATTATTATTATTATACATTTACAATTTTGAACAAAAAATTGAATTACATTATATTAACATTAAAAAACATCGTATTAACATAAAATTGCGCAAGCGGTAACGTATGATGCTCATAAGAAAAAGTTGTAGGAAGAGGTTTTACATAGGTAATTATATGTGAACGTAATTTCATATGTATTAATAATTAACTCTAATATGTAAAGTTTAAAAGTTACATTAGGCATATGCACACGTCGTTCCTGAGGAGGTAATGAACGAGGTCTCTAGTATCGAGTGACCATTCGACTCCGTGTCCGGTATGGAGGATTAATCAAACCAACAGTAACTTCGAAAGGAAGCTAGCCCTCAAAATTAACACAACTACATTATAGCAGAGACGTTTTTTATTGATGACGTTATATAAAGAATCAAAGGAATACTTCAGAGAAAAATCTCCAACTTCTTGTGATTGCCTCTATTTCTATGAACGTCTTGTCTTAAATAAGACAACATTTCCTACTGGAAATAAAAATCTTTCGCATTTCACTCGCAAACTTCCGCTGATACATAGGTTAAAGGAGCAACAGCCATCTCCTCTCAGTTTAGCCCTTTCTTTTGACGAATGTGTGACGATAATCCCTCATTTTTCTCATTACAATCAACAAATTAGCTACATTTGATGATGTTAATAACATCATCATACTTCTCACATATCATCTAAGAAAAAAATATATAATGACATCTGAAGGAATTTCTGCCTTGAGATGACGCAACAATAGCTGGTTTCTGTGACACTTTCAACTTCAATTTCACCAAAATGCATTTTTTTTTCGCCTCGAGCTTGAGTGCTTGTTTGTTGACCTGAAACATGTGAAGTTGGAGACAAACGGTAAACGAGTAGGTAACAGGACGTACCTGGCTAAAAAATGTTATTTGAAGATTATAATGATGTTATATGTCGTCCAGCCGGTTAGCCCTCTTGATTTGGCCAGCTGCTGAGGGCGCTTACAGCGACCATGTCTTCCTTTCGCATGGCCGCAGTGTTGTTGTTTCCACACTAGACATCAACCTTAGCAAGCGACATGGGATCTGCCAAAGTGGCAATAGTCTGCTGTTAACGTGAGCAGTCAGCTTCTGAATATCATTGTCGTTGCATTCTACAAAATTGTGCCCATACTTTGGCACCATAGTCTGGGTTTTTTTTTTTTTTTTTTTTTTTTTGGACTGCTTTATCGATGTCGTGGACTTAGGTCAGGCTGGCTGTGATTTCCATTATACTAAAGCTTGTTGGTAACCGCCATCCATCAGGTCTAAGTGGCAGGTGAGGATGATTTTGAGTCCTTGTTGTCTCATAGCTAAACAATGGTAGGTTCGTGGAGAAACAACTGGACGGTTATGCATCCCCATTTCCGGTTTAATATTCAATAACGCTAGTACCGGCACCACCTAAATGACAGGAGACTCTACATATGCAGGTATTGGTGTTGGCAGTGGGTCTGGCTACTCCGGGGAATTGTACTGAATGTTTGAATTAGCTAGGAATAGCAGTAAACTCAGCAGATCCTTGTGAGATGGCACGTTCTTGGTGAGTTTGCTCGATTTATATTGGCCTGCTTTCTTCGTCGCGTACAGTTCCACTCGGCTTGCTCATGTACGCGTACTTGGTCATGGTTCCAAGATGTTTGTGGCTAGCTGATGCTCATGGCTGAAATTCAGCTGGCAGTGTTGGGTTGACAAACAGTTTTAAGTCTGACTGCCGAGCTGCTGCTAATTTTCGGCTGACAGTGATTTGGTGGCCGAAAATTGTTGCTCGTTTTCAGCACTGTTCTACACCTTTGATCTTTTAGACTAAACTCAACCAAATTTGGCTAGTGGATTGTACTTTTCTAGTAGATGGCTTTAACACTTAGACTGCTTAAAAAAAAAAAAAAAAAAAAAAAAAAAAAAAAAAAAAAAAAAAAGTTTGGTATAGTGCGATCTACGCAGAAACTGCTCATCGTAATCCTATGGGATTTCCAACATGGAGCAACCCATGACTCCACTGGATTCACTTGACTGGATTTCTCAGTGTATTTCCAACATTAACGACTATATGTTGAATACAAATCAGCAGTTTAAATTTTACATTAGAGTTACAGCTTCATCTATCTATATCTATAAAACGAAAACCAGATAAATCTTATCTTATATGTATACAGTATATAAATAGACGTGTGTTTCCCTATATTTCACTTTTCAGCCACCACTAATTAGCACAGATCACTGGAGTTTGTGTGTGAAAGTCGCATGGAGTATCCTGTCATGCAAAACGTTGGCCGAATGCCACTATCTGTGGGGATGTGGGAGATATGATGGTTAAAAGTGGTCGATGTAGGGAATTTTCATATTTCGACCAAAGACTTGTGAATCTGTATACTTCTCTTTCCTGCTACAACTATATAGGATAGATCATTGATGTTGTGTGTGGTAATAACGTCGAATCTCCCATCGTGCACTACGGTGGTTAAATGTCGGTAGCTGTGGGGGTGTGGGAGATATGGTGGTTGAAAGAGGCCGATCAAGTTTATTTTCGTATTTTGATCAAAGACATGTCTGTACGTATATGTCACTTTGCTGCTACAACTACATAGCGTAGACCATTGGTGTTTGTGTGTGGTATTAGTATAGTGTATTTCAGCGTGGGCTATGGTGATTAGATGTCGGTAGTTATGCGAGTGTGGTAGATATGGTGGTTGAAATTGGTCGACCTGCGCCACTTTCATAATTTCTACCAAAGAACGCATGTGTCATAGTGTATCACTTTTCAGCCAAAACTGTCCAGCGAAGATCACTGGCGTTTGTGTGTGGTAGTAGCAAAGAATCATCCATCGATCACAACGTTGGCCGAATTTCGGTAACTGTGGGAGCGTGAGAGATATGGTGGTTGAAGTTGGTCGATCAAGGATATTTTCGTATTTCGACCAAAGACATGTGTGTCCGTATATTTTACTTTGCTACCTGAACTACATAGCGCAAATGACTGGCGTTTATTTGTGGTAATAGCTTCGAGTCTCTCATCGTGCACTATGGTGGTCAGATGGTAGCTGTCAATCCAAATTCTTAACAAACACGAACGAAGTCGTGGGAACCAGCTAGTTTGAAAAATAAAAACTTATAAACTTCATAGCAGATTTCGATGGGATTTTCACCATTTTACAGCTTAGAATCTCAATTCAGTTGTTTGGTATGTCTTATATTTCAACATTACATAATTCCGGAGATCGAAATGAAATTCTGATCGATGACAAATACCAAAGTTTGAACCACTAGATATCCGCAGTCCGCACAAAAGACACAACTACGATCTCTCTGACCATAGGCTTTAATGAAAGCCCTCGCTTGGTACTGCACCACTTTTGATACCTTCCAGAAACTGGTACTAACCTGTTGAAATTTACATCAGTCGCTTCGTCAACATGTCCTCTTCACGTTTTGCGATCAGACATTGCGGAAAAGTCGCTAGAAATGTAATTAAAAATGCCGAAATATGAACTGCTAAATGCTTTCAGCATTGCTAAAATAACATAAAAATTATCGGTACAGGGATAATTACAACCTAAACAGTTTAGTTTTGTCATAGAAATCGTTGTTAGGTTCAAATACGTCCTGGACCAAGTGATAAAAAATTACGAAATTTTGGCTATGGGGCATCCAACACGCAAAGGCGTATTTGTTTACAATGGAAGTAATCGATTATCTTTGGTTGCTCGTTGCTACTTAAGATGGCGGTCATCACAACTCGGATAAATATTGCGAGTTTGTCAATTTTGTGCGAATTTTTACAAACGAGTAGAGCTGAAAAGGCATGAAAACATTACAACAAAGGATTAAATCAACATTTTAAGAGACTGACACTGATTTTTAACGTTGGCGGCATGTAACGGCTGTTCGTCATG